>CM060869.1:538861-579406 GCA_030737845.1 Acorus calamus | reverse complement strand
TGTTCATCTGAGGCATTTTTTTTATTGCTTTCAAAATGTCTCGATGACTTTGCTTTGACTGTTTTTGTTATGTATTGATGTAAATATTTTTGATGAGGAGGTTTGTGTTTGTTTGTAGGTTTTTTTGAAAACATAGGACCATTTTTGTAAATATACAGGTGTGTCGTTTATTGTAAGATATTGATATACCATGATGAACACAGTTGTTGTAGACTATATATCCTCATTTTGGATGGAGGATTTTTTTGCTTTGTATTTGTGTAATAATAATAGTTCACATATGCTTTGGATGTTCTGTTCTGAACTTCTGATAAAAAAAAATACAGAATAGTATTTTTATCGTATGAAACCTCAGCTAAACCAACCCTTTGAAACACAGATTTGTCCATCCAAGATTTTTCTCTTCAATGGTTTCAGAAAGCCTTTTGTTTTCTTTTGTCAAAAAAATGCCACCAAAAGAACTTGGATTTGAAAGTGGGTCTTCAATGGTGTCTCCCACCAAGAAATGATACACATGTAGAACAATAGTTGCTTTTTCTCAATTTGTGTAGATGTTAGCATGGAATAATTGTTGTTACAACAAATTGGTCAAATCAAAACCCTGATTTTCAATGCCAACTTACCTGGCCCATGTAGCCAAACTTACAAAAACAATTTTCTTTTTTAAAAATAAAAGCTTTTACTCAACCAAATTTTATTTCAGAAAAATTATTTTGTTAACTTTCAACACATATAAATCAAGTTAAAATTCGAAAACACCCAATTTTACGAAAACATAATCATGAAGCTTCGCAAGATCAGCAATACATAAAGGATTCCGTGATCTTCATTAAACCAGAGGAATACAACAAATTTAAGTGTTACAGCAACATATACATAGGCATATATATAATCAATCTATCAGATCACCTTGAGTTTTTTTTGGTTTTCTTTTCATTTTAAGAATTACAACTAAAACAAAACAGAGAGCCCAGACACACCTCCTCCAGCCAATCCATCTGACGTGATACCAGCGAGGGGTGATGGCTCGAATTCGACATTCAAACCCTCCGATTCCAACCCCAGAAGAATCCTTTCCTCCTCGGCTCATCACCGGAGTCTCCACCACCCTCCAACTCGGGCCGAGCAGACCTTGACCCGACCGAGAAGTGCCTCCTCAAAAATGGCCTCCTCACGCTGAAACTCGCTCCCATCTTCGGACCCTTCCCCTTCCACCTCCCTGATTCCACAGCCATCTCATCACCCGCCTCGGAATCCGCATCCACCGCCCCTATCCTTGACATCTTGTTCCTCGACTTGGCCTCGGACTCCACCCTCTTTGGCTTTGATGATGATGGCTGCTCCCCAACCCTGCACATCATGCAGGGAGGGTCGAAGCGGTCTGCTTCGGGGGTCGCGTGCTCGAGGCACTCTGCGTGATAGACGTGCCCGCAGGCGAGTACGGCCACCACGGAGAGCTCGTTGTTCGTCCCTGCCATGATTTTCTGGGCGCCCCACGGGGACTTGTTCCTCAGCGGCTTTGAGCACACCCCACACGCCTTGGCATCCGTGTGTGCGCCATCGATCTCGGCCGACCACCTCTCGTCCCTCCCAGATGAGGAGGCCGCAACTAGCTCGGAGAACGCACGCGTGGACCACCCATCGGAAGAGCCACACTCGTTTGGGGACTTTGATGAGGGGGTCCGGCTGTCGGAGGACTGCCTCGAGAAATGGTGGTGGCTCGGTGAGCGGGACTTCCAAGTGGGAAGCGAGCGGCTTCGGGAGGAGGGACAAAATGTGAACGCCACCGCCGCTTTGGAGATGGCGGATGGAGTGGAAGTTGGTGTAGAGACAGTGTCCTTTGCTGCGATGTCCGATGATTTCATGAAATCGTTTTCCTAATTAAAAAGGATTATGCAACTCCAGGTCAAAAATCAAGGACTCTAAGAAAGTGGTGCAAGGCAGATGAATATAGATGCAGGAGCAGAGGACTACTTTACAACTCACCTCAGTCGAGCAATTGCTTTGGAATGAGAGATCTGCAGATAGAAACAGACTATCAGAAGAGCTAAATGTTGCAACCAGTCCTTTTGTTATTTCAAGCAACAAGGAGTTCAGAAGCAGCTGAGCAGCATGATTGCATGGGACAGATAATGACATAAATGTGGATTCAATAGGAAGCATCTTAGTAAATAAATTGTGTGACCAAAGACTTAATTTAAGAAAATAGCACGGTCTAATCATATTTGCAACCTGGAAAAGAAATTGGACATACATAAACTAGACGTTCTTCAACTGCTAGAAGGGAAGATATCTGCAATTGCGTGATAACATATTAACATGCACGTCCATCTGTGCAACATAACCTAATTATCTATTATATCATATTCCTAATATGCATTCATACAATCATGGGATGGAAAATGTAAAGATTAAATGCCACTTGCATTCAGGAATGCCAGAGAACCATACATTCAAAACAAGCAATCGGTGGGACAATGACGAACCAGAGACAACATTCTAGAGTGCTTTTTAGCCACAACGAGGCCCACGAGTCAAATGAAATGCAGCACTTGAAGATTAATAAATGGGAAAAGAATCATAAGATTCATGTGTTGATCAAATGATGTTCCATCTACTCATCTAACATTTCCACTAACTCTCAACATGAACAAACCCCATATTCTATGTCCAACCCGACAAATGACACAAATTGTCCAGGGGGATTCTAGTAGCAATTTTAACAGTGCAAGTTGAGTGATCAGGAATTGGAGATCAAGTCTGCACGCTTCTTTACCTGACACCTATGTCAACTTAAAGATCTTTTATAATCAACATAGGACCCAAAGCATTAACCAAGATATTAATTATACTCAGAGCATGTGGACCAGAATGAAACATTGTATCCTGTTCAGCTTAAGCATCAAACTTCACAAACAAGTTGTATAAAAACTCAGTTTCAAAATGAAAGATATCCATGCCTAGACCTACAAACTGCTGATCAGAAACTAATGAACAATTCTAGAGTGTATGTATCACAAAGCCCTCCACACAATGCCTTCTAATGTAAAATGAAATATGTACCGAAAGAGAACTAATTATTCCTCACATAACTGATATTTTCAACATCAACACATTCCATTGCTAATACAAACATAAGGACAATCACAAAAATAGTACAATTGTATAACGATTTAAAAAATAGAAAGCGTTACCTAAAGTACCAGCTGCAGAGTTCCCAGGAGTCCCCTCACTAACTGGGGACTTCTGCCACGACGGGGTCTGCAAATCCAACAGGCTCCCTCCATCAGACAGGCCCTCATTCTCCGTGTCCCCTCCGGTCTTGATCTCCGACTCAATGCACCCGCTGTCTATTTGAGGAAGCTGCACAAGATCATCGGCAACCCCTTCCACGTGCGTCCGGCTGTCCCACCGGAAGCTCCACGAAGGGGAATACCTGGCCTGCCTCCTATGTGTGGCTTCTACAACATGGGTACTGCTTGGAAGCGAACGGGTTCTGTTCACCAGGGTTTTCTCCCGTGCCGCAACACAACAGACACCACCCATGACTATATTTATGAATGATTCCCCAAAGTGAATTTTAAAAAAATAAAATTGATTTTGAGATCAAATTTTCTCCTGGGCTGTCCCTTTATTAGCCATTCCGATGACCACCTATAAAAATACCATGTTCTGATCATCAGACGGAAACCCTTATCGCATAATATGTGAAACCCATGTAAAAATTCAGATTAAGAACAACTCTCAAAGAACAGAACCGCCAATATCTATACATAAATATAAATATATAAATTTTGCAACACAAAAGAAGAGATTATAGAAAGTCAGATAAGTTGCCAGAGATAGCGAGGGAAGCCGGGAAAGTAACAGAAGCAATTGCCCAAACGAGAGCTTCCAATATCAAATGGTCGAGCAAATCGAGCTTCACATTCAGGTCAGACGCAGTTATCGCAGTCAAATCCACCATTACAGTGAAGACGCAGTTATTGAAAAAAAAAAGAGACTTGATTCACAATTCAACACTCATTTATTGAATCAGACTTTTCTCTATCTCTAAAAACAAAAATCCCTAAAAAACCGGGAAGATCAGAATCAACACCTCAGACACCACGATTCAGCGAAGAACCGACGAGTCGATCACATCAGAGGGAACTGTTTTTTCTCGATCTTCTCTGCAAAGTATGAAAGGAGAAGAAGAAGTGAAGATGAGACGATCGAAGCGAACCTAACTTTCGCAATCTGAGCCTCTTTTAGAGAGAGAGAGAGAGTGAAGGAATTCGCGGGCAGTGAGAGTCGCCGTTAGGTTTGACGGAAGGTGGGGGCGTGCGGTTCACGCATTGACGGGAGTTGCCACGTCAGATTCTTTTTTATTTATATTCGATGACAAATGAAAAAGAAGAGGAGATGTGGTTACTCTCGAGTGATAATGTCTCGCCTTAAAAAAAAATTGACCCGTGTTGTCCAGAGATTCGGTCAGGTGTCTCGCAGGGTCACGTGACGGGATAAATATAGGATCACGTGATGTAGGAAAAAATATCTAAAAATACAGTATCACTGATGTAAAAAATACATAAATATGATGTATATGTTTTTTTGAAGAATGGTGTTCTACGTAAATACGATATTATAAATGTCGTTACAGTCTCTCTTTTTTTAGATCTTAATTTAGTGTCATATTGCTCTATAGCGTTATGTACCCATATTAACAGGATGTATATCTTGTTTAGAATTTTCATTTTACTTATAAATTTATTAATACAATTCATTAAAATATATTTTATTTAAGGGTTTTTAGTTTTCAATTCCTATAAACATACCTATTTAGGGATTAATCTCTCACTTCTTTATATTTTAATTTTATTCCTCAAATTTAAAGGATATGTTCATTTTTAATTTCTCTCAAAAACTAAAAAGAAAACAAAATAATTTAGGGATAGGTCCATTCCAGTGACTAAAAAAGAAAATATTATTTAAATCTGAGTACTAAAACCAAAATATAAAGAATTGAGAAATTGATCACTAAATCATATAGTTTTTGAGAACTTAAAAAAAAAAATCATTTATTTAATATAAAACCATTATAGTATTAAATGAGATACACTGTTATTAAAATCATAATGTGTGTAAACTATAATTGAGATTAAAATATAAAGTACGTAACATTTTTCATACGAATGAACAGTGGACCCATCAAACTAATTAAAAAAAAATCACGTATAGAAAAAATCATGGATCGTGAGAGATACCACAAGAAATTTCTTGCTTGGTGAACGGTGATACGCCACGTAAACAAGTATACATCACTATTAAAAAGTGCATACAACACATTATCCATTTACATGTAACTCGTCTAGGTGGCACACCAACAAGTAGACTACAACACATTCTCAATAAATAAAATTTATTTTTCATAGTTTTTTTTAAAGATGGAAGTATTATAACATATTCAATAACTTTTATTACATAATTGATTATGAATAAGTTACAAATAAAATATAAATAAAATATAAATAATAATTTATAGAACATGAAAAATAATTTGACATTCGAATTCCCTTCACATATAAGATGTGATAACATCCAATTTGATATTAAACTCATATTGATAAAACAAATTGAATCTAATAACATAATTTTGAAATAAAAAATTAATTTATTCCTTATCTTCGCTAACATAGTCAAAGCCATGTATTCATTTCAAACAATTTTATTTATTTATTTATTTAATTCCTATTTTTTATCATATTGTTTTATTCCCTTGATCCAAAACATAGGCTGGAGAACAAAGTGGGTGTAACATATGGGGGGAGTAGTGGGAAGCAGGAAGAGGGGCTTCTGAGAGACGCGGAGTGCATGGGACGCATTCTTTTTGTCTTTTTCGTGGCCACGTAATCGTTTATCGGTAGATTCCGGGCCCGAAATTTCTTGGCAGTTTCCCTCCTGTACGATTGCCACGTGGATGGCATACACAGTAAATACAGCCTGGTCTTTGTCTCAAATGAAGTTATGAACAGCCAGGTAGGCGGGTCCCCGGTTTCGCATGTGGTCAAAATAAACATATTAATGGAATTTGTACCCATATTGCCCTTGTAATGTTTTCCTAATTACCATGGGACTTCAATTTAGCCACAATCAAATATTATTGTTTTGGGAAAATCCATATAACCCCCTGTAAATCTTCCTGATACCTATATAACCCTCTGTAATCTCAATATATCCATATAACCCCTTATAAACTCACCATAAATGCAAATAACCCCCCGTGGTTAAAACTTTTTTTTAATAGAATTGGAATATTTTGAACATATTGCGTTATCTAAACCATGGTTAACAAATATATATTCTTTTAATCTTTTGAAAGCAGCCAATACTTAAAAAAAAAACTATAAAAGAGTGTAAAATTAGAAATATAAGGGTTTTTTTCAAGTATTGACCTTTTTTCAGGGTTAAAAAATACACATTTGTTAACCATGGTTTAGATAATGAAATATGCCCGAAACATTCCAACTCTGTTAAAGAATTTTTAACCGCGGGGGTTATTTGCATTGTGGTGTGTTTACAAGGGGGTATATGGATATATTGAGATTACAGGGGGTTATATGGATATCAGGAAGATTATAGGAGGTTATATGGATTTTCCCTTTTTTTTTCTTCCTTATATTACTAATTTATCTGTGATATAAATGGAGCATTTTATATTATTTTTTTTAATTTTTGAACAAAATTTCAAACCCCTCCAAAATGTTGCATATGAGGAAAGAAAAGATCTTTAATAAATAAACCCTCATGATATGATAGCATCAATGCATTCGGTGAACGTGGACTTTCGTATAAGGTTCCATTGAAAGATATTTGTTGATAAGAATACTAAAATAGATGAAACTACATTATGATTTTTTTTTCTCTGAGGATATTAAGTGAGAATGATGACAGTGGAATTGGATCCCTTAAGCTACTTCTAGCATCTACTTATCAACATATATCGTCCAATTGAACCTATATGGATGTCCCCATTCACTACAATGGATTGATTCTAGTATACAACATGAAGCCTATTTATGTGTGCAATCAAGTACACAGGAGATTGTTCAAGAATAAATCGATGTAATTTTTTGAATGAGCACCTAGAATGGGTCTAAGATTTGATTCAAAAATAAAAAATATAAAGTGGTTAACTTGTTTCATTAAGTCAAGTGGTTAATTTTTCTGTGAAACAAGTTGACACTTTCTATTTTTTTATTTTTAAATCAAATCCCAAACGCACTCTAAATGCTCTTACAAAAAAATTGCATGTGACAAAAGAAGAGATATTTGATACAATCTTCACAGTCATCAGGAAGATGAATGATATCCTTTATATTTTAATTTTAAACTTAAATTGCTTAAATAAATTGATGCAACTTTTTGGATGACCACCTAGAGTGGGTCTAGAATTTGATTCAAAAATAAAAAATATAAAGTGGTTAACTTATTTCATTAATCAAGTGATTAATTTTTCTGTGAAACAAATGGACACTTTCTATTTTTTTATTTTCATATCAAATCCCAAATGCACTCTAAGTGCTCCTACAAAAAATCACATCTCACAAAAGAAGGGATATTTGATTCACAACCTTTAGGAAGACAAATAATGTCCTTTATACTTAAATTGCTTACATAAATCAATGCAACTTTTTGGATGAGCACCTAGAGTGGGTCTAGGATTTGATTTAAAAATAAAAAATATAAAATGGTTAACTTGTTTCATTGAAAAATTTAAATTACCAAATAAAGAAAAGATAAAAACTAAAAAAAAAAAATATATCAATAATGATTCTTTAACACCCGCTCCTAACTATGAAGGGCATTACCCTTAGCCCCCGTTTGGATACTGGATAAACCCCGGATAAAATTTGGACGCCGTTTGGAAAGCCCGAATAAACTTAGATACAATGTGTCAGAATAAACTGATATAAAGTGATATATGGATTCTAATGAACCCCTAGAATAAAATTTATCCTAGGTTATTTCACTCAAAGAATAAGTGGGTCCACTGTCAAATCAACTGTCATCACCTCTTATAAATCACCTGTTAAATCAACTATCATTATTTTTTTACATTTTATAAATCATTATCCATATTTTATTTACATTTTACCCAAATAACAAAATATTTATTTTTACGATTCCCAATGAGAATAATTCAAAGCACAACCAAACACAAAATCACTTTATCCTTATTTATACTCACTTATGCTCGGATAAATAAATACCCAAGAATAAATCATATTCTGTATCCAAACAGGGGCTTAGAGTTTGTACATGTAAGGATGACAACGTGGTGTGTTAAGATAATGTTGGTCAATCCTCATCCAAATCCTATTATATAAGAAAAAATAGAAAAAAATAATATCCTAATCCAAATAATGTTTATTTAACACTCCCTACCAAACTCTGAAGAGTTTGTACATGTAGGGATGACAACGGGGTGGGTTGGAATAGATTGGTTAATTTTAATTCCAATTCCATTCCAAACCCTTGAAGGGTTTGATTGTTCCGTCCCAATGAATTATTATTAGGATATTATTATTTTTCTAATTTTTTTCTTTTTCTTATTTGATATTCTTAATTTATTTGTGAAACAAGTGAGCCACTTTATTTATTTTTTCATTTTGAATCAAATCCCATACCCACTCTAGGTGACCTCCAAAAAGTTAAATTTGACGAAAGGAGAGATGAGAGATCTTTGACACAACCTTCAGGAAGACAAACAAGTTTTTTTGTATTTGGATTGCACACATAAATCGATTTTCTATGGTACAATAGTATCAATCCATTGCAGTGAATGGGGACATTTATATAAGGTTCCACTGGACAATATTTGTCGACAAGAGAATACTAAAAGTAGATGGAACTTCATCAAGGGATGATAATTTAATTTTTTTTCTTCAGGATATTAAGTGAGAAGGATGATAGTGGAATTGAAGAAATAATAATTTAATTGAATCGCTTACATTGCATATTAATGAATTCTAGGTCGTAGAGAATGACGTATCAACACTAATGATAATAAGATATATAAATGAAGAAATCAACAATTATAACAACGTTGTTCACAATGTTTCAAATATTTTTGAGAAATTTTAAAAGACTAGCATCAAAGGATAATAGTATGATTTCTACATTTATATATCCGATTATCACCATTGTTAATGGTACGCTATTCTTAATGTCCCAAAATTCGTTAATATGCAAAACGATCCAATTCCACTATCCTCCTCTATTTATATTCTCAAGAAAAAATTGAATTATTATCCTTCGATAAAGACACATACTTCTAGCATTCACTTGACAACAAATATAGTCCCATGAAAATTTATTTGAATGTCTCCCCTTCAAACTCGTGATAAGTTTGGTTGTTCTATCCAAATCCGTTCTAAAGAATTTTTAAAAATCCAAACTCATCCCATCCAATTTAGAAGGAAACAAAGGTAAGAATCTCATTTTAAAATAATTTTTAAAATAGATATATAGTACAGATTTTAAACTTGAATTTCAAACCTAGGTTTAGAAGGATTGAGTTCAGGTTTGATATTTAGGGGATTAAACACGAACCCAAATTGAACCAACAACCCAAATTCCAAAACCAGCACTTGTGTAATACAATTGAAACAAATACATATTGAAAAGTAATGAAATGCATCAATCAACATATATATAAAAACATAAATTTTAAGATTTAAAGAAAACTTACAACTGTTGCAACTGCCTCCTCATTCCACCAAACAACATACCAGTAAACACTCCAATTATTGTAACTGCTCCCCAATTCTCTGTTCCAGCCTTACTCATATTTCCCTGATCAAAAGTTCAACATGAAATATAAATCAAATACAAACCCAAAATTAATAACGAAAAAAACAAAACTTTCTTAGCCCACACAACTAAATATGCTTTATAATTTATATACACCTAATCAATTGCTTCAAATCAATAAAAACACCAACTTTACTGAAGACAGAAACGAAAACCCAAAGAAGATGGACTGAGAAGGATCCGAAGATACTGACCATTAGAAAGCTTAAAGAAAATATTTCAATGTCCATGTCTTGTGTTTGTGTCCTGTTTGTCCTATTTATTATAATTGGTTTAGAGGATGAATTTGAATCCCTAAAAATCTTGATATATCCTAGATATGGGGAGAAAAATATTCCATGTTAGGAATATGCAATCAGTCAAAATTTTAATTTGAGATTTGAAGAAAAATATGTTCATTTTAATTTAATTTGGAATATATTGAGATGAACTCTAGGGAGTAGGGAGACAAATCTTCTCCATATTGGAAGTTCATTAACTTGAATATAATTTGGAATATATGGTGATGAGACAAAGGTGCATTCATTTGAATTTCATTTGGGATTTATGGAGATGAAACTAGGGGGAACCAAATTTTCCAAATTGGGAAGGTGCAAACAATTAAACTTAGTTTAGGATTTGAACTCCATATTTAATCTTTCTGGGAAGGTGCATTCATTTTTTTATTTAATTTATGGAGATGAACTATAGGAAAATACATCTTCTATATTGGAAGTATATTAATTTGAATATAATTTAGGATTTATGGTGAATCTTCCATATTAGGAAGGTGCATTCATTTGAATTTCATTTGGGATTTATGGGGATGAAACTATGGGGAACCAAATTTTCCATATTGGGAAGGTGCGATCAATTAAATTTAATTTAAGATTTGAACTTCACATTTAATCATTCTGGGAAGGTGCATTCATTTTATTTAATTTATGGAGATGTTTACTAGGAAAATAAATCTTCCATATTGGAAGTGCATTAATTTGAATATAATTTTGGATTCATGGTGATGAACAAATCTTCCATATTAGGAAGGTGCTTTCATTTGAATTTAATTTGGGAGTTATAGATTCATTTGAATTTATGGGGATGAACTCCATAGATCGATACAAATCTTCCATTATTGGCAAAGTACATTTATTTGAATTCAATTTGGGGTTCACATATAGATTAATTTAATTTAGGATTTATGGAGATGAAATCCATGGATATGTTCATAGTGTAAAGGTGCACTCATTTAAATTTAATTTGATATTTACGAAGATGAACTTCACATTGGAGAGACAAATCGTCCATATTGGGAATGTGCATTAATTTGAAATTAATTTGGGATTTATAGAGATGAATTATGAATATGAGAATTTAATTTTCTTTAATTGATATTTGCAATTTTTTTCATCTCCATTTAATACCACCATTTATTAAGATTAAGCTTTGATATAGAGGTTTTTTTTAACTAAATTTTCATTCACATTAATAATAAAAAATTTCACACTTCATTTAAAAAGAATAAAAACATGTGTGAACTAAATTAGAATTAAAAAATAAATGTACGTAACATTTTCCTTTTCAATTATCTTTTTTATGAATGTTTAATTTGTATTGGTCCACATTTGTATATGTCAACTACAACAATTATGTATATACATTGTATGATGCATCTGTATTATTTTTTCTTGTATATATACCATACAATACATTCATGTCCATAAGTTATTGAAATCGTATACATAGAAGGTTTTATAACATATATATAATATTATTTTATACAGCAAAATATAACCACCCCAAAAGTCATGCATATCGACCATGGAATTTAAAGGTCCAAAGTCACGTTTCCAATTAGACTTGATAAACTGATTTTGTACTTTATTGACTTAATTTGATATGATCGGTTGAAAAATCAAGCATGGGACAGAGAAAAAAGCCAGAATTACAAGTCCAAAGACCTCATATTCAAAAACTGCAATTTTCATTTCCAAATACATTGGTTTCAAAAAAAAAAAAATCTTCCGTGAAAAATGTCTCTCATACTAACACGTGTGAGTATGATTGAAAATTTGAAACACGTGTGAGTGGTTTACAATGACAAACCGGAGTTGTTATATTCTGTAATAGGGTATATATACCTTATTAAACAAATCATTTTTTTATATTCTGTAAGTCAATAAATATATTAATTCATTGAAATAATTCTTTTCCTAATAAGTATATATATAGTACATACATTAAATCATTAAAATAATTCTTTTCCTAATAAGTATATTGTTTCGTTATGTAAAATATATCTTTAAAAATACAAGAATACGAGGACTATACGTGAGATTGTGCGGAAGACTACTCCTAACATTTTTCATTATATAAAATGGTGGTCAGGTCGGTGGAGATCCAATACCAAAATCAAAAAACAAATTTGTACATGTTGAACTTTGAGTAAAGAGAAGGGAAGGAAGAGATCTCTTTAAAAAGCATCACGCCCTGCCGCGGGCCCGGGCCTGAACAGGTCTCATAGGCCAGGCCTAGGTTCGGGCCCATAGACGGGCCTACGGGCCCAAATTATAAACATCTTATTCCTTTTTATTTTTTAATTTTAAATTGTTCATTTGTATATAATATTAAAATAACATCAAATTTAATGTATAGTGTTAAAAAATATATTTATATATATTGAATTTTCAAAATAAAAGTATTAAATGAATTAATTACTTGAAAAAATGAATAACTACATGTACCTAACTAGGTTGTTACCTACATAAATGTCAATAATTTGTATAATTCAATCACAATTCAAATAAAAATTACATGTTACTCATTTGATTGATTATCTTCCGCGGGTCTACAGGCCAGCCCGAACGGGTCCGATTTGGGCGGGCCTCTGGGCCGGGGCCGGGCCCCAAAACCAGGCCCAAGCCCGGCCCGCCCTTAAAACGGGCCGGGCTTTCGGGCCTCGGGCCTGTTGAAGACCCCTACCCCTAATTCTCAATAGAATTTTCATCCCTTAATCATTGTTTTTAAATAAAAAGCTCTTTTTTCATATTTGTTTTCAACTTTTGGTATAAGTATTTGAAGAACCCATTTGAATCCGCGTTTGAACATATTTTATACTTAAAAATTTAGAATTCCCAAATACAAATCGAACCAAACAAGTTTTCCACTTAATATAGACTACTATGATAAAGATAGAATCAGATTTTTATCATAGTAAAGACAACAATATGTTCTAATTTTTTCTCGGTCAATGTAGACACTCTTACTAACATGTAAGATGGGCACATAAGACCAAGTTGTCTATATTAGCAATCACCGAGTCATTGCATCCATATTGATGTTATCAACAACAGTGAAAGTATGGGTTATGTTTACGAAACATTATATATATATAAACTAAAAATACAGTATAGAAAAGCACAAAGAAGAAGAACAATTGTACTGGATTGACAATTCTGTTATGAAAAAGGTCAAGGCTAGAGTTGGACTCTATATCCTTAAGACAATAATTGCCCCGCACTGGTGCTCACGGATTTGGTGACTGTCTCCCAGGATACAACGGCGAACTCCTTACGATAGCAGCACTTCAAACCATAAGGATAGCAAACCAACTTTGTTACACACTCTCTCTGTTTACTGACTATATGAATGCACTGGACTGGAGACTTGAATGCACCCTGAGAATGTCTATTGCGGTGAATGAATTGATTATTTAAAATGTGGAGACTGGGTGGAATTTATAGAGTAGAAAATCGGTTGAAAAAAACTTTTGGAGGAGTCCATTCCACCCCTCCATTCAAACATCCAACGGTCACATTGTAACAGTTGATCTGACAGCTCTAGCTCCTAGCGACGATGTGTACGTGCCAAGTGCGCCTCTAAAACGCCCAATACACCTCACGCGTCGCGCGTGGTGGTGCTACGCACCACCTCGCATGAAAAGATCCATCATAGGATGTTCACCAAAAACAATTCACTAGAGTACAATGAGCTCACCTTATAAATCCTCAATACTTTTTCTATTTAATAGATATGGGACTAACTATAACTTTTCTTGCTTCCCCAACCACAACCTCTTTCATCATATTATTGGAAAAACTTTGGATCTAATTTTCTCATTCACCTAAAATTGATTTTGAGAATGTAAATATACTACACATTCATCTTCTCAATGAGAGGAACGCAATCTAATGGATTTTCACTAAAAAAATTAGTAGAACTCAAACTTATTTTAATCAAAACATGATCAAATACCAAGTTTTTCTAACAATTGATACCCCATTTAGGGTTGATCCATTACATGTTGGTAGATATTAATATTTCTATTTGAGAAGACAAAAAAGTTAATGTTTTATTGTATTAATATTTGTACCTAATGGTACTTGCCCACTAACTAGAAGTCAGATTGTTAAAAGCCATCCTGTCCAAAAACAAATAAAAATAAAACAAGACACAGTTCACTTACACACAAAACTTCCCACTTGATTCAAGATGATTTTACATATGGTTAATTAAACATCACCACCAAGCTTAGGCATATCTGATATCTGCCACACAACAACAGTCTCAACTGTAAATATATTACAAGGACTAGTGTTACCAAACTCAGTATATGTTTGTAAGCTACATATATATGCTTCTCTACCACTACACCCTTCTTTATTCTATTGATTTGTTGAGCTTATAAGACCTATATATATACATGTAGAGAAGAGATTGATGGCTTATCAGTTGGGTATGGGCTTGAAAGCAGGCTTATCCATGGCTGGTGCAGGATCATAGCTCCCATAGTCCTTGGTGTTGACTGTCAGCATTCTTTGGTGAGCACCAATTGCCTTCTCATTATTGAGAGACTCCATCATTGCCTACGTACACATTCTAAGTATCAGAAACTGAAAAGCTTGCATCTATCAAAGCAAACCAATAAACTCAAACTCGTATTTTTATTTGATGAGAAGGTATTCTTCCACTGTTGATTGTAATCTCTGAAAAGATCATGACCATTATCATCAAGAACTAACCAAAAAAGTAAATTGATGTCTGCCACTCTAAGTCACGCATGCTTCTGATATTGATATATATAGTTCAAGTGGCTGATGAACCAGGCATGATTGCTGAGGAAGTGCCATTTATAGGCCTGTTTGGAATGAATTGTCAAACTGATTTTTTTTTGTTGAAAATTCAGTGTTAGTTAATTAGTTCCAATCATTTTTTTTCCTTCGTATTTTAACTTTTAGTTTTGGATTTTGATTTTTACGTGTCAACAAATTAAATTTTAACTTCTGAAACCTCATCACAAAGCACCTAAATCTGGTGGAGAAGATCAGAATAAGGAGGAGAAATCTATTTCCAAAAGCAAAAGAAGAGGACGACATCAAAAGAACCCTGAACCTGATCCTATCCCGAAGAAGTTATCACAAATCTCTACTTCTTCAGTTTCTCATGGGGAGACCACCTCCTCATAGACTTAACACCCATTCTTTGGGATGTATGGTATCCTTTACCCCCACCTACCTTTGTTTTTAATGAATTGCATATTTTGGAATATTCGAGGAGTTAAAGGCCCTGAAAAGCATCATGATTTAAAAGCTTTTCTCAATTGTCATAAACCTCATTTTGTTAGTCTCGTTGAAACAAAATTAGATTATGCTTCTATGCTGGTATTGAAAAGAAAATTGGGCTTCTACCCCTCTGCTCACTTGGCTCCCGAAGCTCGAATTTGCCTTTTTTGGCACCCGGATCAGCTTGAAGTTCAAGTTCTTCATTCCACTCGCCAGTATACTCATTGCACTGTTCTCATTAAGCAGACTAATGAGCGAATTCTCATCACTTCTATTTATGCCTCGAATAACAGTGCAGACCGAATTGCTTTGTGGGACTCTATCAAACAGATTTCCTCTACTATTGGGACCACAAGTTGGATTGTCGGGGGTGACTTCAATGAAATCCGTTATGGCAGTGAAAAGATCGGTGGTAGACCAGCCCACTCCAGACGTTTGCGCAAATTCAACTCTTGCATTCTTCATGCAGGCATTGAGGATCTGAAATCTATTGGTCAAACTCTTTCATGGAACAATCACCAAGACTCTCGCATCATGTGTCGTCTCGATCGAGTATTGGGTAATCAGTCATTCATCTTTGCCCATCCGCACTCTATGGTTGAGTACCTCTCGCCTGGTATTTCAGATCACTCTCCAATGAAAGTCATATGTGACCCTTCCTTTCCCTCTGGTCCACTTCCATTTAAATATTTTGAATCTTGGGAATCGGTTCCCTCCTTCCACTCTACTGTTCATGAGGCCTGGAAAGCACAGTTTGAGGGTAATCCTATGTTTAAGTTTGTAAAAAAACTAGCCCACACAAAGATGGCCCTCAAACAATGGAATGTGGAAATATATGGTCCAATACAACACAAACTCTCATCTTGTAAAAGAGAATTGGATGATGCCCAAGCAGCCCTTCATCAAGATCCGTGTAATCCACTT
Organism: Acorus calamus; assembly: GCA_030737845.1. Lineage (NCBI taxonomy): Eukaryota > Viridiplantae > Streptophyta > Magnoliopsida > Acorales > Acoraceae > Acorus > Acorus calamus. The sequence continues at coordinate 563,087 of CM060869.1, read as the reverse complement.
CTTATGGCCTCTGAACAGGCATTCAGAGCCAACTACGCAAGTCTCCTTTCACAAGAGGAACAATTTGCAAGACAGAAATCGAGGCAATTGTGGTTAGCTGCGGGTGACTCAAACACCAAATTCTTCTACAACTCTATCAAGTCAAGATCAGCTCGTAACACCATTTGTAGGCTTCGCAAGGCAGATGGCAGTTTCTGCTCTAATCCGGAAGAGATTAAAGATACCACTGTGGAATTCTATCACTCTCTTCTTAATCGAAGTTCTTTCACAGCCCAGCCTCTTCCACCCCCCATTGGAACTGTTACAGAGGATGAAAATGCAGCCCTTTGCTCCACTGTTCTTGAAGATGAATTGCATCAGGCTATTTTTCAGATGAAAGCATTAAGTTCCCCTGGCCCGGATGGCTTCCCTGCAAGGTTTTATCAACTTTTTTGGGATCTGATCAAGGAGGACCTTTTGCTTGCAATCAATTATTTCTTCCAGCATGGGAAAATCCTCCGTCAAGTAAGTCACTCATTCATTGCACTCATCCCAAAGTCCTTAAATGCAGATTCTCTTGACAGCTATAGGCCAATCTCTCTTTGCAACACCTTCTATAAGATTATCACTAAGGTGATGGCTTTGCGGCTTCAACCACTTCTTCCAAAACTTGTTAGCAACCATCAATCAGCTTTTATCAAGGACAGAAGTATCCACCACAACATCCTTCTTGCCCATGAACTGATTAGATATCTCAATCAGGGGAAGCCAAGGGCTTGCATCAAAGTTGACCTCAAGAAAGCCTTTGACAGTGTAAATTGGACCTACTTGGAACAAATACTGCGGCGATGCAATTTTAATGATCATTGGGTTTCAATGTGTATGGAATGTGTCACTTCTCCAAAATATTCAGTTCTTGTCAATGGCTCTCCGGTCGGTTTCTTCAATTCTTCTTGTGGTATTCGGCAGGGTGATCCGCTATCCCCCCTACTCTTCACTCTAGTCATGGAGTCGTTTTCGTCTCGCCTCAATCTGTTAGTGCAAGAAGGTTCAGTTGGCCGTTTTATAAAAGGCTCTCTAAATGTCAGTCACTTATGCTTCGCTGATGATCTGCTATTATTTACTGATACCTCCCATCAACGGCCTCCTCTTTATCTGCCCTGTTTCAATCCTTCGCTGCATCCTCGGGGCTACACCTAAACAGGTCAAAAAGCCAAATTTTTGCCTCTTGTGGTCCTTCTTCTCTGGCTTTCTGCAATATTCTAAATATTGCTCAACACATTCTTCCTGTTAAGTATCTAGGATTGCCTCTTCTAATGGGTGCTCTAAAATACTCCCACTGCATGCCTATTATTGACAAAATCAGAAAACGAATTCACTCTTGGGAAGGGCAGTCTTTATCTCTCGCAGGGCGTATTGAGCTCATTAAATCGGTTCTATCCTCTTTTCATGTTTTCTGGTCTTCCTCTTTCAGTCTCCCAAGAAGGGTTCAAAGAGACATTGAGATGATTCTTCGCTCTTTTCTCTGGCAAGGACATTCAACAGAACGTAAAATCCATCATATTGCTTGGTCAACAGTTTGTAAACCTTTACTTGAAGGTGGGCTTGGCATAAAAACAATCAAGGACTGGAACCGGGGAGCAATTGGTTGTCGTTTCTGGGAAATAGCATGTCATCGCAACTCCATGTGGACTGAATGGGCCTCCAATCGATATCTACGTCACAAAAATATCTGGACAGTCGCTCCCCCCTCAGGATGCTCGAATTCTTGGTCCTCAATATTGCATGCTCGGCAATGGATATCTGCTCAGGTCAGATATATAATTTTTGAGGGGAAGTCTATTAACATATGGCATGATCCGTGGCTTAATGGCCATGGACTGAAACATTACTTGGGTCGAATATCTTATATTTGGGGTCCTCCACAAGATGCTACCTTGGACAGACTGATTCACTCTGGCAAATGGTCCAAACCCACTCGGTGGCCTGCCTCCCTAGACCACCTTTGGGTTGATATTGAACAAATTGATTTGGGAGGTCAGGGAGATGATGTGCTGATCTGGCCCCCCTGTAAATCTGGTGTTCTATCCTTATCATCTGCTTGGCATTCACTTCGTTCTACTGTAACTCCCCCATCATGGACCTCCTGGCTATGGCAGACAGCTCAAACTCCCCGACATTGTGTCTGCGCTTGGCAGGCCTTCCATAACAAATTACCCACACGTTTGCGTCTTCTTCGTAAGGGTCTTCTAAATGATGCATCTTGCCTTCTCTGCCAATCTGCTGATGAGGATGTGGATCACCTGTTTCTGCAATGCTCTTACAGCAGATTTCTGTGGATTAATCTTCTCCGAGGAATGCATGTTAAAAGGAACCCACCTCGGACTATTGCATCCCTTCCCAGATGGCTCGATGGAGCTGCCACTATCCCTGTCCAGAAAACCCTTATGCAGATCTCTCTCACATCCATCCTATGGTACACTTGGTTGGAACGCAATTCGCGGGCCTTTAGGGGAGTTAGATGCCACAAGCGAGTTATTCTCAAGAGAATCAAAGATTCAATTAAGATAAGACTCCAATCCTATCCCTTAAAGTCGATTATATCTACTGAAATTCAAAGTATGAGTGCTTTTTTCCAAGTTACCATTTCAGATTCACCTGTTACTCTGAAAGGGGTTCGATGGAGCCCCCCATGCAGCGGATGGTTTAAACTCAACACTGATGGCTCTCTCACTGATGATCGAGGGGGTTATGGGGCTCTTCTTCGTGATGCAAATTCTCAATTCCTTCGTGGTCTTGCAGGACGAACCGATCTCCCCACCATCAACCTTTTGGAACTCAAAGCCATTGAGGCTGGCATATGGATGGCCGTTAGAGCAGGTATTCAGTACCTATGGATTGAATCTGACTCAACTACAGCGATAGCATGGCTTATGGGCAAAGGTTGCCGCCCTTGGACTGCTATTCGTAGCCTGCGTCTTATCCACCAAGGGCTCACCTTCCTCACTGAGTGGAAAGCTTCTCATATTCATCGTGAAGGAAATGTTCCAGCAGATCTCCTTGCTGCCTATCAGTCTCCTCGAGGGGAAATCCTACTGCTCCCAAATGATATTTGGCATGAACTGAGATCTTCCATTACCCAAGATCAACTAGGAACTCTATACATTCGCAAAAGGGGCTGATCATATATGATCTGGTGGATTTATGAATCTGAATTATGGGGCGGACTTTTAATCACGAAATATTTCTCATTCGTTATTAATTATCCTCCCCATGACTCTCTTTTTTGTGTAGATCTTTATAATTTTTGTAAAGTTCTTCTCATTTAGAAATACAAAGTTTTGATTACCAATCAAAAAAAAAAAAACAAATTAAATTTTATATAAACCGGTTGAGAGTGGCTTTTAAGGAAAAATCAATCAATATTTGAAAACAAATTTTATGAAAAAAAATGTGATTTAAGTTTGGAACCAATTATATTGTTAAAGTGATACAACTTGTGTAAAATCGATTCCAAACAATTATTTTTTGAACATCAGTTTTAATTTTAAATTTTACTCTTTTGTATTAAAAGTAAACAAAACAAGTCATATATATGAAAACTAATTAGTGACATTTATGAGAAAACTGGTTGATTGAGAGTAACCTAAATGAAAACATTATTTTTGAAAATTAATTCCAAACGTGGCCTTAGAACAATAGAAAGTGGTGCACGTGCAATGCCTTCAATAATTAATCAATCTAAACACCATAAACATTGATTTGAAGAATACATGGTTAATCTTCACCAATAAGCCATACATAAAGTTTTGATTTTTCTGATCCTAATTAAAACTATTTATTGGCATACCTTGGACTCCATATGAACCTGCACCATTGAATTCTCATTAAGTTTCCGGGGTGATCCTGCAAAAACATTACTTTCTAATATGTATGAGAGTTACCAAACAAAAAAAAACCTCAGCAAAACAATTGGAACATACATGCAATTGCGTGTGATATCACACAAAAAAAACTGCATGCATGGTTTCATTTTAAAGAAAACTAACTACATGTAAATATTTGCTTGATTAGATTTTGATTAGTCTTAAAAATGATTAAACTTTGCCAGATAATTGAAGATTAAACACACCTGTGACCGGAAGCGACAATGCGGAGACAATGATTAATAAGAGGATTATCTCCTTAAGAGCTTTGAAAGCCATTGTTGAAAAATCTTTCCTTCAAGAATCTATTCTCTCCCCCTTCAGTTCCTTTTGTAGTAGAAAAAAGGGACACAAACTGAGTGACAGTTTTTGTCTTTAATTGTAGACAAGTGCAATCTCACTAAGATTTATAATTCTTATATTCAAAAGATGTAAAAGTAGAGGCTTGCCACTTTCTCCATGTTGTGGTGTGGGTGTTGGTGGAACAACTAATCTATATATTCAAAATAATTCAAGCTGTACGTAGGCATGAATCCATGATCCTCACCATTTTGTTTGTTATAACCTAAGCTGCCCCTTTGTTATGTGGATATAATTAATTTTGAAGAGCTTTGCTTCATCATTCAAATTGAAGTTAAATATTTTTGGGTTGCTCATATATCTCATCGGAAAAAATATCTTCCAATGAGTTGTTGTTACGTGGACATGTCAAACATAACTAATTTATATGTAATATTGATTTGATATTTACTCACATCAATGAGTTAAATCTACAAATCAACAAAAAAAAAAATTCAATATGATTACAAATGAGATATCACGTGAGAAACACATGAGATACCATTACTCTTTAAAAAAAAAAAAAAATTCAATATTTTTTTGGGTTTTTTATTTTTAACTCTTTAAAAAGGATAATTCCTTTTTACTCCCTGATAGAGATCTATCTGTAAATTATTTAATTTTTTTTAGTCCCTGGTAAGGAGTAAAAAAGAATTATCTTTTAAATCTGGGGAGTAAAATATAAATACGAAGAAGTAAGAGATCGATCGCTAAATACGATGGTTTGTGGGAAATTAAAAATAAAAAACCTTTTTTTTCATGTTCCACTTCTTTTTCACTTATCAAGGCTTTCATCAACTATCTGTTCAAAAATTGTCGCAATATATTTCCTGTAATATCCTTTTATGAAGAGACATGTTGCACATGAAAAGAGTGTAACTAATTTTGGATGCTTGTATTTCTTTTTAGAAAAACTCAAAAATAAATTCATCATTCCCAGTTATTAATATAAGTAAGGGTTGTTCTGTCTTTTATGAAGCAAGGGAAAGAAACATAAGGTCATAAAAATAAGCCATATATGTAGATGGGGCCAGTGCTCTCAATATCCTAAAGACAGAGACATGAAACCAAACACAATAAGAAATGACAGTGGTGGAGAATAAAGCGATCCACTACGTGGCTTAAACAATTGATTGTTTGTTATTGTGCTCTGCTCTTTCTGTTAAAAGTGGTGTTTAAGATAACTCTTCTTAATGCAGAGTGACTGTTCTCAAGCATGCTGAGGACCATCATTTCATGCTTGTAGAAGTCCAGTTCACATGAAGTGCTACATTAATATACTCCAATTGATGGTGGCATTCTGGGTATGAATAGAATTGTGGGAATAAATGATCATCAAAAGGGTACATATAATTGAGAATCAAAACAAAATCTATAGGATATACTAATTCAATTGTAAAGCACACCGGAGTTTTGTTGTCTAAAAAGCAATCAAGACAATATCTGTGGGAATAAATGTTGATCTTATCTTGAATGAAGAGACAAAAAAGGGGAAAATGAATCAAGATAAACCTAAGCTGAGTGCCTAACTAGGCTATTAGTGACATGCATGGAATATTAAGAACAATACAACTGCTGTACAAGGGTAGAGAACTATAAGTTGGACTTTTGAAGTACATGGCCAAGAATGGAAGATAATAATGCACCACGTTTTAATGTTGAGTGCTACAGTTATACATGGATGTTTTTATACACAAATCTTGTATGCAGTTCTTCGTGCAAACCTTTTTTGCTTGGTGAATGTGGAGGGAAAAATCCGTATTTTATCAAAGGGCGACACATGATAAAGGTTAGGCAAGTACGAATCATCACACTCAATAACTGATAACCCGATTTAGCAAATGTAGAGTATATATATATATGAATATCAACTAGGCACTCCCGAGTAGACGAGACACGACCAAATTGGTCCCCCTGCGAGGAGACTCAGGTGTGGTCGGATAGCTTTACACCTCGTAGGCGAATGCCAGATTATGTCTTGAACATGACTCTAAGTCCCGACCAGACGAGGATTGTGAGCAGAACCTCTGAAATGGTCAAACGTCCACTAAGTTAGTAACTGTCAAGTTGTTGATTAAGGCTTATTATCTGTTTAGCCTGAGTAATTAAGGGCATGTTTAACTACATTAAGGCATGGCAGTTACTACAAAAATTACCCACTAACAGCCATATAAGGGGAAGACTGTTATAATGGCTACTTGGCCACTGAACCCTATAAAAAGGGATAAGATACACCAAATCAAGATATGAGTTTTTTTGCCCAATGGGGCTATTTACCCAAAAAAAAAAGATATGAGTTTTTTTTTTTTATAATAAGTCACATTAAGAGTGAGATTATCTTCCTTGAGATCCCTTACTGACTGAAACATCGGAGTCTCCATGATTGTCATCACACCGGTGTTTCCTTTATTTCGTTGTGAGCGCAAGAACGATATTCGGTCGGATTCAGATCCGACAAAGAGACTCTATCCGCTTATGTTGATTGGAGAGAGAATTTACCTCTTCAGAGAATTATATGTAATGTAAATCATTGGATCATATATATATATTATTTAATAAAATACATGTTTCATTATATATGTAAATTCTTTCAAAGAAATCAAATCTTATGTGAACTGTGGGGCTATATAAATTACTGCACATAGAACAGGGTTCCAATTTTGAAAGCATAGAATGTTAGAAAAAAAATTACATGGCTAACTGATTCAACTTTCTTTTGGCATTCATGAGCACCTGGATTTAAAATAGAAGAAAATGATTTGGTAACAAAATACTTGTCCAATTGATGCGGAGAGGATAAGCGCACCTGCAAAAGAAAGATAAATCGAAAAACTTTTATTACTTCAAAGTCAAAAGAGTCCCAAAGACTTCTTTTCAACTTAAATTTTTATAATCAAGTTGATGTGTTCCGGTTACAAAAATGATAATGCTCATATAAATAAATTATAGGATCACTTTATTTTTTGTGATTTGTCAAGCCACTAAATCATTCTAAGTTTTTTTTATTTATCACAAGATAAGGCACAAAAATTATTCCCTTTGGTATAAAGAGAGACAGAGAGTAATGATTAATGATCAGTTTGATAACTCTAGTCTAGAAAAAAAATATATCAATATCAAGAATCTAGTTCTAGTAATTCTGTAAAAAGTTTTTTTTCTCCCAATGACATGTAGAAATAAATACATAAACTGAGGGGTGCGCTGTTACACTTAATCATTTTTAGTCCAAAAGACAATCTTATATGTATCGATAGAAACCCATTGAAGCATATACATAATCTATTCATCGTTAAATTTTTTTCTTACTCTTATTAAAAATGAGTTCATTCAATTCCAAATAAAATAATATATAAATTTTTTTTTGTGAAAACATATAAATCATTAGATGAATCATGAAATTTACTATTTAAAATAAAAATAAAAATATGGGTGGCCTGTGTTTTGAACGGTAAGAAAAACTTGAGTCTTAACATTTTCTAACAAAGGATTGTAAACAAAAAATTTCTAGGTTTTTTAAGGGATCGGATCCGGTTAGTGCTCGACATCGGTCAGTTCGGTCATTATCAAACTGCACCACGTGCAAATCGAACTGTACCATTTATAAATCGAACTGCACAATAAATTGTTGGGTATATTTTTTACTCTCTTATTGGATTCAATCAACTATTAGAGAAAATATGAATTCCTAAATACCATCAGTATTCAATAAGAAAGTAAAAAAATATACCCAATAATTGATTGTGCAGTTTGATTTATAAGTGATGCAGTTCAATTTGAACGTGGTATGTAGTTCAGTACTGATCGAACTGATCGAGCTCAGCACTGACCGGATCCGATCGCATGTTTTAAATACCAAGCTTTTCAATTGGACGATACGTTCAGTCCAACTTGTCCGGGAAAGAATGTAAGCACCGTAATCGGGCCAATTTATAATAGAAGTCTGGGTCAAAGCTGGGTTTGGGCCTCCTGGCCGTAGCCCAATATTACTGTTCACGGGCTGGTCTTGGGCCCATTTACATGGAAATCTGTGCTCAAATTGGTTCCGAAAATCCTAAGCCCCCGTTTGGATGCCGGATAAACCCCGGATAACTCCGGATAACCCCAGATAAAATTTGAGCCCCGTTTGGAAAGTCCGGATAACCCCAGATAAAGTGTGCCAGAATAAACTGCTATAAAGTGATATATGGATTCCAATCAACCCCTAGAATAAAAATTATCCTAAGTTATTCCACTCAAAGAATAAGTGGGTCCACTGTCAAATCAACTGTCACCACCTCTTATAAATCACATGTCAAATCAACTATCATTACTTTTTTATCTTTTATAAATTCTTATTCATACTTTATTCACATTTTACTCAAACAACAAAACATTTATTCTTACGATTTCCAATGAGAATAATTCAAAACACAACTAAACACAACTAAACACAAAATCATTTTATCCTTATTTATACTCACTTATACTCGGATAAATAAATACCCAAGAATAAATCTTATTCTGTATCCAAACGGAGGCTAAGGATGTCTATTTGCACCCTTCTAATATATGGGCGCAGATATCTGCACCCTGAGTTATTAAAAACCCATTTCTTTTTTAACAATTTTTTTTATATGTACAGTAGCAGTAAACGGAAACCCACCCCGAGGTCGGCATTCTCTTTGACGACGGTGGTGAATGATGGTCGCCAGAAGTTTCGGCGAGTGTACCAATCTCAGTCTGCATTCCCTTTTGTGACGGTGTTGAAACGTGGTCGTCCGAAGGCCTAGCGAGCCAAAGTAAAAGAAAATAAATTCACATTTTTACAAATTTCAAACCAAATAAGCAAATTTCACATTTAAACACATATAACAGAAAACCATAGCAGCATTTAAAACACATAAAAATATGACATTCGCATTCCATAATCAACCATTCACGTAACTACATAATAAAATAAATGCTAACATCGTATTTTGATATGTTATAAATGCTAACATCATATTTTTAATGTGTTTTAAATGCCGCTATGACTGTTTGTTATATGTGTTTAAATGTGAAATATGTCTATTTGGTTTGAAACTTGTAAAAATGTGAATTTATTCTCTTTTACTTTAGCTCGTCGGGCCTTCGGGCGACCACGCTTCAACACCGTCGCTAAAGGGAATACCGACCGGGGTTGGTACACTCGCCGGAACTTCTGGCGACCATCATTCACCACTGTCGTCAGAGGGAATGCCGACCTCGGGATGAGTTTCCGTTTACTACTACAATACATAATTTTTTTTATAAAAAAAGGGTGGGTTTCTTGTAAATGAGGGTGCGGATATCGGCGCCCCTAATATATTATTAGACACCTTTTATTTGTATGGGCGCGGCTATCCCCACCAAATGTTTCACTTAACCCACCATAAAAAAAAGGATGTTTGACTGTTCCCACCAATCCAGATCGACCAAACTTGGTCGTCATTTCAGGTTTTGGACGACCGAACTTGATCGTCATTTTAAATTTTTGACGACCGAAATTGGTCGTCATTTTAAATTTTGGGAGATCAAAATTAGTCAAACATGGTTCAAAATTATATTTACCTGTTCTTTGTAAATAAATAAATTTTTGAATTTATCCATCATTTTCTACATTTATTTATTTATCCAAACAGCAGCTAAAGGACTGAAAAAATATAAGTAGGTATACTTTTAATTAATTTAAATTTTTTTAAAAATATCATATTAGACAAATATATATCATTTTTAAGCTTCGTTTGAATTCGTAGTTAAGCGGATTGTTTAAAAAAAACTACCAGTTAATCCAAACACATTTTATATTTAGCTTTTAAAATTTTGTCCGTCACTTTTGTAAAAAAATTGTTCTTATGTTATACATTTAAGAATAATAATTGATTATATGTACATTACAACTCAGACTTGGAGTGACATGAAAAATTCAATGAGGATACACGTCATGAAATTAAGTTTCCAAGAAAGAAAAAAATTAAAATCTTTACTACAAATTCTGTTCGATCAAATTCGAATGCCCAAAACCTGAAATGGCGACCAGGTTAGGTTTCCCAAAATATGAAATGACGACCAAGTTTGGTTACCGAAAACTTAAAATGATGACTAAATTTGATCGACCTCCCAAAATATGAAATGGCGATAAAGTTCGGCCATCGAAAATTTTTGATCGACCTGGCTAAATCGGTGGGAATTAAAAAAACACCATTTTTTTTATTGGTTCGTAAGAAAATGACTTGGTGGGGATAGCCGCGTTTTATTTGTATGCCCCATATTTTGAATATTTTATTTAAAAGCTCTAATTATTTAAACATTTGATTAAATTCATTAGTATGCCCCAAATATCTTATTTGGTGATATAACTGGATTAACTTTAAAGTAACAACAAAACCCTAAAATAATATTTATTATTTTGTTGAGAATCTAAATAAAAATATATCAAATATACCCCCCAAAAAAATGAACAATATAAATCTTAAATTAGTGAATATTCAATTCTAACATATACCTAAAAATACCTTTTTCAAATACATATAAAATAATATTTATTATAAAGATAAGAAGAGTATAAACTAATGAATGTAGAGCGGTTCGATTGAATTTGAACCTAACAGGTTAAACTTGATTTTTACATGGTTCGACTTCGGATTGATCAATTCAGGTTGAGTCAGAAATTGAGTTGGGTTCAAATTGGCATCATAGACAACCCGATCTAATCTAAACCTGTAATCCCGTATTAAACATCCATATGATATTCTAAAAAGGTTATGGGCCGTTGATAATTCTTTACGCTCAATCTCTACCTTTGAAACAATATAATTTTTTAAAGTGAACTTATATTGTTTTAGTGGATAATTAAAATTTATGAAATATGTGAGTTTTTTTTTTTTTTTTTTTAAATTAGGCTTGATTGATAATTGATTCCCTGGGTTAGGTTCGGGGTAAAATTGATGGGTTAAAATTCAGATTGGATTGAATTAAGATTGTTTGAGTTAGCTCGAACCAACCCGTCCGAGTTATAGCCGTGAATAAATGTAAGAACATGGGTAACATTATTGTTTGATTTTTTTTCCTCTTCTTTTCGTTGATCAGATATTAATCGTTTTTGAATCGGATCGAAAGGGTTTTTGGGGTTAACTGTAGAAAGAAAAAATCGAGTGAGGGACCAATTTGTTCCGTTGCCCAAACCCTAAATAAAACCCTAGCCACCTCTCCCTCCTATTTTTTTTAGGGTTCTTGTGAGGTGCGAATCGATCTTCTCTTTCTCGCGCGATCTTCGTTTCTAACCGGATTAAATTTATATTTTTATTGTCGTACATGAATTGATCTTTATCGAGCTGCATCAACCCTTTTTGTTCTTTTGGTTTCAACAAGAGAATTTTCACCATAAGAGATGGTGATTTTGGATATATTGAATTCTGATTTGGTTTCGTTTTCGTTCTGACAACAGTGTCATCACGAGATGATTTCGTCGCTCTGTTGGGTCCCGAAAGGGGCGTCGAAGCCCGTCCCGGTCGTCGCCGAGCCGCCTTCGAAGGAAGAACTCGAAGAGATGGTTAAAAGTGGATTCTTGAATATAAGGTTCAACACAATCATATATATATTTTTATAGGTTTTCAATAGTTGAAAGGTTTGCATTTGTAATTCTGAAATAGTGATAGTGACAGTGAGGGAGATGAGGAGATGGAAGACGGGCCGTCGAATGATATGGATGAAATCAATCATGCATTTGCGGCCGCAGATGCATTGGGCAAGACTTTGGCGAGCGCAAACTTAGGGAACAGTATTCAATCAGTAATTGATGATCTGAAAGAGCTCGATATGGATCATTACGATGATGAAGATGATGGTAACGAAGATCTTAATCGTGTTAAAGTTGCCTAATTGCATTTCATTTAGCACTTACATTTGGATTGGATTGTTATCAGGAGTTGATATATTTAGTGGTAAGCGTGGTCGAACCTATTATCCGAGTAATGAAATGGACCCATATCTCAAAGATAAGGATGTGAGTTTTTTTTTTGGTAACTGTTATATTGTGACTTTTTTCTGGGGTATCTTTAATTTCTGAGTAGAAGTTGTGGTGCTTCTAATAGGATGATGATGAAGAAGAAGAAGCCGAGGACATGACAATAAAACCGACAGATGCTGTTATAGCTTGTGTCTGTAATGAAGATGATGTCAATTACCTGAAGGCATGTAATGCTTATTGCTACTTGGTTTCTTGTTCTTGCCCCCGGCAGAGTGAGAAGTTCATTTCTTTGATAATATTGATTCCTAAAATTTGCCGCAACCTCCATTCTGGGCTATTTGTTTATATTTTTTTGACATGTGCGCACATAGAGATTGTGGTTTGCAGTCACGTGGTGGTTTAATCTTGTTTTAAGTGGAAATGTTAAAACTGTTGATGAATCTTTGAGGAATAGGCCAGTTTGTTTGAAGTGCCACTTAAGTTTAATGGCTTTAAATAAGCATGCTGGAGGCATTTGGGGCTTTGGAGTTAGACTAGTTAAGTATTCTCTTTGATTTGTATAATGACTTTCAACTATCTGCTGATCTTCATGTGGAAGGTTTCAATATATGAGGAGTTTGATGATGGGGAGTCCATCATGATATCATCCTTCCAGCATTTCCCCTTTGCACAACATGGCTAGATTTTAAGCCTAAAACTGGAGATCAAGGTGAAATACCTCAACATGAAAGTGTTAATCTGGGTAGCTGGAATCTTAAATGGATTGTAAGGAACATTGAGGTGTACTTTGAGTGTGTACGAATTTCATTTTTATTTATGTAGGTACTTGCACACAATTTTTTCTCATTTCTGCCTAAAATTCTCAAAACATGGTAGATATGAAATCATACCCATTACTTGTTAACATCCTCTTCCTTGACTGGTCATGTCAATAGCACTGCAATATAATTTTTGCACTGCAGTATAATATTTCCATATGAAAAATATTATCAATTTATCAAAATTCATTGGACCGTTCAACATCTTAATATCATCCTTTAGAAGGTTTTTTAGTAGATCGAGCTCAAGATTACTTGATATCGAGATTTTTTTGCAACCCTTAATCCTCAAGAAAATGTTGAATATTTTTTTGAAAGTATATATCTATCTAGTGAAGTATTGTATACTTGAATTAATAGATTACATTTTATTTTATATTTTTTTTAAGCTAGTATATAATAGAACCGCGAGTACAAAAAATTATTTATATGAATAAATTAATATACATCCAACATCATTTTGAGCTTCAACATATATAATCTTTTGTTTATAACTGATATGCTTCATGAAATCTCTCTTGGTTTAATGACATTTTATATCATGGTTCATCAGAATGTCATACTTGATATTACCTTTCAATAGCCAAAATAAAACATCTGGATCTATCCGAATCTTTTACATGCTTCATCACCATTGCAACACTTAAACTTGCATTAAGAACCAAAAAATAAATCTAGAAGCAGTTGAATGATATTGCATTTGGAAACTCTCTGTTGATGTTAGGAGCAATACTTGCTACAGGTCTTACACTTGATAACCAGATTTTTTAAGTATCCAATCAATACCTTCACATGTTTATCCCTAGTAGTCATTGCACAACGGTACAAGACTTACATGTGTTAAGGATAGTGTTAAAGAAGATAGATTGTAATATGTTGTAGGTGTTTGGGAATAGTTCCACATCGGAAATTTGAAAAAGATTTTTCTACTTTATATATTAGCCCACATGTGTAAGGGTGTCTTGAAAAATACAAAGGGCCTTGAGTTTGTTGTAAACTCCAACTATCTTCTCTATCCAACTATCCAACAGACGAAGGTCATCCAAAGAGAGTCCTTCATATATCAAAATAATAATAATAATAATAATAATAATCTCTGTTTGCATAATTAGACAACCTACTCACACCAGTGAAAGTGAATAATGGAGGCAAAGGGCATAAACTCACATCATCATTTGATAATATCTCTTGTTATTTTTGTTGATTTGAAATCAATCACCACATATGGGCAATCTAACCTCATGCTGATTCAAGCACAAAATGCTTTCCTTTTCAAACAGCTTTTGTTTATTGGACTAATGCTCCACTAATGACATTAACAACAAAATAAGGGGAAGGCACGAACTGATGTCATCCTTACAACAAGCTATGTTTATCACACAAAAAATTTAATTATCAATTGTTTTGTGAAAGATTATATTTTATTTAGACTTGCATCATGTATAATTATTTTGCATAAAATTATTGCATGGCTTCAAAGCTTCCTCCACCCACCATGAATATACAAATACATGGATACCACTCTCAGCATAACCTATGGTTTTAATCAAACTTTAAAAGGCACTAATTACCATTTCATCACCACCACCACCACCACCACTACAACAGGCTTCCACAATCACAGAGGTATGCTTAAAAAACAAACAACTCTCCCCCACTAAATCATCAAACACCCAATGAAGGAAATTAATAAATAAAAGTATTTGTTTTTCATTTGCTCTGTCTTCCTCAGCTGAACATTTGAAGACAAGTGGTTGGTCACATGCACCCATCACCTTCCAAGTACAGATATTAATATTTCTCAATCAACCTCTTTTCCTAACATGCAAATCAAATCCTAAGATGGAAGAGTGAGCATGACATGAAATTTCATCACCCCAACCTTAGCTTCATTTTTTTTTATGTGGTGGGACTAATATAGTATTAGCAAAGCATACATCTTCACCCACTTGTTATTTCTTCCTTTCATAAAGCACTGTCAGGAACCATGGTATTTTGAAAAGGATCCATTAAGAAAGCATCATTTTTTTGGGGATCAGTGTATACAGTTAAAAACCCTATGAAAGTAAAGTATATGACTTATGCCTACCATGTTGAAAAAATACATCTCCCAACATCATTTTTTTTATGCTAATACAACCACCTCAATTGACTAAATAAATTATAATGTGATATAATCATCTCATGCATAAATCCAAGAACAATGAATTAAAGCTCGTAGATTAATTCCTCGGTTCCTGAATTCACATGGCGTATAGATCGTGAAGACGTTTAAAATATAATCGGATCCAACGTCTGAGAGAAGTCCGTACGTTTTAAATTCACACAACAGTATTTTGTCCCCAGATATGTCAATGGTTAATTTTGAAGTTTAGCATTTTAAACTGCTGTTAATCTTTTCTTCCTTTTTTTTTTGTTTGTGTATTTCATTGTCTGACTGTGTGTCATATTGTATTAAGTGAAAAGGATTACATTATATTAGTGCTTATTACTTAAATAATGCATATCATGAATCAAGCATGACAGCCTTTGTCTCCTATATGTATCATATTTTAACTGGTAGATGGAGATGGGAATTCACAAAAGACCTTTAATTATTGTTAAGTTATTATTGATGCAAGTGTGATGAAGTACAGATGTTGAGGACTTCAAGAAAAGAAAAAAAACAGGCATCTATCTTCATAACATTTCACCTTGAACCACCCCATATGTTATGTCCCCTTCATGAAATATAAATAATGATTTTTTTATATTTCTGCTATTGCAATTCTCATGGGGTCTGGTACTACTGTATGGCTTTGATGATTATTTTTTCTGAATGATCTGAAAACAGCCACATAGCCTGATGAGTGTCCTTGAATTTGAATTTATGGACACCTACATGATGAGACTTGTTGTTTAGTTTGGAAATTTGGTCCTCCATCTGCTACATGATTATTTGTGTTTCTGTTGCATATTTTGAATACCATAGACTACGAGGTTTTTCAGTAATACCATAGCATATTTTGAATACTACAGCTCACAGATACAAATACCATAAAACACAAATTACTCCGGTTTCTCATACCGAAAGCATTGACATCTACCAACATCTAATTGATATACCTTAAATGGAGTGTTGAATGGATGCAATGACTTGATTAGTTGTCAATGTGAACAATTGGATTATTTGATGTGATCATGGATTGAATGGATCTGCCTCGTATCAATGAATGAGTACCTTTTTCTATCTGAATTAGTTTTATTGTGGTTATTGGATGCAGCTTTATCTAATGTAAAAAAATGCAGTAACAGAATCATTTGAGCCACATGAATTCCTTCTCTCTTTTTCTTTTTTTCTTTTTTTTTTTTTTTTGGGGGGGGGACATTATTTCATACACCAATTGATGTTGAACACCTTAAACACAAGGAATAAAAAAACAGATCTTCAGTTACTTATTGCCACTGTAAAATCTTTCAAAGTTCTCCACCAGTTTCAGAGAGTCAAATTCTGGTGTTGGAACTATGTTACTTTTTATTGTTATCTCCTTCATCAAATGCATTGAAATCTTTGCAGAAACTCATTCCACCCCCACCATCAATCATTCAGAACAACTCCAACATTATAAAAATTAAAAGTTGCACTTTTTCATCACAAAATGTAAATAATAGAAGACGTAGGAATTTTCAAATCACCACCCAATAGAAACAAAGTATGGCTTTCAGTGCATGTGGGTCTAGATCATAATAGAATTCATCTCATTTTGCATAAACACTAAACAATGCTTACAGGTCATAAGAAACACAAAGGCCAAAAAATCAGAAACCACCACCATCTTCAATTTAATTCTTTATGCACTCTTCTTATACTTGACAAAAAATAAAAAATAAAATAAATAAAAGAATAGAGAAATAAACAGTAGTGATGGCACCACCCACACATATTAAATCACATAAAAGAAGCTTTCATCAAGGTCCAACCACATCAATTCAGTAGAGGCAATGAAAAAGTCTGGCATCAGCAATAAAGGCTGTGCTTCTACATATTATATGATTCATATCTAAAGATATAATTCACCAATTAAATACATTTTCTTCTCTCAATCACAAGTGAGCTCATCTTTGTTGTCATTCTCTTCAGTCTCATCAATCAATCAACATAGAAACAAACACAAAATAAATAAAATAAAAATAGATAGAACCTGCTTTACTTTTAGTCCTAATTTCCGTGGTGTATAAATTCATGTACTTCAAAATGAATACATATACGTTTATAACATCATTCATGAAAAAACAAAAGAGCATCCTCACCCAGCATAAACCAGCAACCCAAATACAAGAAAACAGACAGAATGAAACATTGGTGCAGCAATAGTGGATATTGTTACATTATACACTAAAATTTTTTAATAAAAGGGGGGGACCAATTACATTCATGGTTCATGAATGCATCCACAGCTAAATGTATTAAATCCCTCAACCCCCACATCACATATACAGACCAAAAAAAAAACCAAACCAAACCAACCCGTTGTCCATCTCATGGTCCCCAATACACTAATAAACTAAGTAATATATTTGTCCTCCCTTCCAACCCATCCATACATAAAACATAACAACAAAACAAAAGAAACACCAATAGATAAGTAACACCTGCACATCCACCACCACAAACCAAAGAGTGGTCTTTCCATATAATTCAGTACTGAAAAATGTCTGCAGAGGCCATGATGGGCTGGTTCACACAGAACAAGTTGTTGTTCCATGGATTCATGGAGAACCCATCAATGGTGGCAGCCTGAGTTTCATCATAGAACAACCCATTAGCATTGTTTTCAATTCCATTGTTCATGTAGTGGACGATCTCATTGAGGGACTGAAGTCTAGTGCTCAATTCAATCATCTGAGTCCGAAGGACCGAATTCTCCGATTCAAAGCGCGAGTAATGCTGGGTAGTGATGTTAAGGCTCGTTATGATCTGGCTGTTCTCCTTCCTCAGCTTGTTCACCTGCGCCAACAGATCGTCCAGGTGCTTCTGCTTTCGCATCCTGGACCGCCTCGCAGACTCTCGATTCGACAGCATTCGCTTCTGCTTTCGTTGGTTCATCACCATCTGGAGGTCCTCCTCGGACCCAGAGTTTGGGAGTTGAGTAGTTCCTGAAGAAGTACCACTTGAAGAAGCCATAGATGCTTATAATTGTGTATATACACAACACCCACCAATATAAAATAGGATTTGGGGATGATAAACAGGTCCCAGATAGTAGTACTAGTTAATAAAAGACTTGATTTTTATAATTTGGGCTTGAATTATTTTGATTGAACTATATATATATCTATATATATAAAAGGGAAGCAAAAGCAGGACCCTATAGACTTCAGAGAAACAGAGAGTTCATGAAAACACGTAGAACCAGTAGAGGAAGACAACAGAGAATGACTGAACTAAGTGGGTCCTGCGTCGGAGGGAGGAGTTGATCATAAACCCGGACCGGATAATCTCACTGATAATAGGAGACATGAAGCAGGTACATCAAAATATAATTCATGTGAAACACTGAGAGGGTTGTTTAAGATTGGATTTTGAGGCCTTGATTGAACAAGACCCAATGAAGGATTCCTTCAAAAGGAGGGACCTTGAGACTGAAAAATCAAAACTTGTGCAGAAAAACAGGATATCTGAACCAGAAACTCAAAACCCAACAGCAGAAAATTTAGCAGAGGATCCCCTCACAAACAGATAGGATTCTGAGCTTCAAAAACCACCCCAAATTCACAAAAAAAAAACCCAAAATCACAAAAAACAGAACTTCAGAAGCTCAAAAAAGAAAGAAAGAAAAGCCAAGCAAGCAAGCAAATGAAAGCTTCAGGAAGGAAGAAGAAGAGAAAGAGGAAGAGGTTTCTGGACTTGTAAGTGATGAGACTTTATAGAAGGAAAAAGAGAGAGAGAGAGAGCCCACCATAAAATAAAAAACATAAATAAATAAATGAAATCAAAGAAAAGGAGCATTGGAATCTCCTCTCACACAGTTTGATGAGGGCATGTGGGGGTGGGAGAGAGATTTCCACACAATCGTCCATTTTCACAGCTGTGGTTACAATTCTGGGTCCCACTTCACCTCAGCAGCCAAAAAAAACCATTGTTGTTTTCCATTTATTATTATGTGAAGATTCACAGAACCAGTAAATCCATGGAGACTATTGGAGAGATCTCCTTTGATCTCACACACCATTTACACCACTCAAACACCCCCCCCCCCCCCCCCCCCACCCTTTTTTTTTTTTTTTTTCTGGGATGCGGGGTTGAGAAAAATAGTCATGTTTTTATTGACTTTAGATTAAAAAAAATTTATTATATTTTAAGCTACAATATTTCTTTTTATTACCGTTATTAGATCCCAGAGTGACTGTACTTGTCAATACAAAATATTATAATTATTCGTTTCTGTTCGCTTCAACGATAATAAAATATATATCTGGTCGGATTTTTTATGCATTTATTAAAAATGTACATATTCAATTTGAAATAAAAAATATATTTTTTATATAAAGAATAATTAATTAGATAATATTTACTATTTAAAAAAATTAAAACACGTGCGAGCTGTATGTAAGATTACATTTAAGATTGTATCTAATATTATTCATAATTTTATAATAATGTATATATTTTGATAAATAAAGTACATAGCTCCAATGGATCAATGCATACACTTTTATATTTTTACAATGGGGGAGATAGTGATATACTAGTATATAGTGTCTAAGGGAAATCCATGCTTAGAGAGAAAGATAGAAAGATAATACGTGTGTTGGACAAGTGATTTACGTATCTCTGTCAAGGGCTGGTCCCCCATCAGGACCAGAACAGATCATATATTATATGCATATATTGAACATGAATCATAGTTGGAATCACTATACACATTCCATGGCACACCCCCCACAGGGACCCAGGATCATGTGTGCCCAAGTTTCAGTCGCCAATTTAGAAGGGGCTCCACTAAAGGAACTTTTTGGTTTGCCTTGTTATAAGAGGTATTTGCTTTTGGAAATTATTGCCCACAATATTTTTATTAGCAACAAATGCAATGGGTGCATGTTTAGATTTTTTATTTTTTTATGTACATATGAGATTGTGACTGAGACGAAAAATATAGCTTTAATTTTAGAAAACTTACTCTTGTTATGTTTCTGATGTAATTAAAAGCAACTTTTGTTTTTTTTAAACAGAATCTCTCAAAACTATCCAAACTCATTTCCAAACGCTATCTTAATCACAAAATACTAAACTTTTGTGTTCATTGACCGGATACCTTTTGTAATTGTTGACATAATATGCCTATGTTCACTTAATGCCTTTAGAGTAGGTATTTTTTTTATGGTTTACCATATTACTTATAATTTAAAAAACTTACCCTATTTATCATCGCGGCCTTCATGCCCAATATAAAAATCGCTATATGCGTTTAGAATGCTTCTGACAAATAGTTTAATCATTTCTATACTTTGTATGTATGTGATATACAACTTTATGACTCTAGTAAAACTTTGTAATTATTAGTCTTTTTCTCTCTTTATGTTGGTTCAACGTGACAAATTGATTCTCATGTGAAATTATATATAATTGTTTAATGTGTTGATCAACATTAAAATGATGGGCGGCTCAAATTTTCTTTCATATTCTTAATTTTGTAATATGCTTATCAAACTTTTTGCATGCATGTGAAATGTTCTTTATTTTAAATGAATATATGTTTCATGTTTGTTTGTTCATGTGTGATATTATTATTTTCACATTTAATATGATTTCACACAAGGTCTTGATAGTTCTACAAAAGGTAACACACTATGCCATAAATTTCAATATGTTGTTCCTTTGGTGGGTAATCAAAGTTGTGGTAAGCCCTTCATCTGTAGATATTTTGTAATGTATATCTACCACCATTAATAACATGTGGAAAAATAAACATTTCAGTGAACACCAGCTCATATGGGATCTGAATGTTTTGGGTACATGTATATAAGTGATTTAGAGGACCATATAATAGAAACAATGGGAAACTGTTTCAATTCACTGTTGTCCCTCCAGACTCCAACCAGTGACAAAAACCAGATTTAAATGCTGATGCAGTTACTGCAGGAGTGCAGGACTGCTTCAATTCATCCATATATGCCGCATTTAATTTCTTTGCAAAATTTTCTCTGATTTAAGACAAGCACAACATTCTATTTGCCCTTTTAGACCTTTATGAATTAACAACATGAACACAAACAAACAACTTTTTGACTCTCTCAATTTGAAGAAAATTAAATTTGAGAAGCATCAGAATCACAAAGATATGGGAATTATTTACCATGTGATATGCTTATGTCTTTCTTCTCCATGAAGAGGAGAGAAAAAAGGTAGGGAAAAAAAGATGAGGAATCTTTGGTCTAGTAGACTAAATAGCCTGTCCACTTAGACATAAATTCTCTCTTGGTCATTTTAATCATGGGTGTGCAGGGGCGGAGCCAAGGGGGGGCGGGCTGGGGCCCGGGCCCCCCCAAGGCCCATGCAACTCGTCAACGCATAGGTGATGGAAAATTGATGGTATAAAGGGATTTTGCAAAAAAACCCCTCACAAAACATTATATACTCACATACCCTTATTTAAATTCTATTCCCAACAATACCCTCAAAAGGTTTTAATTTTGCATCAAGACCCTTTTGAGGGTACTTTACATAATCTATTTTTTTTTAAATTCTCAAGAATACCATCTAGAAAACGAATATTGCTGAAAATAGTAATTCACTAAGGTTATTTTGATAAAATGAGATTTTTTCAGGGTATATGCAAAAAAAATTATTGGAATGAGTGGGTTTAAAATTGAAAAATAATACATGCAGTCTCATTTGCATCCTGATTACCATGCATATTTTTGAAGTGTATACTCGTATAATAAAGAAAATAATTTTTTGATAAAAATGAAGTACGTGCTCATATGAAATAAATATAAATATATATATTTCATTTAAGTTTTATATGATAGTGTATAGGGAGATAGTGGAATATATACTGCATTAATCAATTTCATATACTGTATTAGACATGACAAATGATAATATGGCTAGAAAATGACTCGATGTATTAGTGCTCATTTAGACTTTGATTCGTGTGTCCTTTTTTTTTAATGCAAATTGTGATAAGCTTTATTTTCATATGAATATCGATATCTGATTTTGAGGTGTATAAAAATCACATATTTGAATGGTTTAATGATTTTTTTTATTTATTTTGATTTTTCATCATTAGTATATTGAGTCTCATATTTTTTTAGAAGTTAGATTTGAAAATATCTTTTTAAAATATAAACCTAAAAAATATCCTTATATGTTTTTGTGATCAATTATTTCTTTCATATTCACATTTTTAATTTTTGAAGCTTCATTATGAGATTTTTTAGATCATTCTAGATAACTAAATTTCAAACTCTATTTTTCTAGATTTTCATAAACTATTCTAGATAATTAAATATAAAAAATAAGTAAAAAATAACTTTCGATATGAATTGATTGTCATTGTCTCAAGAAATTGATCATTAACCAATTATTTTAATTTCGTCTTAACTTATTATATATTTGTAATGTTTTTTTTTATCTTACTCATTCTATTAACCCTCTGCCCCCCCCCCCCCCATACTCTAATTCCTGGCCCCCCCCCCCCCCCCCCCATACTCTAATTCCTGGCTCCGCCCCTGTGGGTGTGGAATCATCATAAACATCTAGTCACATCATAATCACATAGTTCATAGGACATTCTATTTAAAAATGGTATGGGATACTAATTTATTCTAATTCTTAGTATGAAAAATACATATATAAAACTTTTATATTGGATGTGAAGGCACAGCACCAATAATGGTTAATTTTTTAAATTATAAAAAATATGATAATTCATCCAAGTTAAATGTATACCTGACCTCGAAGATATTATATACCTAGGGGCCCGTTTGGATAGAGACATAAGCTATTCTGGAGTTCATATTTATTCTAGAAACTGTTGACTTTACCAATTGAATAAGCGATTTTGTGTTTGTTGTGTTTTTAGTTATTCTCATTGGGAAACATAATAATAAAAGTTGGAGTGTTTGGTTGATAAGGAATAAAATGTTAATAAGGTGTAAAAAGTTGATTTGACATGTGGACCTCATTGATGTATAAGAGATGATGAGAGATGATTTAATGTGATTACATGTGATTTGATAAGCGGTCCTTTTATACCAGTAAAAGAATAATACAATTCCATGGGGAGGTTTGAAATACAAATATCAGTTTATTTTCACATAATTCTATATAGTTATACCTTCTTATTCCCTCTATCCAAATTTTTTTTTATCTTTATTCTCTTCTATTCCCACCTATTCCTCTAGCCAAACAACCCCTTAAAGTTTGTTCGATAAATAGAGAGTAATTTGTGACAATGATCTAACTAAATATATATTCCTTTTAAATAAAGTCTCGTGATCAAATTTTCTTTGTATTGAAAAAACAAAAATGGCTTCTGTTAGCCAAACTCTGTGTTGGATCACCATCTGGAACATTGTTTTTGAAAATTAAAACATCATGGTTTTGGCTTTTTTTTTTTTTTGTGAATATATTTAATTTGGAGATGTCTCTTTGAACTGGTCAAATTACAGGTGAAGAGAGGAAGCAGTGAGGAAGGGTCATTTACATAGGATAATTCACAATGTTTTCTTGGTGTCTCTTCAAAAGCACCAAGGATGGTACAAGGCGGCTTATATATATTACCTGTTGATGGCAATATTAATTCATGATTTTTTGAAATGAATGGGCACCTAACTTTTTTTTAACTTATTTGAAGATTTTTGGGCCCATGTCATGCAAATTAGAGAGACAATTAATGCTTACTGTCTCAAACAAAGTTGTTGAAAGGAACAAAGAAAGAATACATTAATGATGTTTCAACCTAAACTAATGTCTATAGTACAAAAGCAAATGCACTCAAGGTAAACCTAATTAAGCACAAACCGTCGAATATGGCACGGTAACGATGACCTAAAACTAGACCTACATGTAGATTAATCTTTTCAATCAGTGAGCAGGTAGATAAAAAGATGATATTTGATGCAGAACGGGTAGCCGACGCGTTCCGGGAGATATGAACCCGAAAAAAGTCCATTTGAAGATGTCCAAATATTTACAGAAAAATTGGCTA
>CM060869.1:0-528861 GCA_030737845.1 Acorus calamus | reverse complement strand
ATGTCCGCAGAACGTTGGTACATTTGGCAGGACAGCTCTCCATTGGCAACATAAAACTGCGATAGATGAAGTTAAGAGATTACAAGTGGGAAATTATGAAATGCTAAACAAAGGCAATACATGTATACATTCTTAAGCAATAAATAAAGACACACAGCCGGACTGGACATACATCTCATGCAGTTTTGTAATGCCTATGGTTCATTTGAATAAATGGAGAGATTTGCCATCTGTTCCTATAAATATATAGAATGAATGCCATTTCTTTGATGCTATAAACCAGTCAAGGTGAGTGAACTTGGGCTAGTATGACAATTAAAATATTTTTTAACATGGTTTCAAGAATCTATTCCATTCTGATGAATTAGTACTTCAATCAAATACATGTAGACGGAACAAGGAATAGAATTAGAAACTGGTACTCACGTGCTTCACACCAAGGTCAACTCACCTAATGCAAATTCTCACCAAATTATATGAAACACATTGCTTGAAGACATGCTTGCACTAAGATGCATGTTTTTCCTTATAGATTTCGGATTATTGTATTCTAAATCTATGATAGTGTCCCCACCTAACTATATTGGATGCCCAGAATAGATGTTCTATCTGCATTGTTCTTGAGTCATTGAACTAACTGGCAACAAAATTCATGGAATTTCTCTATAAACTGAGATGAAAAGTTATACCCCAGTTTTCTAGGCAAACAATTAACCAGTTTCCACTACCAAGAGCATAATACTAAACCAAAACCCCGTCCTAACGGTAAACCCATTATCATGGGGTTCAAAGTAACTGGATGGCTGATTCCTGTCATGATTACCATACGATGGGTGGAGGGAAGTCCATATTAACAAGAAATACAGACAAGTGAATAAACTCCTCAGATATAGCTCAGGGTTGACTTCTTAATTTTAAAAAGTCATCCAAGCATGTTGCTAACCTGCGCAAACATGTGACAAGGTGGAAGAGCCATCAGTTTAAGATCTGAAGGATTCCAAGCTGAGAGAATGATGCGGCGATCAGATGGTTTATTCTTAATCTTATCAATTACATCCATCAATTGGTCAAATCCTTGTCCAGTGTAGTCAGCATGCATATCAGTGTATCTGGGAAATTATAAAATTAACATGTGATTAAAGACCTTTCCCATGAAATTAAGAATAGAATTCAAGCCTCTAAATTCATGTTGCCACCTACCTGGCACCAAAGTGTCGCCACTGAAAACCATATATGGGTCCCAAATCGCCCTCTTCCCTATCTTTTAAACCAATACTGAAGGCAAGAAATGCAAAATGTGCAACAAATTCAATCGCTAAATAGATTTTGAAGATATCAACAGAAGGAAAATTGAAGGCCAAGTGAATGCCTGTCAAGGTAGTCTCTAGATGCATTGGAGTCCCAAATACATACACCCTTATCCTGTAAAACCTGAATACGAAAACATTTTATACCTCTTAGACAAAAACAATAACATAAAAAATGAAAAAAAAAGAATCAGATACTAGAGAAATGTGGAGGGGTATGAGAAAATCATTCAATAAGTTGGTCAATGACTACCTAGTTGAACCCTTATCCCCTTCTTTATTATCTCAACACTTATCCCCTTACCAAACTAGGCCTTAGTATCTAAACCAAGTTGAACATTTGTGGAAACATATTTAATATTTTTCCATGCTTAAATATACCCAATATATTTAATATTGGTATATTCATATCATTCACACCACTGTAGTTGGACAAAATTTGTTTACAAGATTATAACACCCAAGTCACACCACTTTCAACTATGGAACCACTGCTAAGGCTAATTTAAGCAATGATCTTCTAGTAATGAGTCACCCGTGTAGTTGACAGATATAAAAAAAATAACATAAGGTGGCAAAAACAAATTGCATTTAACAACAGTATACTAGAAGGAATTACTAATTATAAACAAAGATGTGGAGCTGATACATATGACATGCACATGCATGACTGTATGCCACTGCATAGTTTAAGGCACAGACAAGACCATGCAAGAATACAAATATCCACAGTAATACCAGGTGCAGACCAAGGAGGCAACAATACCTTGTGAACTTTCCAACAAAAAACACCTTGTGAACTCAATATGATGCACTCTAAATATACCTGAACTGGTGTAAGTAGTTTCCAAGTTTTTTTTTCCATCAAGACTATATTGTTCCTTCATCTAAGGGTGTTTTAATATTTATCTGAATGACAGATTAGCACCCATCAAGTACTAGGCTTCTGACCATGAACATACATCTACCATCATAGCTAATTACCGTCACTTGAAAAGCCATTAGAATTACAATAATGTAAGAGTTAGATCAGTGAAGATTTCAAGTTAATATAATATCAATTACTCCGTGAAATGTGATAAGAATTCAAGGTGCAGATATATCTAACAAAAAAGAAATTGAAGTAACCAGAATTTTAGTACTAAATACTATGACAGGTGATAGGAAGATACGATCCAGTTGAGGATTCATTCAGTAAGACGAAGAGACCAAATCTTTATGATACACCATAAGAAGATCAAAACGATCCCTTCAATGAGAATTCTGCACTTTTCACAAGGAAAATCACTGCTTGCTTCTTGGTTTCAACATTGCAATAATTACAGCACTGAAGAAGATGGCTAACATTTTATATCTAAAGATTTCATCAAAAACACAAAGGACACTCATTATCTCCATTGTCAAGAGAAAATAGTAATGTTAAGGATTTCTTATTCTTTGATAATAATATGAAAAATTGCTCGTATAATTGTTGCTATGTGTATATAATCCTCTATGAAGCACGGACACGGACACGGGACACGGTGACACGGCGACACGGTAATTTTTGAAAAAATAGGACACGGACACGGCTAGGACACGGCAACAAATAAATTAATATAATAAATAAATATATATCAATATTTTATATTAACAAATACAATTCATTTAATTCACTATTTATAACCAATTGTATAAACTAATAAATCACTATTTTAAATAATAAACCACTATTTTTATAAATCACTTTTTTAAGCCAATAAACCATTGTTTTTATAAATCACTGTTTTAAACTAATAAATCACTATTTCTTTTAACCTTAAGAAAGATATTTTGTTTAAATGAGTGGTTTTTTGCTGTTTTAAATGAGTTGAATACTTGTTGGCTATGTTTGAGTTTCATTTTCTTTTTATTTTTTACTTTTGGGCTGAAACTGGCTGGGCCGTGTCCCAGGAGTGTCCTGGGCCATGTCCCAGCCGTGTCCTAACCGTGTCCCAGGCAAAATGAAGGCAGACACGGTTGGAGCCGTGTCCATGCCGTGTCCCCGCCGTGTCCGTGTCCGACACGGGTACGGCCCCCCAAACGGAGTGTCCGTGCTTTCCGGATAATCCTCCACTATGATGAAGACAGATGAGATTTAAGGCTACCCTCTCTTCTAATATATGTTTTACTTATCTAAATTGTTGAACTAAGAGAAAATTCATCTAAAACCCACCTGATGTAGTCAATAGATTAGCATTTGTTGCCCATAATATTAGCAATTATTTTGGTTAATATCTTCAAATTTCCACTTACAACTTTCTTTCGTGGGCTTAAAGAGCACATCATACCATCATCATAATATTTTATGTCGTCACTCATGATCCCACAACCTACACATGTTGCAAAACCTAACCACAACATACAAGAGCACATCATACCATCATCATATATCTAACAAAACAGAAGGTCGTTATTCTATATAATTACACTTTAGCATAATGATTCATTGGTTCCAAACTCCAGAATCAAGTCTGGCATTTTTCGCGATTGATTTAACCAAAACCCATCTTGGATCACCAATAAGCTTACCATTGATTGTTCAAGCGCTCTTCATGATGCATTAATTATGCCTCAACATTTGTTCTAAGGGCCCATCAAAAATTTATTTTGGAGCTAACCTGTGAGCCTATAAACCACATGTGTTCCTAAGAGGGTAAGATCATACCTGAAACCAAAAACCAGGTTGAAAGCTGCCAGTCGTGAATCGTGATCAACTGCGAGAACCCTCTTGCACACAAGTATATAACTATTGTGTCCTAAATCTCTCCAAAACATGTTTCTCCAACAAGCTTTTTTTTATATATCTTAACCACCAAAAGAAAAAAAAAAAGTTCTTCCTGCACTACCAATTCTGCTGATCATTACTTCAGAAACAAGATCACACAATAAGAAATTATCTGGCTGTTACAAGACAATGGGAACATAGTCAAAAAATTATAGTATGCCAAAGACAAACCATCAAACTCAGTTTGTAGTTCACTGATATCTTTGACCTATTTGTAAAAAACTCTATTATGTCTTTATTGAACTTTTTGATCAAAATTCATAACTGTGAACATGAACAGTGAATATAGAACCTAGAAACACAATAGACATCATTGGTGCATCAACGATTAAGCTTTCACCATTAACCAAGTTCCTTCATAAATTTAAATAGACACATGGTTTATGATCTGTTCTAGTTGCAGAAATACAATTGAAATACGTGAACTCAAGGTTTTAACAGCCATACGAACTCTAATACCACCAATATGCCAAAGTGGGACTTGTACAGATATCATATCCTGTTTTCTTCTGCTATTTAAAATAACATATCCATGTCTACATTAATACTAAAGTATATTAAAATAGAAAGATCGAAGAATAAACAGTAATAGATGATGTCTACTATAACGCTTAATCCTATAAATCTGTGTTGTATACTATAACATCTATCATCATTCATGGTATTCATAAAGTAAACATTATATTATTTTTTAAAAAAGTAAAAATTATATTATTAAAATATTGCAAAAAAGAAAACACTCACGCATTTTAATATCAGCATGATTTTTATGCAGGTCATACAAACAGGTCCTCTCATACCTTTGCATTTGTAGAACCACTTATGAACCACAGAAGTTCTTCAACCACACCCCGCCAAAAAACTCTCTGCGAAACCAACATTAGCTTCATGTTAAATTGATGCAAGTTGAATCATAATTGACTGGAACAATTGCAAAAAGAAGATTTCAAGCTGCAGAAAGCAGAGTAGAATAATGACTTATGACCCAACAACTCATGTCATGGAATCTTGGACATGAAAACATATTTAAAATGGACTACATAGCCAGAGAGCATAACTAATTATCATGAGATCAAGTAACATCTAATTCTGCAACCGACAAACTTTAAGGAAATGTAAAATTCTACCTTTGTGGTAAGAAGTGGGAAAGATTTACGCAAATTAAATCGCATCTGTTAAGGGAAGAGGCAAAGATAAGAACCCTGTGTGTTAGTGATTCAAAAGAACAAATATCAATATGAACTTATTTGAGAACTTGAGTAGCTACGATACCTGACAACCAAATTTTGACAGAGTTCCAGTTCCAGTCCTGTCATCTTTTTTAAAACCATCTATTATAATGTCTTGTACTAGTTTCAAATACTTATACTCATCATGTCCTTCAAGGATCATTTTGGGCAGAAATGAGAACTTCTCGATCTCAAATTTATCGGCTACTGAATTCCCATCTATCATTGTTCCATTCTCAGCAGCATCTTTCTCAGTTGCTGAACTTCGAACACGAACATGAGTAACAAAAGAATACCTTGTATCATTCTCTACCAATGGGAAGGAAGAATACCATGGATGAAATACTGAAAAATCAACAGGTGGGATGAAAGTATCGCATTCAATGTCAGCCTCGATTTCAGTAATGTGGATTGCATCACATCCTGGCGCATTCAGAGCTTCCCTGAAGTTAACATCATTAAAAATCAACATATAAATATGGACTACAATTTCCTAAGTCACATTGATGAGCAAGAAAGAACTCACCTTAATACCTGGCCACCTCCTATAACATATACTCTTTCAATTGACAAACAATAAGGGGAGGCCGCTAGAAGCTCCAAAGCTGAGCACATGCTTCCACACATCACCACATTCTCTGCCGTTGCAATATCAAAACTCCCCGAGCGGGTCAACACAACGTTAAGCCTCCCAGGTAAAGGCCTCTTCTCCACAGGAATGCTTTCCCATGTTTTTCTACCCATTATCACCGCATTCTTCTTAACAGGATCGGACGTGCCCATTGTGATCTCCTTGAAGAACTTGAGGTCAGATGGCAACTTCCATGGCAATTTTCCGTCTTTACCAATGCCCATCTTCTGAGTCGCAGCGACAACGACTTGAAAAGTCCTCTGGGGATCTGGCTGTGCAATTGAACTGCCATTTGAATCGCTTGTCACTCCATCAACAGCCATAATTGGAAATCTATGAAAAGATCGGTACTTTACAACTGGAAATGGTAGAGATAATGGGATCGCAAAATCAACTTCGAGCAAGCCAGGTTTTTTGGATAAAACCTGCAAGGGTTAAAACTTAAAACAATCACATCTAGTTTTTATTTATGGTGGTCATTATGGAAGGCAAGAGTTGGTGGAAAAGAATGCGACAATCCACACAAGAAGAGTACAAAGGAATGCTAGTCCAATTGTTCGACAATGTTCATTGTAAAATTGGCAACGCATAGAGATATTCACAGAACAAACAGAACAGCAAAAATATATGACTTCAAAGTGATGTTTGAGAAAACCTTACAAAAGGGTAGCTTCCCCCAGCACGATATACTGAATTTCAACATCTCGACATCTGCTAGAGACTAACCAGATTCAAATGTTTATATTCCAAACAGGATAACTAATGTTGTACATGACTGAATATGTAAGCAACATAACAAGAAACACAAGGGCATCTTTATATATCCATATTTACTCTCCCACAAGACTGACATTGTTTTAAAAAAAATTTCACATGCCAACCAATGAAACAAGGAATCCCGGGAAGAAGAAGTGAATTCTGACATTATCATATATATATAAACGGATTGACTTGAACATATTTTTGCAATGCATCATCTTTTATTATTATTATTATTATTATTATTATTATTATTATTATTATATTTATGATGAGTAGGTGCAGATTACATTGAAGTAAAAGAAGAGGTTCATGGGCTAATATAAATCAAAAGAGAACTGCAAGATGAACGTCAATCAGATATTTTTTGATGCACGAAACACTGATTTATTAACCAAGAGAGACAATTTGGCACCAAACCCTATCATAAACCAAAAATATGGTTACCTAATTAAAAAAAACTTCCAAAAAAAAAATCTGGCATCTCTAAATTAAAACATAATCCAAACAAAAAAAAATTATAAATCCTAATTGAAAAAATATATATATATATATACCTATTTGGACGGACCAGCGGATGACATGAGGAGGTGCTGTCGGAAGAACTCGAGACGGGGGGTTTTATGGACGAGGATTTTAGATTGAATTACCAAAATACCCTCGTTATAACAATTACATGGTCTCTGATGTCCATCGCGAGCGGCTTGAGCTCCACCAAGAACAATATTTGAATGTATGTTTTCAATAAATTTGTTTCTGATTTACATCTAAAATTCAGATTCTCCCCCCCCCCCCCCCCCCCAAAAAAAATAAAATCTGGAAAAAAAAAAACCACTCAATCAAACCCATTGTACCACGAACAGCTTTCCAAAACCCTATGATCTGTTTGGGTGTGACATAAGATTATTTGTTCTTGATAGTTATACTGGGATAGATAACAATTCATTCTAAATACGTAAATTTTTGTTTGGTTATCTTTTCTGTTATTCTCATTAGAAACGTAAAATTTATCTTTTTGTTATTTGGTTCACCTTGAATAAAGTAAGGATAAGTGATAGATAAGAGATGGATAAAAATTTATGAATTTTTAAATGACAATTACACCCCTGCATAAATTATTTGTGTTTGGGAATAAGTATGAGAGATGTGTGTGTGATATGATAGATGTGATAGTTTTTGGAATGTGTGCAGAGAGTAGAGAGTGTATAAGATAATTTTTTTAAAATGACAGATAAGAGTATTTTTATCCATTGGTATAGATAAGCCTGATAAACGATTCTAATATTTTCTGAGAATAGTTATCAGGTCTTATTCTAACTTATATATACATAAACGTTATTCTGATCAAACAAACAGCTGTTTAAAGATTATTTTACTGTATTCTCGTTTATTCTCCACCGTAAACGGAGATAAACGGGGGTAAAAA
Source organism: Acorus calamus (assembly GCA_030737845.1). Classification (NCBI taxonomy): domain Eukaryota; kingdom Viridiplantae; phylum Streptophyta; class Magnoliopsida; order Acorales; family Acoraceae; genus Acorus; species Acorus calamus. The sequence continues at coordinate 520,703 of CM060869.1, read as the reverse complement.
ACTTTCATCCCGTTCAAAACCCATTACCCGCAAAACCATTAACAGAAATCTCAAAAAAAAATCTTACCACCGAAGATATCCAGAGCCGATCCGGCAATCTTCAGAGGTTACGTCGATTGGAGAGTCCCGTCTATCGATCGTTAAGAGCTTTCGATCGGGTCGATTAGGGCTTCCATTCGGGATTTCTATCGACGGAGGAGGCGAACAATGGAGAGACGAAACCAGGGAAACCAACCGATGTAATTGTTGTAGCGAGGGCAATTTGGTAATTTCGTGTAAAATCCTCTTCCATAAACATAATCCAAACAAAAAGAAAATTGTAAACCCTAATTGCTGAAGGGAGAAGATCACAACAAAGAAGATGGAGCCGCTGCAGAGGGAAGCCGATCTAGGGTTTTAGAAGCAATCGCTCCTCGTCGATCGTTCTCACCATCTCATCCGAATCTCCTCCAAATTTTCAGGTTCCATCATAAACCCACATCTCTTTTTGGTTTTTTTTTTCAGTGGGTTTCTGTTCTTGTAGGTGTTTATAATTGATTCTCTGTTTCAGATTGTATGCATTGTTTATGTTCTTGTATGTGTTTATATAATCATGTTGATCGACATTCAGTTGTCGATTATTCAATCAATATGCATGTAATATAAACTTTACGTCATAGTTGGAACATTGGTTTTCTCTTTTGTTGTATTTATTTAACCTTGTTGAAATTGTGTGAAATCGTCGTCTTCTTCATGGAATAATTGGGTGACATGGAATAATTGGGTGAACCGCGCTTTGAGAAAGTCGGCTAGCACCCCCCGTAAAGGATGACCAAAGATCAAATCCTGGGAGCACCAATTTTTAACAAAAAAAAAGAATAATTTGTGTGTAACCAAGTTGGTTCACTGTATCCCAATTGTCATGGCAGTCGCCTCCACGAGGAAGTTGCATACCATCCTTTATGTATTACGCTAATTATCTGAAAGGATTCAAGTCCAACACGAAAATACCCCACACCTGCCTCCACTGTTTGTGGATTGAATGTACCATCTGTTAGCAGTAGGATTGATTGGAATAACCCATTAGGTTGTGAATGATTCCATTATGTGTACCTGGGATAATGCTCAGTATCCATAGTTCTACTTGTGTAAATCTGCAATGCATCAGCCTTCATAATTGAGGAGGTTCCGAGCTTTTCATACCTGCCAACATATAGTTGCATTTGTATTTCTAGGGGTTGTATGGATTGTAGTGAAATCCACGAACTGGAAATGTCTCAACAGGCTTATAACCGAAGGGATTATTTGGATTTCACTAAAATACAAGGGGTTATATGGATATCGGGCTGATTGTTGGGGGTCATATGAATTTTTCCCTATAAAACAAAGATGATGCATTGCAAAAATATGTTTTAAGTCGGTCCATTTATATTTATTTATGATAATGTTAGAATTCACATCTGTTTATTGGGTGGCATGTGATCTTTTTTTTAAGAATGTTGGTAGTCTTGAATAGTAAGTCCTTGTGTTTCTTGTTATGTTGCTTACATATTCAGTCATGTACAGCATTGGTTATCTTGTTTGGAATATAAACATTTGAATCTGATTAGTCTCTAGCAGATGTCGAGATGTTGAAATTCAGTATATCATGCTGGGGGAAGCTACCCTTGTGTAAGGTTTTCTCGAACATCACTTTAAAGTCCATACATAGTTTTGCTGTTCTGTTTGTGCTGTATATATCTCTAATGGTTGCCAATTTTACAATGAACATCGTTGAACAATTGGACACACATTCATTTATACTCTTCTTGTGTGTATTGTCGCATTTTTTTCACCACTTCTGGCCTTCCATGACGACCACCATAATTAAAAACTCAACGCGATTGTTTTAACTTTTAACCCTTGCGGATTATGGGTTTGTTAAGGTTCAGCATTTACGTTGTGTTGAGGTTTAGGGTTTTGAAAAGCTGTTTGAGGTACAATGGGTTTGGAAGTCGAGTTTTTGAGTGGTCATATTTTTTTTTTGCAGATTTTTTGGGGGGGCAAAATCTGATTTTTAGATGTAAATTAAAATATGACTTTGGAACAACCAAACAAATTCATTCAAGTTAATAAATCAGGGTTTAATAGCTTTCCCATTGCAGAGTGTCCATACCCATTTGAAATCTGAATTCTAATCAGTTTTTATTTACCATGATATTCTTTCCTCAGCATAGAATAAGGTGTGAAATGTTTTTTTTTTTATAGGTTAGCATCTAAAGTCTTAATATTCAGAATATCAGCGCGGGCATCAAAGTTGACAAAGTTTGCAGAGTTATATTTGGAATTTGGCTAGTTTTGAAAGTCTCTTCTCATTCATTAAAAAGGGACCGTTTGTGATGCACCTGGTTTTTATAGAATTCAAAGAATTATTCTCCATAAAATCACATCACAAGTCGATCAATCCCAAAGGAGATCGGACCCCATAAATTGTAAAAGTTTCTGCTCCCTTTGCTATTTAATCAATAAATAAATGAAGATTTTGAATCAGATGGAGAAAAATAGTTTTCCACAAAATACCCAGATGGCATCATAATATACCTAACTAAAATTGATAAGCTTTGCTGCATGTGATGAAATCTTACACTGTTGCTATGTGTATTTTATTGTGTGTTGTAGTGTATAGTCACACACGAGAAAGAAAATTGTCGGTGCTTTCAGTGGGGACAATGGCTTCTGATTTGGATTCTCTGGATGATTTGCTTCTGTCATCGGAATCTGCAGTTACTCGTAAGTTTCCTTTTTAGTCATTCATTAAAAATCTATATATTTTTTATGAATTGACACTGTGCTATGCACAGGCCCAAAAGTTAGTAAATTCCGGCCCAAGTTACGTCCTAAATCTGCAAAGCCACCTGAAGCACCAAAACCCTTGGCCAATGCTGATTCCTCTGTCGTAAAGCCATTTGACTCTTCCAATTCAGGAGATTTGGTCATTGATGAAGCTACAATGACGCAGCAGAAGGCTTTGACAGAACCTTTGAAATCTACTGAAGATTCTCAACAAGAAAGTGTACAAGTAGATGACAGAACCAAAGGAAGAGGGGTATGTTCATTGGAATAGGAGTTTAATTCTTAGCATAAAATAGAAGTTTCTTTGATATGAGGATTGATAAAATTGCGTGGGTTACATAATAAGATATTGATTTATTCTTTAAAAAAAAAAGATATCGATTTAATGTCTGGTATATTCATGACATGAATCCGGGTATCTTATAGTTCCTTATGATCACTATATGTTTGATGATATGCCTGGCCACAGGATTGTACTTTATCTCTTGTGGATTCTCATTTAGGAAGAGATGTATTTTATCTTGTGGTGTGGTGTTTATTAACTACAGAAAGAGACCAGTATTGATGAAATTGTCATTGCTTTCAGTCAGAGATGATGGCATCTGATTTGGATTCTCTTAATGATTCGATCCTACCATCACTATCTACTGGTAATAGTTTCTCATGCTCACACATGTGCATTCCTCTTTATGGTCTACTTTATAATCCCTCGTTACAAATTTATATGCTTGATTAACTGACATTATACACACTGCACAGAACCGACGGTTGGTAAATTCCAATCCAAATTCTGTCCTAAATCTGCAAAGCCCTCTGAAGCATCAACTCCCTTGGTGAATGCCGTTGCCTTCGTTGTAAAGCCATGTAATTCTTTGAATTCGGGTGCTCTGGTCGTCGATGGAGTTAGAAGCACCCAGGGTGCTTCAACGGGATCTTTGAAATCTGCAGAAGCCCCTCTACAAGAAACTGTACAAGAGGATGAGACACTTGATGGAAAAGTGGTATTTCATCAGAACTGAGTTGTAACTCTTAGCAGAGAAAAAAGTTGCTTTTATTTTATTAACAATCAGATTGGATGTATCTGACACAAATTTTGATAACGAAGAGATAATGTGGATTACATAATTAGATATAGATTATGAAGACTATGATGCATTTAATAAACATCTGGTATCCTAAGTTTTAATGATCACAATATGTTGCTATCCTTTTACAATTTTATCAATTTCAGGTGGGGACCAGATTGTCCAGATTGGGTTCTCTTGATGATATTTGTTTTCTACCTGCTACCATGGACTCGGGTAAGTAATAACCGATTACTTTCAATTGCTTTCGGAAAAGAAAAAAAAAACCACATTGCGATCTTTGAAATTACTTCAGACCTCACTGTCAATGAAATTGCTTTGGCAGAGCCATCTCTGCAGCCTCATCGCGTAGGAGACCATATAAACCTGACTGAAGCTCCTTGTTCAGCATCTGAGACGAACAAAATTCATGAAAGTGTACAGATTGATCAGGAGACAGAAGGACATGTATGTATATGTGAGTTCATTGTCTGCTTTATTTTCTTGTAATTTTAGTCTGCTGATATTGCTCTCAGGCTTCAGACATATCGAACTTGGAATCAATGGACATTTTCCTTTCATCTGCTGCCACTGTTGGTAGGTCAACAATACCTTGATAACATGACTTTTTCTGCTCTTTCTATCACTCTCTCCTATTTATATTGAGTGGTCGAATGTTTGGTATTTGCAGAAAGGACTGTTGGTGAAGTTCAACAAGAGGTCAAATCACACCCTAACATTTAATTTTTATAGCACCTCCTTCTACTGCCTCTGATGTTCCAGACTTAATTTCTTATTCTCAGAAGTATGCTGAGGGAGAATATGCACCTCAAGTGACACCTCCTGTTTGTGCTTCAACAGATGTGTTTTGTGGTTCACCACAGATAAATATGTACTCTGAATTTCATGCAATTCAAGATACAGAAACTCATCCACAATCAGATGGCATGAAAGGCAATAAAGTACATGTTGATTCTGGAAATTCTGGATCTGAGGTAATATATAATTGGCTTTGAATTTTTCTTATATTTTTTTTCTTTTCATTTATGGATAAGCATTGGGTCTCTTGATTATTATTTTTTACAGGCCATGGAGGAGTCTTACCGCTTAGACCCTCTTGATGCTGGATTTTTCTCTACTGAAAATGAGCACTTTGAGGATCATGATGCAACATTTCAATTTGATTCGCTTCCCGATTCTTCAGTCACGTGGCCTGGTGACTCTGCTTTTGTTCACTCCTCGTCACGAGAACCGTTGACCCAGGAACAGGCTGATTTTGTTCAGGATCCTAATCTTAAAGATGCAAACATTCCTGGCCGCTATGAGGACTATATAGCTACTCCTGAAATATCTGGAAAAAATGTATGATTCTGAATCTTTGGATATTGACATTTTAAGTAGTCATTTGGGTGATTATATAATAATTATATTTAAACATGTTCTATTTATTATTTTTAATTTGATAACCTGTCTCCAGAATGACGGTGACGGGAAAAGTAAATTTTCTACAGTAAATGAAGATATGGATGTAGATCCCCCAAATGAAGTACATGTTGCAGGATTTGGAGAAGATTTTGGTAACAGCAAAACAAGACAGCTGAGAAAGAGAACAACTACCCATCGTCGTGTCAATGAACCTGAAAATGGGGCCTATAGAGATGCAGAAGTCGAAGATGAAGAGTCAAGCGGCTCTTTGTTTGATGGTGGTGATAATAATGATGATGATGATGGATATATAGTGGAAGAGATGCCCAAGCAGAAGAGGGCTCCTAAAAAATCAAAAATGCCCGCGGCTGAAAATGAGAAACCAACCCAAAGACGTAGAAGGTCCTCTAAAGCTTCTGATGCAGGAGTCGAGGAAACCCAAAAAAAGAGATTTCCCCATTCTACAAGACGAACCAGAAGGCAGGGTATGTCTATAATCTCTATTTTCGTTAATTTTGGGCAATTGGTTAGACCTTTTTTCAAACATCATAATCATTGAGATGCTGATACTTATTGTTGCTAGTGGACAAGTTTTTACTAGAAACCCCTGAAGATGAGATTGACACGGGAAAGCTGATGATAAGGGATTTAATTATGCTTGGAGAGGCTAGGGAAAAGATGTCGGTATGGTGCCTCTTTTACCCGTCCTAGAATATCATACAAATGGCAGTCATGTCATCTGATGGCATGCCTGCCTTATTTAATTTACTTGGCTATCAAATTATTACAATTTCTTATGGCATGACTATTTCCTTGCTTATTGATAATATTTTTGCAGATTAAAGAAGCAGCTTCCATAAAAAAGGCCTTTGCTAATATGAGGTAGTTGTAGTGGTTCTTTATTGAAGTCCAACAGTTTAGAAATGAAAACTTCCACTTGCAACCGTTGTTGATTCAGATTTTTGTTTATATTTATGCTTCTAATTGAGGACAACTTAATCAAATATGCATGGTAGTTTACTAACTCTTCCTAACTGAGTAGTAGGCTATGTGTTTGTGTAATGTGCTTGAACATCAAATACACTTTTAAATTTTAGTACATCTTTACAGGAATTTCTATTTTTTTAGTTTGATTTTTGTGGCTTAAATGTCATTTTGGTGCTTAAACATTACTATTGTATTGTTAATTAGATCAAATTTCTATCTTTATTATTATTAGTTCCTCAACCCTTTCATCCATGCAATGTCTAGTTGTTTCTTGTTTTCTGCCATAATTTTTGTGGGTGAAGGATTAAACTTCCTCAGATATCTCTTTTTCACCATTCAAATTGTTTATTTTCATCTGATATGACTGTTTTGTCACACTCTTTTTCGAAATATTAAGAATAAGTTCTTGCAATGGTCACTGCATAGCCCTTTGCACATTAACTGAAACATGAGCATAGCACTGAACTATTTCTTCTTATTGGAGAGAATCTATATCATTAAGTCACAAACTTATTCCCTATCTTTGCATGTGTAGTGGGTCTGCTAATGGTGACAACGATGAGATGAATCCAACTGACGAGCCAGTTGTGCGGAAGCTGAATTATCACACCTATATGAACAGGACACGGTCAGAAAGGTGGTCAAAAGCAGAGACCGAATTGTTTTACCAGGTACTTTAGATCACGTTGGTTATTATAATTAATCAGTCTCTCTTCATGACAATCCCAATCCCAAGTTGGGATGATGTTTGGAGTGTCGTGATAGATTAAACATGTGTAAGCTTATGTCAAATTCATGAAACGATTCCAAGTTTGAATTTTCTGAATGCTGGGGTGCTTAAGTCGCACTTTGGAAATGATCTCTGATAAGAAATTATGATGTATTTGGATTCATAAGCTGACCCCAACCTTTTGATAAATAAGCTATGTTGGTGTTGTGTTGGTGTTGTGTTGGTGTTGTGTTGGTGTTGGTTTTCATGTAAGGCTTAGAACTCTTTTCCTTTTTATTATTTGGTGTGTAACTTGGTAGATCATTGATGTTGTGTTAGCTTTCATGTAAGACTCAGAACTCTGGTCTATATTTGGTGTGTAAACTTGGTAGTTGACATATACAAGCCCTTACTATCCAATCTAGTCAATTCTTTTGAGTTTCTTCTTTTAAACACGACCACATTAGCAATGACTTGTATGCAACTCATATTCTGGTCATATTTGATACTTTACTGCAGGCTGTTCGCCAATTTGGGACAGATTTTGCAATGATACAGCAGCTCTTTCCCAATCGGACACGAAATCAAGTGAAACTAAAATTTAAGAAGGAAGATCGCCAGCATCCGTTACAGCTTGCTGATGCTTTATCAAATCGTTCCAAAGGTGAATACATGTAAACATGTGGTCATGTTTTTGTTTGTCTTGATTTCAACTAGGACATCAAATTGACTCTTTTCCCCAGATGTTCAACCCTAGAACCTTTGTCTGGATTGCCCAGAAAAGTTGTTTAAAAAAAAAAGAAAGAAGATGACCAAAGGGGAAAACAATTTTGTTTGATTTTCCATGTTATAGGGGTGTTAAATCCGATTATGTCTTTGCCCAAATTAATGCTTCACCACTCTTTTTGCAGACCATTCCCATTTTCAATTTGTAATTGAAAGGCTGAAAGCTCAGACAGAGCAAAACAAAGATCCTGAATCGCCCTCGCTCAGCATTCCTGTCAATAAGGAGGTGACTATCAAAATTGATTTTTGTGCTTGCCCACATTATATATCAAGTGCCAACAAAATATGAACTAATTCTGTCATCTGAAAATTCCTTCCCCAACTCTCCTGCACAGGATGACAACTACATTGGAGAAGCTGATCCCCAATCCAATGAAAATGTAGGAGAGGAAAGCTCGTATCAGAATGACGGGCAAGAGGAGGTTAACGCGAATGAAGAGGTGTTCGACTGGGGTGATAACATTGATTGGAGTCAGTACGATGCATCTTGATGTATAGTGCATCAGCCTTCAGTGTTTTTTTTATTGCATAGAATCAAGTTTTTCTTTGAGAATTTCAAAGTTACCCATACAGGGAAGGCCCCCCAAATTAGGCGGGGGGGGGGGGGGGGGGGGGGGGGTGTCTCATTTTAGGAGTTCAATTAGGACCAAATGGTCCAAACCTGTCCCTTGGAAATTGGTTTACTATGAGGAGCATCTCAAGCTCATATTTTGTTTAGCTTTGTGTCTTCTATTAGGCCTCCATTGCCTCAAGTGTATCCATATATGACTTTTTTTTTCCCATGATGGGCTAATAAATACTAGTGTAGTGGTGTTATTGATTATTGTAACATCATGATTGACTAGTAAAGAGTATCCAGTTTGGTAATTGATGGCACAGAATAAGAATTTTTTATTTTCAGAAATCCCACTATGTATGGGAAATTTTTAACTGTGATGTTAGAAAATGAACAGATACTAAAAGATACTAAAAATTGTTTGTGGTGGTACTCCAGTGTCTTTTTTTATAAAACTCAATTTCAAAAATTATTTTAAAACAGTTTTTTTAAATTAATTTTTCAATTAAATTCTTGAAAGGCATATTTTTATATTTAAATGTGGTTTTTTTAGGTCTCATTTGGAACTAATTTTCAAAATTAGATTTTATAAATTTTCAAAAAAAGTTGCTCTCAAATAGCTTTTTCATAAAATTTAGTGTCAACCTTTTAAAACAAAAAAAATATATATTTTGTTAATTTTTAAAACAAAATTTAAACTAAGGTTTCATTTGGTTTGTGTCATTTTAGGATGAATTTTGATTCCATGTAAGATTATCGGGAAAGTGTAAAATCCAATGTTTAGTTAGTGATAATCTTAATGGTAATTGTGGGTCCCACCACTAAGGCCTATTTAGTTGGTATCATTTTTTTAAATGGAATTACTTTATCAGGAATCATTTTTCTAGGAATTCAGATTCTATGAGATTGTTTGGTTCAGATTTCAATAAAGAATCATTTTCCAGTGTTTGGTTTGGTTCACACATGAAAAATGATAAGAAATTTTATTTAAATGTCTAAAATTTATTTTTTTTACTCATATCACAATTATAAAAAAAAGTAGTTTTTTTTATCAATATTTAGCTAATGCAAATATATAAAAGAACCAACTTTCCGGTTAATCTCACATGAAATCAAAATCAATCCCAAAATGAGACGAACCAGACATGGCCTAAAATTAAAATAAAAACATGTGAAAAAATAGGTGTAATCAAATTATCACCCTTTTCGTGGTAATCTTAAATTAGATTACTATTATACCCACCATTTATATATTTGTTTTGATTTTATAACTAAACAACTCTATTATAATTGGTATATATGAAGTGTAAATAGTTTTTATTTATTTGCTTTCGTTAAATATTTACAAAAATATTTATAAAAATTACTTCTTTTTTTTATAATTGTGATACTAGTAAAGAAATAAATTTTGCAAGTATATGTATAATAATAAGGGTATTTTAGACTTTTGAACCAAATTCTTTATCATATTTTATGTGAACCAAATACTAAAAAGTGATTATTTGAATAAATAACCAAATAAAACAGTAATTAATGACACCAACCAAACATAGCTTAATAGAAATTAATGAGTATTTTGGAGGAAGAAAACATATAGTATATATTAAAATTCACTCATTACCAACTAAGTGGCTGTAGTTTAGTGGTAAGAATTCCACGTTGTGGCCGTGGAGACCTGGGCTCGAATCCCAGCAGCCACATTTTTTTTGTTATTTCTTTTTATTTTATTATTATTGTTGTTGTTGTTAGTGTTTATTTAATGAAAATGATTGCAGATCTCATAAAAATTAAAAGATACTAAACGAACTTTTTTATTTTCTTCCTCTTGTTACAAAAGCATCCATACAGTCTCAACAAACACAATTTAACAAAACTTACTACTAGTACATGACTGATGTGCCCAAAACAAATTATATGTCAAATAACCAAACCACTAGGGCACTAGTACGTTTTGACCACAAGGCCGTTGGGACCTAAATGAACTTTTAAAAAAAACTATACTAAAACCTATATAATGTTCAATATTACTTATTTACTTTTGTTTACTTATTTTTTCATTTTTTAGAAGGAAATTAAACTTTGTTAAAATATATTTTTTTTCCCAGAAATATTAGTGCAAAATATCTTTTTTCTGGGTATTCTGTCTACAGTTAAATGTGGATCATTTTTCTTATTTCTATTTACGTATGACTTATCTTGTTCAAAGTTAATTGCAATAAAAATCACGCGTCCATAAAAATATCATGGAGATTTTTATTTAGGCATGCATTACCTGTTGGAATTTTGTGACCAGAAATGCATTCAATGCATACAAACAATTATCCATAGCATGCATTTAGTGGTATAAGTTTCAAATTATGCCTGCATGAATGGAAATCATTGCATGGGTTATAATAAATTATTGCATGGTTGTGGAGAACTGCGCGTTGCATGCATGTCATTTATTTCGGTTGATTAATATTGATGCATGTATAAAGGACTCATGCATCCTTTGATTATATACAAATACGAAGTGTGATCATCAACCAAAGCTCCTATTCCATATACTTTTCTCAAAAATACTTCTCATCTATTAATTTTGATCAAGTCTTTATTTATTTCGGGCATCGACAATACAATGATTCCATTCAATGGCTCTACTTGATCGCATCTCAAGAAGTCTGCAGAATCTCGTGTGTCGAATTGTATCTCGAGATCAAATGGAAGATATATTCGTTTCAAGGATAACATCTCATATGCGCATCTCGATCAGTCAATTTCAATTCTTTTTTTCTTTCTATCTTATTATTTTTATACTATCAATCATATTATGTATGAGTTCTTTAAACTAATCACTATTTAAAATACAATATCTTTTATGGTTTGGGAGAATATTATATATATATAATAACAGTAGTTATATATTTCAGTTTATAATAATTTATTTCCCCATCGGTATAACTTTATTCCTTTCACCCCCCCTAAAAATTGAAGGACGTCGCATCTATACATATAAAGAGAGTTCATTCTCAAACTTTGGGTCTGATTAATAAACTAAAGCATATATTCTCCTCCAACATCTTTGTCTTCTTCTATGCATCCTTATTATGTTAAAAGAACATTCCCTTCCCCTCTCCATATTTTTTAGGTGTTGAGCATGGATTAATTTACTCCAACTCAAATCATGATTTGATAGGATAAAATATTCCACGATCATGAAAAAAGAAAAATCTACACTGATATGGTTTTGCATTGTTTAATAGGATCATGTGTTCCTGAATCCCTGATCATACTTTGAATTAACATGTGGACTTGTGGTTCCTTTTGATTTTTTTGATATTGGTAACCTCTACCTTTCTAGCTATGAGGAACCAAAGGTGGTGAGCCTTTGACCCATGACTTGACTAATTAAGACAGATTTGAAAGATGCTGATGATGAACAGCCCTCACAAAAGTTACCAATCATAGATATGTAGATTTGGAGAGAGATTTTTGGGGTGTTTATTGGATTAAAATTACAGTCAGTATGTCCAATTATAACACCATTATGCATGGACTAGTCTGTGTATATGTTCCCTCTAAATTATGTATGTGCATCCACTTGTCCTGTTTGTCTTTGTTTAGGGTTTCAATCTTTAAAATCATTCTTCCTGCTGATGATATTCTCTGTATCCTCAAATAGGACCAGTCAAGATGTCATGTATATATGTAGATGATGTAAATCAGTATCATTAATTGCATGTAATAATCGATTTATTTTAAAACGATAATTGATCCTGCACTTATAACAAGAGATTTATCAACCCACAACAGTCAGTGTTGTTTTTATATTGGACCTTGAAATTTTAAATATTGTCAAACATGCTTAACAAGCCATATGATTTCCATTGTTGGAAACACTAAACAGAACAAATCTACATTTGTACCTTGAATCTTGTGATGATGACAGCAATGCAATGGGGAACAAGGGTAAAAAATGTGATGCCTCGGAACCAATGAAAAAAAGTAAGTGGGGTCAATATAGAAAAAGAGAGAGACTTCAAGAAAAGCTAAGGCAAAGGTGCTTTGCCCACACCCACCTCTCTCTCTCATTGCTGTTTCATAGTTCCCATCACCCCCTTATTTACTGACAAGTATGGTTTTTTTTTTTTTTTTTTTTTTTTTGGGGGGGGGGGGGGGAGTGTAGGACTATGATAGAATTGATATAAATTTTTAGTCTAAGTTCTTTCTTTTTTCTTTTTCTTTTCATTTTTGGGACTATTTTTTAGTCTAAGTTCTTGTCCCAATGTATACATTCCTCAAAAGCAAGACTATAAAAGGATCTGCATCAAAAGGTGAGATTAGCTAGTTAAAAGTTATTGCCCCGGCCTCTGAAGCAAGGGCAGCTTAACCATTGCATATATATTTTATTTAACATTTTCACTGCAAGCATGCATAGAATCATCACACTTAGCTATTAAACTCTCTTTCTCTCTCCCCCTCTCCCTCTCCCCCCCCCCCCCCTCTCTCTCTATCTCTCTATGTGTGTGTGTCTCTCTCTCTCAAGATTCATGTGCTACAAGTGATCGACATTCTCTATTTATGCATACAAAGATATATAAATACATGCGTGAGCTTGATAGTATGTATAGATAGTACATTTTAAAACTTTGAAGAACAGTTTTTTGAGTTTTAAAAGTCCGAGATTTGTATGGTTATCACATACGCTTAGACGTATAGACACCCACTCACTGATCTATGATTATGCTCCTCCAAACATGCCCTCATTTCATGGCTTTACCTTATTATATTTTTTAGTGTTACTATTTTTTCTTCAACAAACCTTAATAACCGCATCTTAAAAGTAACTCTACTTTTGACCTTTGGTTATATGCATTTATTTGGAGACTAAAAGTTAAGTTATCATATATTGTGAGATGTCTTAGTAGCATAAAGTATGTTTGTGAAAGCCTAGGGTTAGACATTTATGTAAAAAAAAATTGGTAAGTCATTTTAACTAATTGTATTATATTTATTTTAGTCCCTTCCTTGTTATGATTAATTGAAAGGCTTATTTTATGTTAGAGACGACCATTCTAGGGTTTCCTTTCTGAAAGAAAAAAATGATGTTGAGAAGAGAGAAGGTGAGAGTTTTATACTCTAATTATTTGATATAGTGAATTTTTATTTTTTTTTGCTCTCCTCCGTGAATGTGAGCATAATTTTTCAAACCACATAAATATGTATGTCCTTTTGTATGTTGTTTTATTTTCTTGGTCACTCTAGAGGTGTTGAGATTTAATCCTATATAAGGGTCATTGCATCAACAACATATTTCAAATAAACAAGAGTTGCCCCTATGACGAAAGTTAACCTAATAAAATTGAGATTATAAAATTCATACTTGGTTTATTAAGTTCTACATGTAGGTTGTAGGTCATGATCATGTAGATGTATGATGAGAGAGAGATAGATGGAGATGGACATCGTTGCAGCATCAAAGACTTTGCTTAAAGCCTTGGGATCGAAGGCACTGATTTAATCACTCATGGAGGAAGCATAATCATAGTCAGGTAATTTAATACAGAGACACAAAGAGAGAAAACTCTTTATGTTATATGAGTTTCAGAAAGTTAGCCCATAAAAAGAAAGGCCTGAAGGGACACCCAGAGAGAGAGAGAGAGAGAGAGAGATGGGTTGTATTTCACACTCCTTTCTTCCATCCAAAGCTTTTAAGATGGAGACTTGAAGCATGAAATAGGTAAAGAAGAAAAAGTTGAGGAGAAAAGATTGCCAGAAAGAAAGCAAGATATATAGGAGGAGATTATGGGCATCACCTGACATGTTTCTTCCACAGGAGCGAGAGATTCCAAAAAAAAAAAAAATCATCATTTTATTTTGTGGGACTTTCAAAGGCCTTTTAAAAACTAGTCATGATGGAGTCTCCAGATCTAGATCAGCAGCATCAATTCCACCAAAGGCTTCTTGGGTCTTCTTCTTCTGTGGATGTCCCTTCTTTCCATTTGGTTGGAACCAACAATTTGTGGAGCCAAAATCTTGTATTGTAAGTCCAACACCTCTTCTTTTCATTTCAATATTTTTAGTTATTTCATCAAAGCCAATTTTGTTATATATATATATATATATATATATATATATATATATATAGATATATGTAATTATTTGGATTTACTTGTTGTCTCTAAATATGATAACAGTGATTGATTTTCAGCATGACTTATACCTAGGATTTGGAGTATAGCATTTTGTTCCAGTCCAGAATAAACAATAAAAAAGTTATATAATTAATACCCATCTGTACCGTAGCACTTCATACTTGTTACTTATGAGCACTTGAAATATGAACTAGCTAGGACTTGTAGTCTATTTCAAGATCTTTGTAGAAACAAAGTTTGGGAATTGAATTAAGTTTTTGCTTTTGCTGATTTTCATTCCATCTGTGTAGGACTGACGATGAAAATTTCGATCAAAATATCGATGAAGTTCTTCCATGCTCAAGAGATGATCAGATCAACCATAGCCATGGCCTCCTCCCCAACACAGAGACCTCAGTGATTCCAGACTTGGGACCTTATTGGATTTGCAACACAGAGAACTACACATTCCACTCAGGCCAACAACCAAACCTCTCAGTTTTCCAAATAGATAGTAGTACTAGTACTCAATTTTCGGGTGGAGGATCGAACTTCAACACGCATAATTCGATGAGTGTGGGAGGCACAAAAACAACTAATATTTCTTCTTCGAATTTCGAAACCTCTTCTTTACCATCACCAAATTCAACCTTAGGCATGGGGTTCCCACTTGACCATTTGACTTTGTTTAGAGAAGGGTTGCCTTTTGAGATTGATCACTTGCAAAGGCATGGTCTAGGGCTTTCAAGCATTACTCATCATCAAAATGTGGGTACACTATATTTTTATTCTTTCTTTGTTCATATCATTGCTTTCTTTTATTCTTCTTCTGATCTGATAGTAGTGGAAATAACCAGCAATATTAGTACCACAGTTCTAGAACTTTGTACCACTTGATCCATAAATTAAAGCAGCTCCTATCATCTTATTCTTAATTGTCAGGGTTTTTATCATTTTTTTTTTGCTTGGTGGTTTTTATCAATGTTAAATATGTTTTCTTGTTTTTGTCCTTTTAGACTCCCATATTTTAGAATCCACTGTGACTTCCATTTAATTATATCATGAGATAGCATTGGTCTACTGTTTTTTCAAAAAAAAAAAAAATTCAATATCTATAAAATAATTATTTTTTATGGAGATTATTGAATATTTTGATTTATTTTTGTCCTCTATTTATTTATTTATTTTTATTTTTTTCACAATATAATTGTACTTCTCCCATCCTAAACTACTATCAGCGTACCTCTAAAATTGCATTACAAATTAATTTGGAGAGTACCACATTTTTTTGCTTATGTTTTAATATTTTATGTGAACAAATTGAATGCATTTAAGGGGCTTGAGAATGCCATATCTATCAACACTTGTTTGCATGATTTGAGTTCCTTGATTGAAGACAGATGCTAGCACATATTAGATTATATATATTCTAATTCATTGATGATTGAAGGCTGATGTGGACATATCTTATTTTCCATTCTTTTTATAGAAAATATCATTAGGTAAAACAGATTTATTGAAACTTATATAGGGCAACCTTTGCATGTTTTGCATTATTTGCTTCCCTTACTCTTTTTTTTCCATCACCTATGTAATTCTATGAAGTGAAAGGTGTAAGATATATTACTTTCTCAACTACAATCAAACTACTGTTTCATATATACATGAAAATTAAAATAAGATCCCTTTGTTTTGATCTATCTTCAACTTTATTTACTAACCAAACTTCCCAACTTAATTTTGTGCTTTATTTCCATAGCTATCATCTTCACCCAATGGAGCTACTACAGCATCAAAGAGGCACAGCTCCATCTCCGAACAGTCTCAGACCGCCCCAAAAAAGACTCGATTCGAGTCCTCTTGTGCTTCTCCAATCAAGGTACAAAAAAATAAAATAAAATAATCATCAATGGTTATATATATTAATGTTGATTCACTATTTTTTTTTTCTTGCTTGTACACGGTTACTTCTACAAAAGCAGGTTAGAAAGGAAAAGCTGGGAGACAGGATTCAAGCCCTTCAACAGTTAGTGGCACCTTTTGGCAAGGTCTATAAAAACATTAGAAATTTTTTATTATATCACTACTAGTGTAGTCATTACTGTTTTTCATCCATAACAAACACTGCATACATAATAAGCAATTAAATACTACAACCTTCTGTGTGCATGCATGTGATAAGAGTTCCCATCATTCAATGCAGACTGATACAGCATCTGTTCTGATGGAGGCCATAGGTTATATCAAATTCCTGCATGGACAGGTTCAGGTAACCAACTAGAAGAACATTTACCCTCTATATTTGGACAGTCATTATATATGGAATTTAGTTATGATATATCTGATTAAGCTTTACAGACGCTTTTTTTATGTATTATATTTTTGGGGGTGGGGAGATGTTATGCAAAGTTGTTTTGGATGTATGTGGAAGAAAAGCTGGCTAACAGTGGGATTCGTTTTGTCTTTCCACAGACACTAAGCGTGCCTTATATGAGGTCCACCATCAATTCCAAAAGCAATGCTTCTCTTCTTCATGGGGTATGATTTTTAATTTTTTTTATCAATAAATAAATTAAATTAAACAAGAGTTTATTCAAAAGCATGTGCAGAAGATGTGTGTCTTAATTAAATATACTCAGTCAGTCCTCAATTTTTTCCAATCTAATATTCTATTTAATTCATTAAAAAAAATTTATTTTTTTTTTTTGCCGACCATCACCTCCAAAATAGTTATTTTGGAGAAAAACTTGATGTTAGAGATAAAATCATTGTGCAAAAGAAATAGTTATCAAATGAGTTATCCATTTCATATTTATCTAATTTTTTCATTATATTTTTTGATGGGGCAACTACGGGCTTTTATAAATAGTCTCAAGTCTTTTTAGAATACAATACATCTCATGGCAAAATATTTGAGAAAAAATAAATATTATTATTACAATCTCATTACTGAATTCCTTTTGATGATCGATTACATTATATCCCAGGATTTGAATGGTGAAAGGGATGAGTCTGAGCTAGATTTGAGAAGCCGAGGACTTTGCCTGGTTCCAGTGTCATGCATGTCCTACATCGCATCTGAATTGAATAGAGGAATTTGAATGCTATTATAAGTTCATTTCCTTCTATAATTTTCTTGATTTCTTAATTTTTTTTATATGTATATTCAATGTTGGCTTGACAGCTTAGGCTTACAAGTACTCGGTGTGTTTTAGGATGGTAAATGAAGTAAAAGTTTTGATGTAATAGAGCAAATTAAATTTGATCATATGTGAAAGAGGATGTAAAATGTGGAGATAGAGCAAGTTTTGCTCCAATATTCAATGCATAGTATATGTTATAAATGGAACCTTTTATTTATGCATTGTTGTGTTTCTCTATGTTTCAATATATTCTCATCGACTTGTGAGTGATTCTATGTGCATCCTGGATAGGATTAGTGGTTTCATGCAACATTAGAGTGTGATATATAGCTATAAATAATCATGATTTATAATTATGTTTGTTACGAAGAGAGAATGGAATAATGGGAATCCTTAGATTCCACTTAGGGTTAAATCCCTTTATATAGACAAATGAATAGGAGTTACACGTGTAATGCACTACATACATAATGAGATAACACATATAATCTAACAGCCCCCCTCAAACTCACGGTGGATCATACAAAGTGAGTTTGCGAAGGAGAAACTGAAATCGAGGAACTGGATGTGACTTCGTAAAGAAATCAGCAAGCTGCTCGGCAGAGGAGATGTGCGGAAGCGATAATGTCTATGCAAAAAAGTGCTGACGAACGAAGTGACAATCGATCTCAATGTGTTTGGTCCTCTCGTGAAAAACCGGATTACTGGCAATCTGAATAGCAGAGCGGTTATCACAATGAAGAGGAGTAGGACCAGTCATAGTAACTCCTAGGTCCACCAAGAGACGTCTAAGATGAACAATCTCCTTGGTGGTGATGGCCATGGCTCGATACTCAACCTCAGTGCTGGATAGTGAAACAACCTCCTGTTTCTTGCTGCGCCAAGAAATGATGGAATCTCCAAGAAATATGCAGAACCCAGTGGTGGAGCGTCTAGTGGTCGGATCTCCAGCCCAATCAGCATCAGTGTAGGCCCTGAGAACCAGAGGTGAAGAGGATGACATATAGATCGATCTGGTGATAGTACCGCGTAAATATCTGAGAATACGCATAAGAGCACCATAATGCACTGATCGAGGAGCTGAGACAAACTGACTAACAATACTGACGGCATGAGCTATGTCAGGTCTAGTGATGCAAAGATACACAAGTTGACCAACAATCTGTCTGTACCGAGTTGGGTCTGGAAGGAGCTCACCATCTGTAGGACGAAGCTTCACATGAAGCTCAAGAGGAGTATCTGCACTGCGAGTATCTGAGAGGGCAGCGCGCTCGAGAATGTCAGCCGTATACTTCTGTTGAGAGAGCAGAATCCCACGATCACTCTGTGCAATCTCGAGACCAAGGAAGTAGCGAAGAGTGCCGAGATCTTTCATCTGAAACTGTCGACTGAGGTGATTCTTGACCAGAGTAATACCGGTGGAGTCATCGCCAGTGATAATCATGTCATCAACATATAGAAGAAGGATAACCCGGCCCTGCGATGAGGATCGCACAAACATAGAGTGGTCCTGAAAGCTCTCAACAAAACCAGCTGCCAGAATAACGCTGCGAAAACGCTCAAACCAGGCACGAGGAGCCTGTTTGAGACCATATATAGCCCGCCGAAGACGACAAACATGCTGAGGAGGAGTGCTGAGACCTGGAGGTGGTTGCATATAAACAACCTCAGATAAATCACCATGAAGAAAGGCATTCTTCACGTCCATCTGAAAGAGAGGCCAGCGACGAACAGCAGCAACTGCAAGAAGGGTGCGGACAGTAGTCATCTGAGCAACGGGAGCGAAAGTCTCCTCATAGTCAATGCCATACTCCTGTGTGAAACCTCTAGCAACAAGACGAGCCTTATGTCGTTCAATGGATCCATCAGGTCGATGTTTGATCTTGAAGATCCATTTACAACTGATAGGTGTAACGCCATCCGGAAGTGGAACAACATCCCAGGTCTGTGTTTGCTCAAACGCCTGAAACTCCTCATTCATGGCCTGCTGCCACTCAGGGTACTCAACTGCCTCTCGATAGGATCGGGGCTCACGATGGACATGGATAGCGGTGAGATAAGCCTGGAACTGTGGAGAATAGGTACTCACTGAAGCAAAGCCAAATCGGTCAGGTGGTCCAGAGTCAAAACTAAAGCGAGCAGGTGGATGACGCTCACGCTGAGGGTAGCGAGTCGAAGGACGAGGATCCACATCAGAGAGAGGTGCATCAGTCGTGGAAGGCGGAGTACCAGCGGAGTCATCTGTGGGAGAAGCAAGAGGAGACACAATAGGAGGAGAACTAGGAGAACCAGAGGAGTTGGCTGCAGGAGTGCTAAGAGGAGGCTCAGAGAGAGTAGAACTAGGAGTGGACTCAAGCACAACAGATGACCTGAGAAGAGGTAGAGACTCAATAGGGAGGTCTGAACAGGAGAAGGCACAAAAGGAGAGGCCTGAACAGGAGAAGACAAAGGAGGAGAGACCTGAACAGGAGAAGGCACAGGAGGGGAGGAGGGAGTGGGTTTTGTGGGTGGAGAAGAAAAATAGGGAACATCCTCGACAAATGACACATGATGAGCAATCCAAAAACGATCTCCAACAGGATCGTAGCAGCGATATCCCTTGTGTTCGAAACTAATCCCCAAGAATACACACTTGACTGACCGAGCGGCCAACTTGGTGCGTTGATGAGGAGGGAGAAGCACGAAACAAGTACATCCAAAAGTGCGAAGTCTGCTATAATCAGGTTTGGAGGAGTAAAGGCGCTCATGAGGAGTCATACCAGAGAGGACAGAAGAGGGAGTGATATTGATAAGATGAACAGATAGAAGAGCAGCCTCAGCCCAGAATGTGCCAGGGACTGAAGAAAAAATTAAGAGGGAACGAGCGGTTTCAAGTTTTCTTTCAGCAACACCATTCTACTCATGAGCATAAGGACATGATTGCTGAAAAAGGGTGCCATGAGATTGAAAAAGAGAACGCATCGTGGAAGAAATATATTCTCGAGCACAATCAGACCTAAAGATTTTGATACGAGTCTGAAACTGGGTGTGAATCATAGTGGTAAAAACTTCATATATTTTTGGGACCTCAGATCGATGACACAATAAATAAATCCAGGTAAAACGAGAATAGTCATCAATAAAACTGATATAATACGAAAAACCACTCTTTGATGTGATATGAGAAGGACCCCAGATATCAGAATGAACAAGTTCAAATAGACTAGAGGACTGATGATTACTAGAATGGAATGGAGTAGCAACAGGTTTGGCCAATTTGCAACCCTCACAAACAGAAAGAGGAGAAAATGAAACACGACCTAAATCACCAGATTGAATAAGATCTTTAAGTCGAGACTCAGAAACATGACCTAACCTTTTATGCCACAAATCAGCATCAGAGGTGACAGCGCCAGAGAAAGCTGAGGGATCGGGTACAGGAAGATGAAGATACTCCACATAATACAGTCCGCCAATCCTACGACCAACATCAATCCTCCGCCCTGAATGTGGATCCTGTACAAAACAACCAGAAGAGGTAAAAGTAACAGTGAAACCAGAATCACATAGGCGACTAATAGACACAAGATTCATGCAAAGGTCAGGAGCATGCAAAACAAATGGCAATGAAAGTCGGCCAGTAGGGTCAGAGGTGGTGGTGATCGATCCACACTGCGTGATGACCAAAGGAGAGCCATTAGCAGTATGAATCGAAGGTAGGTGGGAGGGTGCAGGGGAGCATGCAGTGAGGACAGAACTATCAGGTGTCATGTGATGTGAGGCACCCGAATCAAAGATCCAATAAACAGGAGTACTTGTAGTAGAAGAGAATGCAAAAGGAGTAGAAGAACCAGAAATAGGCTGCTGCAGAATCAGGTGGTCGAGACACTGACTGATCTGATCAGGCTGACCCATTTGTGGCTGAATGGAGTCAAGCGGAGTAGCAGTGGCAGCGGCAATAGGAGGAAGACGATGTCCATGTCTTCTCGGTCTATGACGCTTCTTAGCAGGTCTTCGTTTACGCGGTTTAAGGTGATCCATAGTAGGAGCAGCCCCCAAGATGCCCTCATAGATGAACGACGAAGAGGACTAAGGAGACGCCATAAAATAGTGGCCTTTTTTTTTTGGCTAAAGACTAGATAATGATGTCAGAGATGGAAAAAAAAATTGATCAAAACGGACTCCGTGAACACCTGTTTTAGTGATTCGAAGTCTCAAGACCGGGAGGCGACAAAGGGCGGCCGGAGGGCGGTAGAGGGTGGCCGGGGAAGCTGCAGGGCGATCGGAGATGACCAGAGGTGAAATCCGGATCAGGCCGTATCGGGTGACCGGGTCGGGTCTCGGGTTTCCGAGGCAGGTCCCAGAACTGGGTCCGGAGCTGGTACCGGGTCCGGTCTCGGGATGAATTCCCGGGGGATCCTGGACAAATGTCTCGGGTTTCCGGAGCTGGTTCCGGGTCGGGTCTCGGGATGAATTCCCGGGGGATGCTGGACAAATTCCCGGGGGATGCTGTCCAGGACAGATTCCCGGGGGATCCGGGATGCTGTCCGGGACAGATTTCTGGGAGATCCGGGATGCTGTGCGGGACAGATTCACTGGAGATCCGGGATGTGTCCGGGACAGATTTCTGGGAGACCCGGGAAGCTGTCCGGGACAGATTTCCGGGAGCCAGCCCAGATCCTACACGCGCGGGCAGGTTGCGGACGGGGCACCGGCAGGGCGCGGGAGGGCTGGGCTGGGCTGCGCACGGACGGGGCGCGGGCAGGCTTGGCGGCGCGCGGCAGGGGCACTCGGGCAGGTTCCCGGGCGCGGCAGGCAGTCGCTCGGGGCAGATTCCCGGGCGCGGCAGGCAGGCGCTCGGGCAGGTTCCCGAGCGCGACAGGGCAGGCGCTTCAGCAGCAGGGGTGCTCGCAGACAGGGCACGCGCGGCAGGGGCGCTCGGGCAGGTTCCCGGGAGCGGCAGGCAGGCGCTCGGGCAGGTTCCCGGGCGCGGCTGGGCAGGCGCTCGGGCAGGTTCCCGAGCGCGGCAGGGCAGACGCTTCAGTAGCAGGGGCGCTCGCGGACAGGGCGCGCACGGCAGGGGCGCTCGGGCAGGTTTTCGGGCGCGGCAGGCAGGCGCTCGGGGCAGGTTCCCGGGCGCGGCAGGCAGGCGCTCGGGCAGGTTCCCGGGCGCGGCAGGGCAGGCACTCGGGCAGGTTCCGGGCGCGAGCGGCATAACCCGGCGCAGCAGGGGCGCGGCAACGGCACGGTGCGGCTGGGCGGCGCGGCGCGGCAGAGGCGGCCCGACGACGACGATGACGACGGTGTCAGCAACGACGACGACAGCAATGAAGGATTCCAAATAAAAAAAAAAAAATTAGGGTTTGTGAGATGGTGGCTCTGATACCATGTTACGAAGAGAGAATGGAATAATGGGAATCCTTAGATTCACTTAAGGTTAAATCCCTTTATATAGACAAATGAATAGGAGTTACACTTGTAATGCACTACACACATAATGAGATAACACATATAATCTAACAATGTTCATGTGCGAGAATTATATTTGTCACATCATTTTCATGCTCTTCAACTATCTGTTATAAAAAGATGTTGTTACATACAGTTTTTAAATAGTTTATGTGCAATCTAATTCACTGAAACACATTTTATTTGAAGAAGCATACGATTTTTCGTATGTAAATTAAAGTTACAAATATTATATATAATTATTGAAGCATATATTATTTATTTAAGTAAAAACTACACAATGAAATGTGTAGGTACACTAGTCGTTCTTGTAGTCACAATGTGAAAAATCTAATAAAGTGAATATATGTTTTATTTAAAAAATGTGAATAAATTCAATTTATTTAAATATGTATGTTTTTATTAAAAAAGTGTTTCATTATATTGGACAAATATATGCTTCAAAATTTATTAAAAAAGCACAGTTGAGGTGAGTATAACATTATATTGTCCTATTTATGATTTGAGTGCTGTTACACTAAGTTTTTTTCTTAATCTAAAATACAGTTTTATAAGCCTCGTTAGAAATCCATTGAAGCATATATATTTTCTTACACTTACTAAAATGAATTCATTCAATTCGAAATGGAGAGATGTACACTTTTTATCAAAGCACATACTTTATTAAATGTTTATTATTTTTTTTAAAATAAAATAGTATAAGTTTTGGTTAGTAAAGCAAATTGAGTCTAACGTTTTCCTCGCTCTATTATTTATCTGTTAATTCACTGGACTGGGCTCATACTAAAGGCCCAGAATACAATCCCCTCTATATTGCTATGAGCGGTGTCACATTTTAGTCCAGTCTGCATCCTCACCTACACCTAGAAGTGATCCTTAATCCACTTGTATTAATACAGTATATGTTCTACTATAACAATGGCTACTCAATCAGTTTTTTTATTTTTCCAAATTTTTTTTTTTTGCTAATTTATATACATACTAACCTATTTTATATTATTGTTATTATTACGATTGATAAAATATTTTTTAAATATACATTAAATAATATTATATAACATAATGAGTAAAAATAATTATTTAATTTTATAATATAAGAAATTATAAAAAATATTTAATAATTAGGTTTTTAAAATTTGTTCCCTTCTAAGTGGTTTTTAGCTGTTTTGTATATGAATTTTTGAGGATGTAATGATTTGCGTTATTTTATAAAACATATATTTTGAAACACAATCTTATAATAAAATCTGGTAGTTGTTTTACATTTAAGATGACCTATTTAAATAAAGATTTTAGCTTTTCTGACCCGTTGTCATCCCTAAAAATACTTTTAACGGCGGCGTAGACAATTTCAAAATTAAATTTAGGCATCTATTATTAACAAGGCATCGTTGGATATGCTCCGACACGTACCGCGGATGGATAAGACGAAAATTAGGTCACATAATCCCAATAATACCCTTCCCATTCCCCCCTCTCACATATCCAAATGCAAGGGCGTTATTGTCATTTAACTGGCGCTTACCAGGGCCGTCGTAGAGGGTTGCCAAAAATACAAATCGGACGGTCTAGATTTTCTAACTTCAATAGCATTTCAAATTGATTTATGAAATGTAAAGTGAGTGAACCATAAGAAGGGTTACGACATCACCACCCTTGCTATAAATGGCTCTAGATCCTTTCGGTCCTGACTTATCTGACCTCACTCACCTCCGTTTCGTTCAGCCGAAGCCGATGATGGCGACGAGTGGCTTATTAGTCCTTGCCCTAATTTTCATCGCCTCCGTCGTCTCCGCCGAAGTCTTCTTCGAGGAGCGCTTCGAAGGTGAGTTTTGTCTTTTTCACGGCGATTCTTTTGAACCTGGTTTTATTCGTTTGGCGATCGATCTCCAATTGTCTGTTTATTCCGAGTCTGATCTGTTGATCTGTGTTGATTTCTTCTGAAATGCGGTTGGATCTTCCAATCTGGTTCGATTCGCGGATGATTTGCTTTTGATCGGTCAGATCTGATGCATAGAGAGTATTTCAGTAGCATTTGACTGTGTAAATGTCTGATCTACGAATCTAATAGGAATTCTGTATGATCTTCCATGTTATGTCACTTTGTGTGCGTGCGCATTGTGTTTGAGTGAGAGAGTTAAGCATCTTTTTTGTAGGTCAGAAGATCTAGTTAGTTTAAATTGTTGAGATTGATTTACTTTTCTTTCCATTTCATAATATGGAGTTTGTTTGTGTTTGTAATGTTTGACATCTGATACATTTTGGTTTTCTGTACATATTTAAGATGGATGGGAGGATCGATGGGTGAAATCTGATTGGAAGAGGGATGAGAACATGGCCGGAGAATGGGTGCACACATCTGGAAAATGGACCGGCGACGCAAATGACAAGGGTATATAGTCTGCTAAGCATATTATTCATTTCTTCTGTCACTGTTCTGTTCGTTTTATATGTAGTGAACCATTCATTTAATGATCTATCAATTTTGTTCCTTTTCATGATGATGTATTTGGAGAAAATAATAGTGTTAAGTAACTTGATCATCAGTGTTTCTTCTCAAAAGAAGAAAAAACAAAGAAAGATCATCAGTGCTGAATTCTTCTGATACTTCAATTTATTCTTTATAGATTCTATGTTTATAGTTTTTAAATAGATTATGGAGATCTTTTGAAGCTTCAACTTATGTACATCCCTTTTGGAATTGGCTTCCTGCCTTGAACAAGAATGACATGACGGTTTCAATAAGTAGTAAGTATTTGATTTGCAGGGATCCAGACAAATCCCGACTACAGATTCTTTGCGATCTCTGCAAAATTCCCAGAGTTCAGCAACAAGGATAAGACATTGGTTTTTCAATTTTCTGTCAAGCATGAGCAAAAGCTTGACTGTGGTGGTGGATATATGAAACTACTGAGTGGTGATGTTGACCAAAAGAAATTTGGTGGTGAGACACCTTACAGGTTAGTGCCATGTCAATTAACAAGATTTATTTGGACTTTCCATTCATGGATCCAATGTAGATAATGTCAATTTGGAATTTCACTTTTTGACCTCTTATGCCGATGCATATAAAATACTGTAGCGCTTATATTATGTAGTGCAAGCAATGTTTAAAATATTGATTTTATCAATATATCAAAAAGGGTCCAAAATGATATATCGATCGATATATTGATTTGGGTTTTTTTTTCTCAAGACAAGTGGAAAAAATGAAAAAAAAGAAAAACAGAAAAATAGAGAATATATATATTTAAAACAATTTTTCCATACATAACATAATAGAAAATATTTTAGTTTGTCATTATATAGTATTAAAGTAACTTATATATAATAATACATTTCAAATTTCAATACTTGAAAAATCCAAATTCAATACTTTCATCAAATTTAGTTAAATTACAATAAACATCCTAAGAATTTTATAAGTTTTCATAATATTATATAGGTTGCTTCATTGTTATTATATATATATCATTATTAATACACTATATATGAAATTTCATTATTGTTATGAAAGCATTAGAAATCTATACCCTTTCACAAATTTGATTGAAATTTCATTATGAATTTATTATTTGCTTTGTAAATGAGATTCCATTTTTAAAATATTGGCTTTGAGGAGTATCATGTGTTTTTTTTAAAAAAATTCAAAAATTCTTGTCAATTTCTCGTGAGAAATTGAATATTTCACTAAAATACCGATATATGTCCAATATTTAGTGATAAAAATCGACACATCGATCGATATATCGATTGATATTTAAAACAGTGAGTGCAAGTTAGTCTGAAAATCGTTTGTTATGATGAATTTTTTAGGTAAGATGGCTAATTGAAGGTAGTTATCATTTTTTGAAAAAATTTATCAGGCACATGATGGGTAATACTATATATTAATAATGCTATAATGCAGATTTTGTTATCGTACTCAATGCCTATCAGGGAAATTCAGATTTATTTCTTATTTAACAGCGTAGGATAAGTTAATGTAAATTTTTCATTTTGTTCTGTTCCGTCACTGAACCGGTTAGAAGTTCATCAGCATTACCATGAAATTTCCTTGTTTTTCAAATTCAACAGTAGTCACAAGTGCTTAGATTGCTAGGTTAAACAAGATAAAGAAAACATATGAACTTCCAATGGACTCATGGGTTTTCCATATCGGTGTCTACATTGTGTCTTTTATCCTTTCCACCCCGATAGCACGCTTTTGCACTAATCCTTGCATTGTTCTGTGCAGCATTATGTTTGGACCTGATATTTGTGGCTACAGCACAAAGAAAGTTCATGCCATACTGACTCGGGATGGGAAAAACCATTTGATAAAGAAGGATGTTCCCTGTGAAACAGATCAACTAACTCATGTTTACACTTTCATTATCCGTCCTGATTCCACCTACAGCATTTTGGTTGACAATGAAGAGAAACAATCCGGAAGCCTTTATGCTGATTGGGACTTGCTCCCTCCTAAGCAAATTAAGGACCCTGATGCCAAGAAGGTCAGAGTTCTATATTATTTGTGATATTTTTTGAAGGAAAAAAGATGAAGTTTTGGATGACGTTCTTTTCAGATATTGCAGATATTGAAGAAGGGTGTTTTTTTTTTAAGTTTTGATAATAACAAGCAATGATGTTTTGCAGCCTGAAGATTGGGATGATCAGGAATACATACCTGATCCTGAGGACAAGAAGCCAGAGGTTAATGATCAGATGTCATAGATTTTGGCTTCATCTCTCACTGAATCTGTTCTTTTCAAATTGTACTTTTTGTGCTTTCATTGCAAATCAATGGTTAATTAATTGGTACTGATGGTTTTGTAATTTTCTTAGGGTTATGATGACATCCCTAAAGAGATCCCTGATGTTGATGCCAAGAAGGTAATGCCCTGTT
Organism: Acorus calamus; assembly: GCA_030737845.1. Classification (NCBI taxonomy): domain Eukaryota; kingdom Viridiplantae; phylum Streptophyta; class Magnoliopsida; order Acorales; family Acoraceae; genus Acorus; species Acorus calamus. The sequence goes on along the minus strand of CM060869.1, from coordinate 492,773 downwards.
TTGATTTTCTGAATCAGTCTTCGAATTATTGGAAGATGTTTTTATTCCTATACATATTCTTAAGAGGACATTGAGCACAGAATAATATATGGGTTTTTTTTTTTGGTGGTTATATGGGTCATATTCACATGAACTTAACTGTACTAATTTACAGCCAGAAGATTGGGACGATGAGGAAGATGGTGAGTGGACTGCCCCAATCATTCCGAATCCCGAGTACAAGGGACCATGGAAGCAAAAGGCAAGTGAAATGAGTAATTTTTTCTTCTCATTTTTTTTTTGGGTCAATTTAAAAATACTAATCAATCTATCATTTTATTTCACAGAAAATTAAGAACCCTAATTACAAGGGCAAGTGGAAGGCTCCTATGATTGACAACCCAGGTTTTTTTTACTCTCATGATCTTAAAAAGAAAAATACAATTTTTTATTTGATTGTTACTTTAATTTTATTTATGTTGTTTCAAAATAAAATTTCTTGCTTGACAGATTTCAAGGATGATCCTGATCTTTATGTTTTCCCTGACTTGAAGTATGTCGCAATTGAGTTGTGGCAGGTATGTTAATGGACTTTTCAAGGTTCACATGAGTTATCTTAATGCAATTGATTGTTCTGATTTGATAAAGTTGTTTGGGTCAGGTAAAAACTGGAACTCTATTTGACAATGTTCTGGTCTGTGACGACCCTGAATATGCGAAGAAGCTGGCTGAGGAAACATGGGGAAAACTGAAAGATGTATGTTGGCTGGATACTCAATATAGCTTTTTTTGTACCTCCATATTTTTTTTCCCATTTTTTCTGATTTATTGGTCTTTTTGCAGGCTGAGAAGGCAGCTTTTGATGAAGCTGAGAAAAAGAAAGAGGAGGAGGTACAACTTCTTGCTGTTGTTTTGTTTTTGTGTTGTGGGTGAGAACTCATGATGTTTCTAACCTGTAATGGCTGTTTCTGAAATGGTTTCTTTTTCTTTTTTTCTTTTTAAAGGATAAGGCTGACAAGAGCGACATTGATGAATCTGATGTGAGATCTTGATCAAAATTTTGTGATTTTTTTTTGTTTTGTTTTTCATGTAAACATTGTTGTAATATTTACTGTGTGTGCCTGCAGGATGAAAAGGATGCTGATGATGCAGAAGATGAGGATGAAGATGATGATAAGCATGTAAGACTCTAATTTTATATGGAATAATCAGTTATTGTCTTCTGGGTGGTCTTTGATAATGCATTCAGTATGTTTGGGTTTAAAATGTGTTTGTCATTTGTTGATTACACTTTTCATGGGAACCACCAAGTTTTTTTTTTTTTTTGCTAGGTATCCAAGTTTGTTGTTTGTGTTTTTCCCATCCTGCTGCATTTAATCCTGTGTATGCCAAAACTTGTCAATTGAAATGAGATTATTACTTAAAATTGGATGATCTATTCTGATTTTCCCTTTTCCCAAAGTATTTGTTTGTTCTATTTGATGTGTTCCTTTTAGAGTTAGAATTGGTTTGTCTGAAGTTTTCAGTTTCCTCTCTTGGTATGTCGATGATCTATAGAGTTCTCTCTAGCTTTTGTATTTACCCTTATCCCTGGATTATCTATCCTTTTGTTATAGATTTCTTTTTTTGTCTAAATGTTTTTCCAATAGCTCTATGGTATGAATAATGGTTTTGATCACCTATGATCTATTGCAGTTTATTCTTTTGCTCGTATGATTAGATTTGTTGTAACCCTCATTTGTGATGCAAGATTTTACATCTCTGATGCTCATGAAGGTGCTGCTGTCTACATGTTTGGCTTATATTGATTCATCTTGCTTTATTCTCTTGCTCACGTGACTAAATTATTTGTTATTTTGAGATGCAAGATCTTAAATTACTGATGATCTTGATGTGACATTGTCCAACAATTTGTTTGATCTATAAGTGGCAATAATTACTGTAATTGGGGCAATGACTGTTCTTTAATTAGTTCGACAAAGAATCAGAGTGTACAAATCAAATCTCGAAATTGAGGATGCAATATATGCAAGTAATTTAAACTTTGTGATTATTTGAGACATACTTATTGTTTCAATATTTGTCGTTCGATGTTTCAGGATGAACTCTAGAAGCAGTCGGCTTGATGAAAAGGATTTAAATTTTGTAGTTGCGCTGTGACTGATTATGAACATCTTCCATCCTGAGAGATGAAGCAGTTGTAGGTTTGTTGGCTGATTTTCTTTGACCCATTACAGAGAGAGACCACTTAGAATTCTCATTGTTGCTTCTTTTAAGAGGACTGGAAAATAACTCTGATGTTAGGTTTAGTGCAATTATTCTCATTAAAACCCAAGTGCAATACCTATACATCATCAATGCTTTGCAGCTCATCTTTGAAGAAAGCTTTCATGTTAGCTCTAATGATTTGTGGTTTATTAAATGTACTCTTCCTTTTCTTTTGTTATTGTCAATGAGGATCGATGGTGAAAGTAGGATGGATGCACTGCAATCTTGTCATTCATATACCTTGTATTAAAAATAAGTTTAATTTAATTTGAAATGAAGTAATACATATTTTTTTATCAAAGCATATATTTCATTATACTATGTTTACTGTCTGGAAAAATTTTACACTTTTGGGGATTGTCAACCATCGTTTAACATTGGTGTGTCCTCTTTGTTGTTCTCGTATTTGCAGTGTTTTAAAAATCAGACTGGATCTGTTGATTCAACCGGTTGGACCGTCAATCGGTCTGGTTTTTGATCCAGTTAACCCATCAAACCCACTCTATTATAAAAACAGCCGAGAATTAAAAAACCTTTCAATCATCGGATTTTGATAATTGATACTGTGTTAGATGAGCCGTCTGGTTTTTTAAATGTGTAAAATCAATGTTAAGAATAAATAATTCAGAGAATTTACCCAAAAAATGTTTAAAAGAGTCTTTTTAATTTTAATTGATTGGAGTTTTTAAAAGATGTAAACTTAATTAATTCATTATGGAAAACTTAATTAATGCATTTTATAAATAAAGTTAATTCATTAACTTGAATGTCATATAAAATGTATTAAACTCGACTAATATAATTTTATGCATATTAAAACTTTAATTGTAAATAAAATCATCATAATTTTTATGTAATGTGATGTTATATGAAGACTTAAAAATAATAATAAGACTTTACAACTATGATTTTTATTTATAATGTTTCTTTTCATTTGTAATTTTAAACTATTAATATAACTAATATATTTATTATAGATCGATGATGACACGATTTTACTCTGGTTCATCCAATAGTTGAACAAGTAATCTTTAACCCAGATATTTTTTCGTTTCCATGAACAGTATAGTTTTTAAAATACTGTTCCTCAGCCGACACCGTCATGACAGGATGGTTGGAGCATGGATGGTGATGCTAAAATAAAGGAAAAAAAATCCAAATAAAGCCTTTGTAAATTATCGTGAAATCTATATAACCTTCTAATTTTTTCTAAAGTTCATATAATTATCTAAAACCATCTATATAAATCCAAAAAATTCCTTGAATTAAATTTTTGTTAACATATTAAGATTATTATGCAAATATTATGTTTGGTTAATCATGGTTGAAAACAACATAGTATACCAAAAACATTCTGCAATGTGTTAAACATGCAAAAAAATCCTCTGTAATTAAGACTTTTACCTATTCAGATAGAATTTTATAATCTATCCGGAGAAATAAAATAATCACGCATAGAATGTTTTTTCGCATTTTTAACAAATTTTATGGGGTTTTTAATATACGTGTTTTCAATCAAAGTTAATAAAACGGAATAATAACATAGTATTTCTCATCCACTAATAGAAGTTTAATTTATGAGGTTATTTAAATTTACGCATGTGTTTTTAAGGAGATATATTAAATTTAAAAATAAAGCAGAGTGTTATATGAATTTTAGATAATTTACCTGATATTTTTCTCTAAAATAAAATACTCATTTTAAAAAAAAATTTGGGGTGGTAAATGTAGAGAAACAGAATGTGGGACAACCATACCATTGTTTGTAGTCTTGGGGACCCATTTATGCAGTAATAAAAAGTCAAAAAGAGTGCCGTATGAACCCAATCTATGGACCACAACCGGTTCAAGAACTTTGAAAGCGATCAAGATATAAGAAGATATTTGAAGCTAACAGCCAGGCCAGATAAAACAACTTGGATACCCTTCCTTATCTTTACTTCTCCAAATATTCCACTTGCCACGTGTCACCTCTATAGCTAACCATATATTATATTATAATATTTATTTTCTTATCAAAACTGGATAATAATCTCCATAAACAACCCATTTTTCCCGGTATAGATAATTCACCCTTACCTTTTTATATATTTACTAAAACGTCCTTCTGTTTCATGATATCTACAGTGGCATTTCAGGAATTTAGACTAAACAACAGGGGCACTCATGTAAATAAAAATCTGCCCCCGTTCCTTCCCCCTCTTTTAATGGTGCCATTAAAATTGAATCCATTCGCTTCGCATCTACTGCTTTTGCAGTAAAATTAGGGTTTCGAAACCGATCTGAGACATTGAACTCGATCGATCATTCCTCAATCAAACCTTTCGGCGATAATTCCCTTGCACGGATTCCGAGGCCATAGGTAATCCCTAGTGTTCCCGTCTACAATCTGTTGTGATGAGATTGTTTGATTTCGTGATCGTGTGTGTTTCGCGTAACTATTTTGGCTGTTACGATGTCACGCTTTCGTTGTGACGTAACGTTACGGTTTATTTAAATGTGTGTCGGTTGATGAACAAAGAATCAGGTGCAACAAAAAAAGAGAGTCGCTTTTGGTTAATCAAATGTGTGATCACTTGTTGTTTAGTGATTCTTATGAATATAAAAGTTTTATCTATTGTTGCTATTTGGGTATCGATTGGTTCTTAAAAGGAAAATCTTTCTCTTGTGTGTGCTAAATTTTGGTTGAATTTCATTTGAGTTTTTTTTTTTTTTTCATTTCAAATGGATTACTATTCAGTGCAATACTTGCATAAGAAACTAAAATTCAGTTGGATTTCGGTTGAATTTATGGAATTTTTTTTCATAATGTATAATTGTGTACTTGTTTGATCGATATGCGGTGGTGCTTAATGATGTAGAATTTGCATTGGGTGGAGGAGGTGAGATGGGGACCCTCCAAGGACCAGTTATCTGCCGCCCAACAGTCCGTGCTAAGCAACCTGTGAGTGGGTCATTGATTAAAGTTAGAAGTGGATTTTGGGGGTTGAAAAGGGGCTCCAGAGCCCGCATCAGGGTTGGGCCTCTCACCCCTCAACAGTGTGTGAGAAGAAATGTAGTTGTGCACTGTGCCTTCAGCTCATCTTCCGATGGCAATGGTAGCATGGCCGAGAATTTCAGTGAGAATGACGAAGACTATGTGAACTCCAGTGTAATTGAGGCTGGTAGCTCCTCTGTCTTTCCCTGTTCGTCTGAATATACATGGTCTTGGATTGCTCAGTCATCTGTAGAATTCATTTTCGATGAGAATGTCCTATAAATCTAATTATTGCATTTCCTTTAATATACACATATCTACCCATGATGTTCATTTTTTACTTGGAAGCATTGGATTTTGATGCAGTTTTAGGTAGATCTTTGAAGAAGGCTGATATATACAATATGTTTTACCTTTGACTTTAGAATTTAGTTTTGCATTCTCATGACTGAATCCTTTATCTTTTCATCCTTTGATTTTTTTAAACTCATTCAGAACTGCTTTGGAATTTACTGCTGCTGCAAATATAGAACTTCAAATTGACTAGCTCTTGTGCTTTACTTATGGTAGTGTTTGGTTTCTTGGTTTATCTTCATGCAGTTGAAGTGAAAAGTGGTTCGGAGGGCTTTTTGATCAAAATGCGGGATGGTAGGCATATGAAATGTGTTCACAACAACCCGCAGGGTGGGAACGTACCAGACTATGCTCCTCATCCTGCGATTGTTCTGAAAATGGAAGATGGAAGCGATCTTCTCTTGCCTATCATTGTCTGTATGTATCTTGCGTGTTTGGAAGGATATAACACTCTATTCAATATTTTTTTTTATAATCTGTTTGCAAGGCATCTTTGACAAGTTCTATCAAATTTGAATTTGCAGTGGAGATGCCAAGTGTTCTGCTCATGGCTGCTGTTCGCAATGTTCCTATTGTATGCCACTGGCCTATTGCTTTTTATTTTGCATAATTTATTGAGGAATTTTTATTTGTGTTTTTTTTTATAATTGTGCTGGTTCTGCTACCAGGATATTAACATGAAATTTGTTCTCAGGCTAGGCCCACTCTGTATCAAATTATGAAAGAGATGATTGAGAAAATGGGATACAGTGTAAGTTGGAACTTGTTAATTCAAATCCATCATGCAGTTATACTTGGACAGTTTGTCATGCTTCAATCATATGACATTACAGGTCCAATTAGTTCGGGTGACAAGGAGAGTGCATGAGGCATATTTTGCGCAGCTATACCTTGCAAAGGTATCCCCTGACCTCCCTTGCCTGTTATTGCTCACACAACATCAGTTGTGTGTGTGGAATGTTCATTGGAACAAAATACTTTGTTTCTCACCATTGCTGTCCCCGTGCAGATAGGTAATGAAATGGAAAGAATCTGCTTTGATCTCAGACCATCTGACGCGATCAACATTGCTGTCAGATGCAAGGTGTGTTTTTTGTATTCACCCCTATTAGTTGGAGAACATAATGGTTCAAACTCCTCTAATATGTATAATCTTGATCTGTTAAACTTAAAATTCAGTCCTGGCCTGTAGGGGGCTAATGTCAGATTGCATCACATGTTCTAATGTGCCAAGTTCAAGTATTCTGGCTTGGCTCCATCATTTATCTTAGAGTGTCATTGTACAGTCCTATTATTAGTGTCTGGTATAATCTGTCTCAACTGCATTAATTGCTTTTATTAACTGCAAATGTTATGTTCAATTTTTTGGATAATGTTGGTCTTTCTGATAAATTTGTAATTCTGTAAGATTTAGCACCCCCCCTCTACGAAAAGGATAGGGGATCAAATCCTGGGGCACCATTTCTTTTTTTCTTTTTCTTTTTATCTGTAAGATCCTTTTATTCGAGTACATTTCTTACATGGATTTGCCTGTACATAATGATGGTGTTATGAGATTATATGTACAATGATGACCTGATATAAGATGCAGTACTTTTTTCATTGTGTGTGGTTGTTTTTCCTAGATTCTTGTTAGATTGAATTTGTTGGCTCCAACTTTGTGAAATGGTATGGATGTGGAGTGTATGCATCCTTTTAGGCCCATACAACTCAAATATCATATCCTATAAATGAATTTATCTGCAAGTATGATGCATGTTTTTTTATCTTTTTGGCATAATGTTAGTCTTTCTAATAGTCTTTAATTTTAAAAAAGTTTATTCAAATACGTTTCCCGTCATGGATTTGATTCTATGTGATGATAGCGTAATATGATTATAAGTACAAATGTACAATGATGGCAATGGAGTACCACATCCATTATTTGGTGGATTGTTTTTCCCCTTTAAACTCTTGTCAGATAGTGGTAGGAAACATGTTTAATTATATTGATGTAATTTGATATGTGTCCTTGTAGGTGCCCATACAAGTCAACAAGCATCTGGCGTACAGTGATGGAATGAGAGTTGTGGAGCCGGCAAAGCTAGCCATGCAAATTCCAACAGATGGATTGTTGTTCACAGAAATGGACAGGTAGAGCTGGAAAACATTATGTGTGACGTGGTTTCACTTGTATATTTATAGGTGTTGCAAACCTTGAACAACAATGCACAACTTGCTCTATTTGTTAGCAACAAAGTTAGTTAAGATCTATTCACATAATTGACTTTTAACTTTAAGCGACTTCTTGAGAGGCCTTCTGTATATGGATTGAATTTTCAGCTTGTTGTAGGAAGAGGGATTGTACTTCTAGTTTTTTTTTTTCCATTAATATTCAGCGAATATATTCTAATGTAGGGTTGTGTTGTTTACAGGCCTGATGGTCAACCATGCATTGAAACGAAAGAGTTTTGTCTGATTCGCAACATGAAGATTGCCGCTGTTGAAGAACGTTATAGAGACGCTGGTATGGTGTAATTTTTATTTATCAATCGTATTATTTTATGTGGATGAAATATTTCTTCGACTATGAATTCTGTTGATATGCTTCAGATTAGCTGAATTAGCATGCTATTGTTAAGGGGAAAATCTTCAGGAGCTTTATGCTCTACAATTTGGGTTGAGCCTGCACAATCTGTAGAAATTGTTTTGCATTGTTTTGACAGTTTGTGGGCTCTGTAGATAAACAAACATTAATATCTTTAAGTTGTCTACTAGATACAAGTTGAGGTTAACTAGGAATTTAAGTCATTTCAAATGAGTAAGCAGAGTGGATTAAAACGTCTTGGTGAGGGACTGGGAGTCTATGAAAGATGTTGGAATTGGCTTTGCCAGAGAACATTGGTAGTCTATGAAATGGGTTAAAATTTGCACGTAAGTATTGGTGTTGGCCGGTGAGTATGCATGGATATTGACCTTGAAGGTGATAATGTAGTAAGTATTTTGACCAATCTTAATGTAGAAAAGTAGAACATAACTGATTAAACAGAAGTATGATGAGGATTTTCAGTCCCTTTGTTTTTGTTTTTCTCCATGACAAGAATTTGAATCTTGGAAGCTAACATGCCTATGTTTCATTTCAGCGCAATGGCGGGACAAGCTTGCACAACTCCGGTCTAATAAAAGAAGCTGGATATAAGGTAGGCAGCTACATCTTTATATGCTTTCTCGTACTTTCATGCTCACAATAATCTTCATCACAAGACATCGCTTTTTCAATGCAGCCTCGCCACACCAATGTACATAAAAAGCAATTCCTTGGAGAGAACACGGATTAATCGTGTTGGGGAGCATGGTATATGTATGTATGTAAATATAGTTTGTGTGTGTATAAACTCAAGTCAATCTCTACCTATATAAGAGTAGAATAACTGTGCAGCCGTATGGTACTCCGCACGTTATAGCTAATTCTGTGAAGAATGTGCATTGCCTTTTATTATTGTTGTTGTTATTAAACTGTGATATGCTGAGTCCTTGTCAATAATTTACACCATGAATCTGCATGTTGTTATTCAAACACAATGTGCTGTCATGAGCTATTCTCTTTACCTAACTCGCACTTCAATGTTATGGATGAATATGTAAGGGAGATGAGGTATATATCGGGGTTGGAATTGGGTCTCTGAAGCCATTCTTGAAATCACTACTGTTAATCAGAAGCTGTTGGGACTGGGTCTGTAGCTCATTGATTGATAAGAGTATTGGCAACTATGAGGTCATGTGTTCTAAATGCTTGAGCAATGTAGATTGAAAATTCAAAACTCGAACCTGTTTATTTGAATAAATATTGATATATACCTATTTTGTCTTGGGTTTTGACAAAAACCAAGCATTGAATGTCATTTTGACATTGAAATTGCAAACAAAAAGTTGGACTTTAGAACCAGCCTCTCACTTTGTTTGACTGGACTGAACATGTCAACGTTCAAATTCGTGTTATGTGGTCAATCATTAGCTTATATATTTTATATATAGATCACAGTCTAACAGAACAGTTCAATCATTGACCCTATGTATGGATTTCAATTTGATTTAATCCGTCGATCACGGGTTCATCGCATCGGACGGTCGGGTGCGATTCACGTCGACCGTTGGATGCGATGGACCCGCGATCGGACGACGCACGTCGAATCCGCACGACCGCACCGACCGCATATTATCGGAAATCTATATATATATATATATATATATATATATATATATATGGTCGCGATTACGTGCGGTATGCGGTCGGTGCGTTTACGACGTGGAATCGCGGGTCCATCGCATCCAACGGTCGACGTGAATCGCACCCGACCGTCCGATGCGATGGACCCGTGATCGACGGCCCGTGATCGCGCACCGCACCGACCGTAAACCGCACCTAATCGGCTCCCATATATATATAGGGAAGTGATTACGTGCGGTCGTGCGGTCGGTGCGTCCGCGATCACGGGCCGTCAATCACGGGTCCATCGCATCGGACGGTCGGGTGCGAATCACGTCGACCGTTGGATGCGATGGACCCGCGATCGGACGGCCCACGACCCCGACCGCACGACCGCACCTCATCGGTCGCGTATATATATATATATATATATATATATATATATATATATATATATATATATATATATTCATTTAAATCTAAACTGTTATACAAACTCTGCAAAAGATTAATACAACCCCATACTAAAGGTGGTTAAAGACCATAGACACAACAATTAAAAGATGGGTGTATGTTCTCTTACAACTGGCTTGTACAAAGTCATAGAAGGAATACAAATCTATGTGTAATTTACTAATGGGACATGTTGACAATGAGATGTTTTCTTTTAAAGAAAAGCTTTTATCAAAAACTTGGTTGGTTTATCATTTTATGCACTCCTGTTGTCCACAAAGCTTATATTCCCTTAGCCATGGTTGGGGAATAGGATATTGCATGTGGCATCTTGGATATAAATGTGGTTTAATTACATGTTTAGCAAAAAAAAAAGAAAAAGAATAAGATAATGATAGGTGAATTGAAACAAATTTATTTCAAAATAAGATGAATTTTTATTTGTGGGAGGCTGGTCGGGCACTCCGTAGACCTGGGGACAAAAGTGTGCAGGCTAAGCTATCTCAAAGCTATGTTCCGGCCACGGTTTGGTCGCTTTGGATCTCTCAAAATGGTGTGATTTTTCAAGGTGAAACACCGTATGTGGAGAATGTGTGGGAATCGACCATCAGATTCATTCGAGACTATGGAAGGTTTTGTATAGGGGTGACAACTATCTATTTGCAGGGGAGGGAGTTAGTAATTCATGAGTGATCCGATAGAGTCTAGTGGCGCTTCGGTTGAATTCTCTCTGACCGCCCCTTATCTTTTTTCGGTTTTAAATACTTTGTATTCCCATTTGGGCACTTATCCCTATTTATATAGAAGATGAATGCCTACCGCTTTTTCAAAAAAAAAAAGATGAATATTTATTTAGGTAAACATTGAGAATTAAATCCAAAACATCATGAGTAAAGTCTATTGTAAAATCTATGCATTTATTAAATTTATATCTCAAGTGATCCTATGATAGATTTCCATTTTTTTAAAATGGAATAATTGAATAATCTCTATCCCATCCCACATCTTTTATTTATATCCAAAAAATCAAAGAATTTTTTTTGTTTTTATTAAGGATATCATATTATATCAATTCCTAATGAAATTTTTTAAAAAAAAATGTTTAGCATGAAATCCATAACATTATTAACTTGACACAATGTGTAGAATCATTTTCTATTACATCATTCCACTGACCCAATTCGAAGAATATTTGTAGTCCATCATCAGCCGGCAATCTTTCAATGCAATGCCACATGTCAACATCAGAACAGTTCAATCATTGACCCTATGTATGGATTTCAATTTGATTTAATCCATTTTGTTTGACTTTAGTTCTATTCATGCGTGCGGCGAACGGCAGGTGCGGCAGCGATCACGGGCCGTCGATCACGGGTCCATCGCATCGGACGGTCGGGGGCGATTCATCTCGACCGTTGGATGCGATGGACCCGCGATCGAACGGCCCACGTCGCGGCCGCACCTGCCGTTCGCCGCACGCAATCATTTTCATATATATATATATATATATATATATATATATATATATATATATATATATATATATATATATATATATATACGCGAGTGATAGCGTGCGGGTCGTGCGGTCGTGCGGATCCGACGTGAGTCGTCCGATCGGGGGTCCATCGCATCCAACGGTCGAGATGAATCGCCCCCGACCGTCTGATGCGATGGACCCGCGATGGACCCGTGATCGACAGCCCGTGGTCGACGCCGCATGACCGCACGACCCGCACCTAATCACTCCTATATATATATATATATATATATATATATATATATATATATATATATATATATATATATATGAAAATGATTGCGTGCGGCGAACGGCAGGTGCGGCCGCGACGTGGGCCGTTCGATCGCGGGTCCATCGCATCCAACGGTCGAGATGAATCGCCCCCGACCGTCCGATGCGATGGACCCGTGATCGACGGCCCGACGGCCCGTCGCCGCACGCAATCATCTATATATATATATATATATAGCGATTAGGTGCCGCACCTGCCGTTCGCCGCACGCAATCACGTCCATATATATATATATATATATATATATATATATATATATATATATATATATATATATATATATAGGGATCCGATTACGTGCGGTTTACGGTCGGTGCGGTGCGCGGTCACGGGCCGTCGATCACGGGTCCATCGCATCGGACGGTCGGGTGCGATTCACGTCGACCGTTGGATGCGATGGACCCGCGATCGGACGGCCCGTGACGTGCCGTAAACCGCACCGACCGCACACCGCACATATCGCTGCCGCATCGCGACCTATATATATATATATATATATATATAGACGATTAGGTGCGCGATCACGGGTCCATCGCATCGGACGGTCGGATGCGATTCACGTCAGACCGTTGGATGCGATGGACCCGCGATCGGACGGCCCACGTCGCAAACCGCACCGACCGCAAACCGCATCTAATCGTCGGCATATATATATATATATATATATATATATATATATATATATATATATATGAAAATGATTGCGTGCGGCGAACGGCAGGTGCGGCCGCGACGTGGGACCGTTCGATCGCGGGTCCATCGCATCCAACGGTCGAGATGAATCGCCCCCGACCGTCCGATGCGATGGACCCGTGATCGACGGCCCGTGATCGCTGCCGCACCTGCCGTTCGCCGCACGCAATCACGTCCCTATATATATATATATATATATATATATATATATATATATATATATATATATATATATATATATTGGAGCGATTATATGCGACGGAACGACCGTGCGACAGCGACGTGGGCCGTTCGATCGCGGGTCAATCACATCCAACGGTCGACGTGAATCGCACCCGACCGTCCGATGCGATGGACCCGTGATCGACGGCCCACGTCGCTGCCGCACCCGCCGTTCCGTCGCACACAATCACCCCTCTATATATATAGGGAGCCGATTCAGTGCGGGAATGCGGCCGTGCGGGAAGCGATCACGGACCGTCGATCATGGGTCTATCGCATCGGACGGTCGAGTGCGATTCATCTCGACCGTTGGATGCGATGGACCCGCGATCGAACGATCGACGTCGTTTCCCGCATTCCCGCACTGAATCGCTCGCGTATATATATATATATATATATATATATATATATATATATATATATATAGGGACGTCCGATTACGTGCGGTGTGCGGTCGGTGCGGTGCGCGATCACGGGCCGTCGATCACGGGTCCATCGCATCGGACGGTCGGGTGCGATTCACGTCGACCGTTGGATGCGATGGACCCGCGATCGAACGGCCCACGTCGTAAACCGCACCGACCGCACACCGCACGTAATCGCGACCATATATATATATATATATATATATAGGGACGTGATTGCGTGCGGCGAACGGCAGGTGCGGCAGCGATCACGGGCCGTCGATCACGGGTCCATCGCATCGGACGGTCGGGGGCGATTCATCTCGACCGTTGGATGCGATGGACCCGCGATCGAACGGCCCACGTCGCGGCCGCACCTGCCGTTCGCCGCACGCAATCATTTTCATATATATATATATGAAAATGATTGCGTGCGGCGAACGGCAGGTGCGGCCGCGACGTGGGCCGTTCGATCGCGGGTCCATCGCATCCAACGGTCGAGATGAATCGCCCCCGACCGTCCGATGCGATGGACCCGTGATCGACGGCCCGTGATCGCTGCCGCACCTGCCGTTCGCCGCACGCAATCACGTCCCTATATATATATATATATATATATATATATATATATATATATATATATATATATATATATATATATATTCGAGTGATATCGTGCGGCGTCCCGCACGGTGCGGGAACGACGTCGTTCGTCCAATCGCGGGTCCATCGCATCCAACGGTCGATGTGAATCGCACCCGACCGTCCGATGCGATGGACCCGTGATCGACGGCCCGTGGTCGTTCGCGCACGTTCCCGCATCACGCACCGTATCATTCCTCTATATATATATATATATATATATATATATATATATATATATATATATTCATTTAAATCTAAACTGTTATACAAACTCTACAAAAGATTAATACAACACCATACTAAGGTGGTTAAAGACCATAGACACAAAAAAATTAAAAGATGGGTGTATGTTCTCTTACAACTGGCTTGTACAAAGTCATAAAAGGAATACAAATCTATGTGTAATTTACTAATAGGACATGTTGACAATGAGATGTTTTCTTTTAAAGATAAAAGCTTTTATCAAAAACTTGGTTGGTTTATCATTTTATGCACTCCTGTTGTCCACAAAGCTTATATTCCCTTAGCCATGGTTGGGGAATAGAATAGATATTGCATATGGCATCTTGGATATAAATGTGCTTTTAATTACGTGTTTAGCTATAAAAAAAAAAAGAATAAGATAATGATAGGTGAATTGAAATAAATTTATTTCAAAATCAGATGAATTTTTATTTAGGTAAACATTGAGACTTAAATCTAAAACATCATGAGTAAATTCTATTGTAAAATCTATGCATTTATTAAATTTATATATCAAGTGATCCTAGAATAGATTCCATTTTTTTAAAATTGAAATAATTGAATAATCTCTATCCCATCCCACATCTTCTTTTATTATATTAAAAAATCAAAGATTTTTTTTTTGTTTTTATTAAGGATATCATATATAAGATATCATATTGTATCAATTCCTAATGAATTTTTTTTTAAAAAAAAAATGTTTAGCATGAAATCCATAACATTATTAACTTGACACAATTTGTAGAATCATTTTCTATTACATCATTCCACTGACCCAATTCGAGGAATATTTGCAGCCCATCATCAGCCGGCAATCTTTCAATGCAAATGCCACGTGTCAACATCAGACGCATCAGTTACTAAAATAACCCATTAATAAAGATAAAAAATAGTTTCCTCGAAGTGCCCGCTCATTACATAAACGACTTCACCATCACTGCTATTCCCCTCTTTTTCAATCGCCGATCTTCCACCCCCCCCATTGGAGTCCGCAGAAGACTCTCCGACATCCTCCGCCGTCTCCCGATTCGATCCCTCCTCGTCGCGGCGAGCGTTTCGAGGTGGGTTTCGTAGGCGTTGGTTTTGGTTCGGCTTTTTGGGGGTTTCGTGTGGCCTCATTAGGGTTTTCTGTTTGAATTCTTGATCAGGTTTGCTTTTGATCGGTTGGAGCTGTTGAGGTTGTGATTGTTTGGTTTATCTGATCGGGGTTTTGAATCGTTGGAGATGTCTGGACCGCTTGATCGATTCGCACGCCCCTGTGAGTTTCTCTTTTGATAGGTTTGGATAGTCTTGTTTGTTTATTGGAGCTTGTTTTTATTTATGTTGGTTTTTTTTGTTCAATTTATGTTTATATGTTATTTTTGTGTTAATTTTGGGGTTTGGTTGTATGGAATTCACTTTACATTGAAGGGCCATTTTCTTGTTTTATTGTTTTTTTTTAATCAAATCCTTTGTTTCTTTGGTTTTTTAATGGGTAATGTAGAGGGTACTCAATAAAAAGATTTCATTTGCACTCTTTCTTGATTAAATCAGGTTTTTAAATTGTACCTCCTGTTGGAAATAATTAATAAATTCACATTATCTGCACCAGAAGATTTATGATTTTGATTGTGTTGGTCGAGGAGTATTTTGTTTCGCAACAGTTTCTGACATGTATCAGTGGTATCTCACATTTGTAAGGATTGTGTGATGGTGTTTTGTGGTGCCAATCATCGTGTATTTTTAACTTTTTTTGTTGTGTATTTTGGTAAGTGTATTTTAACTTTTCCTAGTCATGGTTATGATTTTTTGTGTATCTCAGCTCTGTGAGCTTAGTTTGTTGTGTGATCGAGGCACTCTTTGGAACCAATTGTCTAATTGATCTGCTTTTACAAAATGAATTTTGAAACAATCGATTTTAAAAGTTTTTTTTTATATTAATTTTAGTTTTTTTTTAAAGATTTTTTTCCATTTTTTTTTTGTGTTAAAAGTGAATAAATTTTATGAAAAAGCTGGTTGAGAACAACTTCTTAATAGAAGTTGTTTTTGAAAATTGGTTCCAAACAGGGCCTCAGTGTAATTTCTTTTATCGAGTAGTATATAAATTTTGCATTACATGTGTGAGCTATAAATTTTTAGTCACATTTTGATATTTTGTACTCTGTAGTCCTAAACTAAACATTAACACCATGAGAAAATTATAGGTGTGGAAGCATCTGAAGTAGGTGATCAAGTTTTTTCTAGTTATTCATTTGCAGTTGTACAATATTTCAGGTTTTGAGGGGTTTTCCAGTCATGATGAGAAAAGAGAGAGGAAATCGGATTTTGAAAATTCAGAAGATGAGAGGAGGACAAGAATTGGGTCACTGAAGAAGAAAGCGATAAATGCCTCTACTAAATTCAGACATTCTTTAAAGAAAAAGAGCAGAAGAAAGAGTGGTGGTCGTGTCCTTTCTGTTTCAATTGAGGATATACGGGATGTTGAAGAGTTAGAGGCTGTTGATGCATTTCGTCAAGCATTGATATTGGATGAATTACTACCCCCAAGGCATGATGATTACCACATGATGCTGAGGTAATTTCTCTTTGAAGTGTTCATGTCGCCATGATTTTAAACTCACAATCATGCTTTATCTATCATGGTCTTTTTTCCTTCCCTCCCCCCCCTCCCAAAGTTGTCTGAATGACGTGTACAGGCTTTTTCCAAAATTTATTGTGCATCACTCCTAGGGTGTCTATAATTTCATTGCCTAGTTTTAAGATGCATTAACCTCGTTAGACTTTTATACCTCTTTAAATGTAGCTTTTGAATCACAAACTTATGTATTATTTCATTGACAAATTTATTTTAATTTAATAGGCTAACCCTGACATTTTTAACATCCAGTATACAGGATCTCTTCCATTTAATTTTTTTGAAAAAACTATCATTGATGGGACAGCAACATCTGGTAACATTTGAGTGGAGGAAGGAATATGGTGTCAGTATCTAATGCACATCTTTAATATTGTACTTCCATTTCTTCAGATTTTTGAAAGCAAGGAAGCTGGATATTGAGAAAGCAAAGCACATGTGGGCTGAAATGCTTCAGTGGAGGAAGGAATATGGTGTTGACACTATATTGGAGGTATATTTATTTATTTTTTAAAAAGAATTCGTTATTCAAAGAACCATTAACCAATACTATGAAGACTTCAACAGTCTTCTGAATCTTGGTGTCAGGATTAATGTAACATTTGAGTGTTGTGCATGCGTGAGCGTGTGGGTATACTTTGTTTATGGGTATATATCCATGGATGATTTAGTTAGGGAGTTGGTCAATAATTATGTACAAGGAACATAATATTAATGCATTGGCCATAAATAGATTTTGGGTTTACTTCATGTCTGTGATGTTTTCCTCCTTTCTAATTTTTTGGGTTTACTTCATGTCTGTGATGTTTTCCTCCTTTCTAATTTTTTTCCCACATTGGCAGCTGTCTTGCTTCAACCAATTTTAGGTCATCTTAGGACTTAAGATTCTCTTATGTGTATCATTGATGCTTTATTATGTTGCCATTTAATGTGGTAAGTTGAATAATTGAGCTTGTTTTATATATTTTTTTCCACTAGGATTTTGAGTTCAAGGAATTGGATGAAGTACTGAAGTACTATCCTCATGGTAATCATGGAGTGGATAAGGACGGCCGGCCAGTTTACATAGAAAGGCTGGGCAAAGTTGATCCTGGAAAACTTATGCAAGTGACAACCATGGATCGTTATGTAAGATATCACGTGCTTGAATTTGAGAGGAGCTTTGAGATAAAGTTTCCAGCTTGCTCAATCGCTGCGAAAAGGCATATCGATTCTAGTACAACAATTCTAGATGTTCAGGGTGTGGTATGTTGCCTAATCACTGTTTTTTTTTTTGTAGTTGTCATTACTGTTGTTACAGTTGATTTATATTATCAATGGACCGATTTTTTATGAACTTATGATTCCTATATTGCTCATTCAAGAGTTTCAAAAACTATAGCAAGACTGCACGAGATCTCATGATGCGACTGCAGAAGATTGACAGTGATAACTACCCTGAGGTATGTCCATGGAAAGTTTTAACTTGGTTGGTACTGACTTCTGATTCTGCATCTGGTATACTTGTTGGGTTCTGGTCCATCTGATGTGTAAGTTATTTTGCTGCAGACATTAGGCCGGATGTTTATTGTAAATGCTGGTCCTGGATTCAGACTGATATGGAACGCTGTGAAGTCTTTTCTTGATCCAAAGACAACTTCAAAAATCCATGTAAGCTTATACACTCTCTTGTTATTGTTGGCAATAAGTTAGAAAATCTCCCAGTTCATGTAATTCATACAAAATTCCTCAGGTCCTTGGAGCCAAGTATCAGAGCAAATTGCTGGAAATAATCAATGCTAGGTGATTATTTATTGATTTTGTTTTGGTTATTACACTTATGGTGGAGTTGTACAACTGTTGTATGTTTTACAATTGTGATGATTATATTAACTTCATTCTTTTTGTGGGTAGTGAATTGCCAGAATTTCTTGGTGGAACATGTACATGTTCTGACCAGGGAGGCTGCCTTAGATCTGATAAAGGGCCATGGAAGGATCCTAACATACTGAAGGTATCTATTTTGTCTGTCATTGTGTTGATACATTTGATACATACTTAAAACATGAATCAGGAATATATATATATATATATTGAAAAGTAGGAGCAATCTTATTATTGAAAAAAGAATCTCCCGAACAAAGGGGATGAGGGATCTCTATACAAATTATTAAACGAAAGAAAAGAAGAAAGGGGAAAATAGGAAAACTATTCAGAAGGGGAACCTCTTCCGGCAATAAACCGATAACTCACATTGTCACTTCCCGAACCAAAGGTTGCC
Source organism: Acorus calamus (assembly GCA_030737845.1). Lineage (NCBI taxonomy): Eukaryota > Viridiplantae > Streptophyta > Magnoliopsida > Acorales > Acoraceae > Acorus > Acorus calamus. The sequence goes on along the minus strand of CM060869.1, from coordinate 473,661 downwards.
CATGATGGAAGGAGTACCCTCCCCTAATATCATAACAATTCAATCTCTAAGCATCGATGTAGAGCTTAATCTCATGTATCGTCATGCAGATGGTTCTCAGCGGCGAAGCAAGCTGTGCTCGGCAGATCGTAACTGTATCTAATAGTGACGGGAAATTTATTGCCTATGCTAAGCCACGCTATCCCGCGGTGAGACCCTTAAATCTTCTTTATTCGGTCATTCGTATGACAATGTGTTGTATATAATATACATTTAAGCTGTGCATTTCTTGAAGGTTCTTTGTTTTTTTTTAATGCTTCTTGTATTCTCAGATAAGGGGTGGAGATACATCTACTGCTGAATCGGGTTCAGAAGCCGACGATATTGCCTCACCAAAGGCAACAAGGAGTAATGTTTCACGTCCTCAGCTTACTCCTGTTCGTGAAGAAGTAGGTTCTTCTTAACACGAAATATATAAGATGACACCATTCATAGACTACAGTATTATCCAACAAAATGATAAGCTATTGTTCAATCATGCTTTTTGGTTGGTTCTCAAATTCATGCTCCAGTTTTGAACTCCTTCGTGAGCTATGATATGGAAATCATAGATTGACCTGTCTTATCATTGTATTGGAGTAGCTATTTTACTTTCATTCTTAATGATTTATTAACTGTAGTTTCATCTCAGTTCTTGAAATTTGAATACAGGTGATGTTTTTTTGTTCATTCTTCCATTTGAATGTTCTTTTATATTTTCAGAATAGAATGCTACTCTCTTAAGGAGTATGTGAAAGTTGGATGCTGATCATTGTGACTTCTGTTGCCTTTTTTTTGTTATGGTGTGATGAGCTTTACCATGTTTATGGATGGAATATTATGATGCGGACTCCCTTTTGTTGCATCTATTTACTTATAATATATGTATTGGGTGCAGGCTAAAATGGCAGGATTTACTGGGTTCGGTGTTGCAGTTCCGGAATATGATGTTCCAATGGTTGACAAAGCTGTGGATGCTGGATGGAAGAAACAGATATCCTATCAGAAGGTTTCTTCTAAAAAAGGTGGGTAATGAATTCATGGGACCTTGGGTTCAAATCCCACTATTTGTCAAACCAAAAAATTAATGGCATTTCAATGTTGGGGAGTTTACATTATCTTATTTGGCTAATTGTAATTAGCAATTTAAAAATGTACATTTGAAAAACTACATGTTTAATATGGCAAAACCATTTTATTTAGTGTATCTCAAATTTCACTAAGGGATGGTATTTATTCCAATCACAATTCTTTAACTTTTTCTGCAGGAACACTTCCTTCTCATGGTAATCTTCCAAAAAGTGCCAGGGCTCAGATCCTTGTGATGATAATGGCTTTCATCATGTCCCTCTTTGCAATGCTCCGTTCTGCCTGCCGTGCCACAAAGAAGCTTCCTGAGAGAGGAGTTGAACAAGACTGCAACAATAATAATCTTGCACTCGACTCTGTGCCAGAAGAGGAGTTCTGCCCTCCTCCTACTCCAGGATTCACAGAAGCCGACCTGTTTTCTTCCTTGGTAAAGAAGTTAGGTGAGCTAGAGGAAAAGGTTGACCTACTTCAAACAAAACCATTAGAGATGCCATCTGAGAAAGAGGAGTTGCTTCATGCTGCTGTTTGCCGTGTTGATGCATTAGAGGCTGAACTTATTGCAACAAAAAAGGTATATTATCATGTTTTATATTCTTTGTAGCACATCTATTCTTTTGTTACTCGCACACGTTCCAATATAAAAACTTTTCCACAGCCAATTGTCAGTTTCTGGATATCTGTTACAGTTTATGAATATGAGATCATTTTGTGGTCATGGCTGATTAGTTTGCACATGTAAACATGACAACAAGAAAATTCCATCCATAATGATTCCCTTTAAAATGTTCCTTAAGAAGAGCATCAAATGGTGTAGTTATTTTGAGGAAGTTGACATGTTCAAATGCTAGTTTATTGCTGCTGCCTTTCTATATACCGTCACATGTACATTTGTGCTGGTTTCTTGGGAAAAAATATATCAGTTTCAATGTCCATCATTGTTCAGTCATGCGACTTTCTTCATGTGAGAAAAATCAAATCTCTTGAAATGTTGGTATATTCCTAAATGTCTTGATTACATTCTGAACCAGTCAATTGAAAATCCTGCATCTGCATGACTTGTGACTGAATTATTATCTCCATGTATGAAATTTTCTTCTACTTGCGCAGGCTCTTCATGAGGCTCTTATGAGGCAGGAGGAACTTCTTGCTTACATTGATAGGCAACAGGAGGCCAAGTTCAGGGTAAGTTTTTGCAAATCTCATTAATTGAGATCAACTACCATAATTCTAGTGTTGGCTCAAATTGCTGACTGAATTGGGTTTTATGTGTATGTTTGAACATTGCAGAAGAAGAAAATGTGTTGGTGAAGTTCGAGAGGATATCCAAAATTTGCCAATTTTATATCTCTGATGAATGTCTCCCCCCCCCCCCCTTTTTTTTTTCAAACAAGCAAACTCTGAGAAAAAGCTTATTGTTATTGTTGCGAATTGGTTATTGTTGGTGGTGGTGGTGGTGGTTTATTTGAGGGTTGATATCCTGAGGCAGTCTTACAAACTGTTTATGAAATAAACTATTTATTTAATAAATGTTTTATTTATCTGAGGCAGTCTTACAAACTGTTTATGAAATAAACTATTTATTTAATAATAACAAAACCGATTTGGTGAGATGTAGACTAATCAAGTGGTAGCAGTCTTCCAAAAGAACTGGTAGGTTGGCATGTCTTTTTGTGCTGTCATTTAACAGATTCGATTTGAATTTCTTTAAGATTTTTACCACAAAATTAAGCTGAAATGGTGTAGAAATATTCAAATCCGCTAATATTTGTCCTACAAAAATTGATGTGGTGTAACTCATTACCGAGTCTTGATATTTAGAGATGGATTTTGATATAGAGCAAAACAAGTTTGGACAGTTTTGGGTTTGTAATAAATTGTTTTTTTCAAATCAGTTTTTAAACAGAAAAATTAGAGTTAAAGGCTGCTGATAAATTTCTGTTAAAAAATATCTAAAACCTGAGTTTTTCAAAAGTTCTGAGAGATAGTTTCTTGTGAATTTAACTTTAAACTCAACTTTTATCTAGAATAGTTTTACAACTGTGTAACCAAAATATCAAACACAACCTTAAAATATGAAGTACAATCGTAGTTTTTAAATACTATTTGTCTAAAATTTATATATAAAAAGCTGTTATTATAAATTTGTTTAGTTATATTATTGCAAAATCAGTTTTATGTAAAATACAAAAACTATCCAATTGCAGTTGCAATCACTACCTTAGTGGGGAATGGATCAGTCCTTGTCGTTCAATGAATCTAGACAATAAGACAATCTCACGGTAAAAGTGAAACAAGATATTTCATTTTGTGGACAACGTGTCGAATGATCATTGGCGGATCTGATTATTCTTTAATGGACATGTTAACTAACCAAGATGTTAAAGTATCATGTCAACACTTTATTCCTCAACTAGATCCTCATTTACTACACTCTCATTTAGTTGATTGTTGTTGATCCAATGAACTAGCTAAATAACTAACAAAAATAATAGTGGGCCCACTTCTCCACCCACCCAAAATAATTTGTTTTTGAATCTTTTGAATGGTAAGGGTCACATTTGACTAACTAAAGCACTAACCACAGTTAGCTAAAAAAATAGCATATGACAAATGGGTTCACATTTAGCTTTTTTTTTAACACTTTCATTAAAACAACATTTTTACATGTTTTTTAAAAATATAACACTAACTAGTTAGTTAACATTTTTATTAGAGATGCTCACGCGAATAAAAAAAAAAAAAAAATCTTTAATCTTGCCTCTTCTTCAGCTTTTCAGACAACTGCCGATCTGATTAGTTCACACTCGCACACTCGCTCGCTCCCAAAACCTCTCTAGCCCTCGTCGGACGCTCGGACAAATGGCCGCCGACGCCGCCACGCAGGCCACCGATCTCCCCCGCCACCTGAAGATCATCGCCGGCGCCGACGACTTCGGCTGCTCCCTGAAGGACGCCCTGGTGACCCACCTCCGATCCCTCGGCATCGAAGTCGAGGACATCGGCACCGGCAAGTACTACACCGTCGGCCAGGAGATCGGCCGCCGCGTCTCCACCGCCGCTGGATCCGTCGAGACCCGCGGCCTGGTCGCGTGCGGCACGGGCGTCGGCGTTGCCATCTTCGCCAACAAGTACCCGGGGACCTACGCCTCGACGTGCGAGTCCGTGGAGGAGGCGATCAATGCCCGCTCCATCAACAACTGCAACATCCTCGCCGTCGGCGGCATGAAGACCCCCCCGGAGGAGGGGATCAAGATCCTCGAAGCTTGGCTCAACACCCCCTTCAAGTCCCCCTGCCCCGCCTCAGGTTCCTCTCCCTGGCCCGACGAGATCCGGCAGTTCCTCGACGATTCCCTTGACGAGATGCCTCTGATTCCGGACAAGAAACCCGTGTCGGACTGCGCGATTTGCTGTCTTGCGGCGGGGAGGGAGTTCGAGCCGGTGACGGTGATGCCGGGCGGGTCGATGAAGATTGTGAGGCAGAGCCCGACGTCGGCGGTGGTTAGGTTCAAAGCGGGGAGCGTGGAGCCCGCGCACAGGCACACGCACGGGCACGACGTGCTCGTGTTGAAGGGGAGAAAGAAAGTTTGGAACTTGAGCAAGTCGGTGAGCTACGTTTTGAAGGAGGGGGATTACCTTTTCACGCCGGCTGGGGATGTGCATAGGGTAAATTACTTTGAGGATACCGAGTTCTTCATACGGTGGGACGGGGACTGGGACATCTTCCTGGAGGAGGAGTTGGAGGTTGCAGTGGAGGAAATCAAGAAGGATCTCGACGATGATGATTGAATCCGGTGCGGGTAGTCTCTTTCATTCTTTGCTGTTGTTTGTTGTCAGCTCATCTTATGTTTGTGAATGTGTTTTTCCTATTAATATTGTGTGCTTTATTTGTGTCATCTTGTCACTTGTTTTTGTTCATATGAATAAATGGGTGTTTGAACAACTCACTTGATGAATGCCTTGATATGTAGAAATGGAAATGAAAAAAAGAAAAGAAAAGGAATTGCAGAGTGAAAATTTATTTAGTATTGATGGTATTGTAATTTGGATTCATAGAGTGTAGAGCTTTATTTATTATAGGATGGTAGCTCAGGCTTTAAAAGAAAAGGTGTGTAATTGTGTATTCAACCATGACAGAGTTTGGTATTGCATATAATTAGTATTACATATCACACTCAGATGTGCTAGGTAATGGGAGGAGTTGGTAGAAGAAGGAGAGCACATCAAACTGCTTGTCTGTCTGTCTGTTGTTCACCAGCAAAATGGATTCTGCAATCATGAAACATAAGAGGATATTTGATTCAGTTGAACTTGGATGGGAGAAATTATTCCATGATAAACACAAACATAAATTCATGCAAATTAGGGATTTATTACAGCTTATCTTTATTTTTATTTATTTTTTTGAAAGAGATTAATCCAATTTTACAGTGTCAATATTATCTGTCTTAAAATAAGGGAAATGAGAGACTTTCTTGAATGGCCTACCAATTTATTCTTCTTCTTCTTTTTCTTGTCAATGTACTCAAGAAGTTCCTGCTGTCGAACCATGGCTTCTTCCAATGCCTGCAAAAATGATAAATATAAGCCATATCAAATCAGTACCAAACTTAAACAAGATGAGAACACCACTCTTATACTTGTTCAATACACTTCCTAAGGCATCAAGTAAATGATGACAAGAAGAAGTTTTTGAGCATAATAAAAGCAAAACCCAGTTCTGATTTCAAGAAGCCTTGTCTAACCAGGACAACAAAACAAATTCTGAGATGCAGTACTCATGCTCTACCTTGAAATTTAGATGAATTTGAATAATCCATCTAAACAGGAGTGCAATTAATTAGATTTAGATGCATTTACACTGTTAAAATGCTGGAACAATAAAATTGTGTGTTCTAACTACGCTCATGAAACAATGAGGATGTCCAGTTATACCTTCTTGGTTGCCATAAGCTCTTCCTCTAGCACACCAATTCGGCTCACAGCAGTTTTCAGCATCTCCTCCTTCTCAATTGGCATCTCAGCAGGCTTCATGCTGAGAATGCTCACCTTCTCTTCTAGCTCGTTCAGTCGCTTCATGACACAAGAGTACTCAGCTCCTGATATCGCCACCACAGGTGGCTGGCTATGTGCTAGGCCTTTAACAACTGTGCCAGAAGAGTAGTCTGGACTCATGTAATAAGCGGCATTGGCTATCTTATTTGGCATTCCTCGTGTAAGTCGAAGCATGGTGATGATGCCCATGACGAAGGCCATGACCCCAGAAAGTAAATGGGTGCTAAGCCCTTCAGGAACCTTGCAAGCATCTGGTAGAGGATACGCAACTGCAACAGAAATGGTAGAGGATATGCATATATATTTCAAAAGGGATCAAAACAAACAATGTTCGAGTTGGGAGTATAGGAAAGAAAAGATGAAAAAAGGAAACACAAGAGAAATGTTGACTTATTGAATGTAATAGAAATATAAACATTCTACATTATTCTCAACATGGTGCAAGTAGCAAGCTTGCAGTGCAATCAATGTTCACCCTGAGGAAGTAAACCTTCTATAGAAATGGATTATATACCTTTAGAGATGGTAGATTTTTCATCCAGTACTTCTTTCATCCAAGTGGCATCAACTGCCTTATCAACCATTGGAATATAATCATCATATCCATATGAAGAAAGGAAATGATCATGGCTCGCCTGAAAATGTAGGTTTTAATAAATAAATAAATAAAGGTTAGATAACTTGCTTAATTTGGATGACATGACATTAGTCCAATACTATTCAACTTCTCTTTTTTCATGATCAGGCTGGGCTTTCTTGGTTATATGAAAAGATAAACATGGAATAAAGCTTGCATAGCATATTCTGATAATTGATAAATGAAAACAAGAAAATCCCGAGAAATATATATTCATGATCGAGCAGAAAATACAGGTTAAAAAATTTAAATGCTTGAGAAATATATATTCGTGATCAAGCAGAAAATACAGGTTAAAAAATTTAAATGCCTATGGCCAGCCTTTCATTGTTAAATATTACTAATGATTTATAGCATCTACATAAATTTTCACAGAGAAAGTTTCATGCATTCCCTGGTCCCCTCCCCCCCCCCCCCCCCCCCCCCCCCCTCCAAAGAGTGCTTTTGTTGTTCAACTATAATGAACATATTTCATGTGATTGAAAAAGTTTGCTTAGAACCAAAACAGGATGAACACGCAAAGAAAATCAGATGGTTTTGTTAAACCAAGTAGCCAGTTGAACTATCACTGATAACTTAATTGGCAATGGGGTTGTCAAATCCATGCATTCAAATAAATCATTCTCAAGTTCTATCAACACCTAGCCTGTAAAATTGTTCATACTTACTTGTTCATGAACAGGAGATAGTTGCGGGTGCTCTATTAACTCCCGACGAATCTTGGGAGAAAGTGAACGCATGTCATCACCATTTAAGATAGACCCAACATGGAAAGAGTCATGGCCCTTCAAAAGTGAAGAAGAAACAATAAACATTACTGTAGGAAATTCACTGGGGACTAAATGTGAATTCACAATTTCAATGAAAACATTTAGTATGTCAAAAGAAAGTGAAAAAAAAAAAAAAACCTTAGGGTACAGGATTTCATCCTCAGAGATCATCTTCTCTTCTGCTTCCGAGAAGGCTGCAGACTGCCTTCCACATCTTGCTTCTCCATTTTGAACCATCTGTGTTAAAGAATTGACTGATATCATTGGCAACACAATTTCATGCTAGATTGCTCATAAGATACTGATTTGTTATTTTACTGTGAAGATTATAAATTACTTTGAAAAGAAAAAAAAAATAATGAAGGAAAGCAACCTTTAGTATTTCTGTGTCCTTCCATGGGCCTTTATCAGACCGAAGACAACCTCCATGATCTGCACATGTACAAGTTCCTCCAAGGAATTCTGGCAATTCACTGTTATAAGACAAAGTTAGAGTGCAGTTGGAACTTCGAAAATTTTCAATAAGCTGCAATTATCATTATGAACTGTTGTGTGACTCTGTGGAAGTATATTAACCTCACAAGTCATGCTACACGATTACATTCAAGTGAAAAAAAGAATTTCAGGAGTATTTGCATTTCTTATAACATTCAGATAAATTTGGCAAATTTACAGTGCATGCAAATTTATTCATTTATAGTTGTGATCTAGGTCCACTTAAAGAATTTGATAGTTCTTGATAGGTCGAAGGTCCTTTTTTTCCCCTATAGTTTTAAAGGTACATTCATATAGAGAAAAGATCTAGTCAAGTGAAGCAGAAGTCCAGCTTAAAAGAGCTAAACATGTGTAGCTGAAAACCTACCTGGCATCAATTACTTCAAGCAGCTTACTCTGGTACTTGTTCCCGAGAACCTGAACAACATCTTTATGAGTGAGTATATGCTGAGAGAATACAATATTTTTTGCAGAATAAGAAAAGAAGCTCATCATACATGGATCTTTGCAGTGGTCTTAGGATCAATAAAGGACTTCACAGTGTTCCATAACATTCTGAAACCTGGACCTGCATTGATGATGAACATGCGACACAAGGTCTGCAGTAGAAACAACAAAATCACATGAAACATTTAGGCTGGTCATGCTGTAATCACAACACCCAGATTTCTAGAGGGTGTATTATATACCTCAGGATAATTATCACCATCGATTTTCTGAAGGCGTGTGATAAGCTCTCTTGCGGACTTGTTGAAATTCTTAAGTCCCTATGTCACCATGTTATATAGAAAGAAAAGAATTAGGAATACAAAACTACAAATCAATTACTTCATTCTAATTCAACTTAAATGGATTGAAGCAACCATTCTCACTTACCACTCCTTGCACGTCAAGAATCGTCGTGCTCTGGTCAATGTGACGTTTTGCAGCGATGGAACAAGCTGGGAACTTGACAGCAAAAGTTCTCTCGAATTCCTTCACATGGTACTGCACATAACGGTCCATGGTTGTGACTTGCATCAGCTTGTTAGGATCAACTTTGCCCAGTAATTCAATGTAAACAGGCCTTCCTTCTTTATCCACCCCATGATGACCATGCGGATAGTGCTCGAGGACCTCGTTTATTTCTTGGAATTCAAAATCCTTGCATAGTATAAGATAAGTGTAGTATTAAGGATTGACAATGTCTTGAACAAATGAATACCATTTATACTGGGAATTCTACTCATCATCTGAAAGTTCATCTTGGGAAAAAGGTTTTAAATTACTTGATTGCCTGGAAGATTGGGATTGTCTACAAAGAAGTATTTACCAAGATTAAAACTATGATTGGATTCAAAATTATGCAGTTCCTGAAGGTGGAGGGAAAAAAAAAGATACCTCCATTATTGTGTCAGCATTAAATTCTTTCCTCCACTGGAGCATGTCAACCCACATCTGTTTAGTTTTCTCGATATCAAATTTCCTGGCTTTCAAAAACCTGCAACATGTGATAAGCAGAGAGTATGCATTATGTGAGACCATGATCTTCAATGAACACTCTATTGTGATATATAAGATATGGACCTCAGCATCATATGATAATCATCATGTCTTGAGGGCAGCAGTTCTTCCAATATAAGCGTCTGGCGGAACGCATCAACAGCCTGTAATTCCTCAGCATCGCGCACATCCTCAATGGAGACAGAAATGACTCTGCTGCTTCTCCTGCTCCTCTTTGTCAAAGAATGCCTGAACTTTGAGGAGGCATTGATAGCTTTCTTTCTCAAGGATCCAATCCTAGTCCTCCTTTCATCCTCAGAGTTCTCGTGTTCGAGTCTTCTCTCTTGCCTTCCACTGTGGGAAGATCCTTCGAAACCTGTAAACATATGGTGTTGTGCAACATATTTGAATCAGAATAGGGTGTTGTTGCACCCATACAGATTTCATGTCACAATCTATATTCTACTGTGTTGATATGCATTCTATTATAAAAAATTGTAAAAATTTGGTATTACCGGATCTTATAATGTGATCGACTGGCACAACCATGACGTCGCTCATGATTCCGTGCTCTCTATTGAATCAACAATAAATGAAAGATGATTATGGGTTCATAATCCGATAGTATCCCCACAAATGCTTCTCCAAACACCTGAAACATAACAATATATCAAGATTCAATAACCATAGATGACATGATTTGTTGTACATGAAGAAATATAAACATTCCAACACCAAATCCTTGACCAAGATTTGCATCACTGCCTCTCTTGATTCAAATCTATGATTGAATACATCAAATCAAGAAAATGAAAGTAAAAAAATAAATAAAATGCAAGCAACATTTAATTTTACAAAACAAACTCTTTGCATCTTTATATAAATAAGAACCTTTTAGCATTTTGATTTAAAGATCAAACAATAGATCTCTCAAATTTCCAAAAAAGTGGTAAAGGAAAAAAAAAGAAAAAAGAAAAGAAAGTAGAATCCATCCTATGATCAAGAATTCAAGAACTTTGAAATGCAATGAAAATCAAACTCAACATACAAAAGAAAAGAAAGGGTGGGGAGAAGAGGACCTCTGAATGAAAATGTGGGGTTGGAGAGGTGCAGAAACAGAAACAAAAAAAGGATTAGACCTTATTAAAGACCTTTAGAACCGAGAGAGAGAGAGAGAGAGAGAGGAATTACAGCATGGTAGGCACGACAGCCGTTCCTATCAATCTAGAGAGAGAAAGAGAGCCTGTTTTAGTTAGAGAGAGAGAGAGAGAGAGAGAGAGAGATTTGGGAAAATATAAATAGGATTTGCCCGCGTCAGGCCAAACTACTACCAACGGCTTTCTTTTCTTTTCTTTCTTTGGATGTGGGGTTGGCAATTTATATATAAGAATACTTTCTTTAATGGAATATGTTTTTTCTTTCTTTCTTTCAGATGGTTGCCCCCAACATTTTATCATTATCAGTCATCTTTTACATATGCTAATCGATTTTTTCAAAGCTAAGTTTGTCTTTAATGGAATATGTTAAATCTTTTTTAAGTCACAATAATTGCAATCGGCTAAATGGTTTGAGTTTTTAATATATTTATTTTTATATTTTTTTTATAAAAGAATATATATCGACAAATTTGGGTGCGTTTGGTTGCGCGATTGCAAAGCTGATTCTGCAGGAATCTGCGATTGCAAACCTGATTCTGCAGGAAGCTCACTTTCTCAGCTTTTTGAAATCGCAGCTTTTGGACACTATTTGTCTGCAATCGCTGGATTTAAAACTGCGATTACAAAACTGTTTGGTTGCGCGATTGCAAACGCAGCTTCCTGTAATCGCAATCGCAGCGCAATCGCGCAACCAAACGCACCCAAAGTCAGAGTAGAACCCCTTTGGAGTGCCCAAAATTCCGAAAACAATTATTTAGTTTTTATATTATTAGAATTTGTTTTTATTTTCTTTTATGATTTTTTTTTAATTTTCTTTTAAAGTTTATCCATTTCTTTGTTTATTTATTTTTTATTTGAACTTATTTTAATCATGATCCGTTAAATTTCTTATAATAAATTATTCAAAATTTTTATGTGATATAACATCAATTTTTTTATATATTACAATTTGTTTTTTCAAAATTTCTTCTAGTGCCCCCAACTAAGGCTAACATAAAATGGTGTATATAATTATTTGAACAATTTTATATGTTGTATTAATGACACGAGAACGGTAAAAAGTAGTGTGTACCAGAAACCATATTTAATTTTTACATTCCCAGTAATTGTATGTCTGAAATTAAAATACCTTGGTCGTCAAAATAATAATAATAAAAAACACCCACCATATCAGACTTAATTATTAAACTACTTAATTACCCTGGTAGTAATGATTGGTTGCATTGCGTTGACAAAAAAGTATTCTTTGTCTTTAATTATGAAATTTGTTAGTAATGATTATTTTTAAGGGTTAAAAGATAAAACAATTTCAATCATGGTGGATATTAGTAATTATTTAATGATTTTCTATGTTATAATCAAGGACTAGATGTAAATTCAGGTCGGCCGACTGTTGGACAATTAAAAAATGAATACTAAATCCAAGGTCGTATATGTGGAGGGGTCTCAATGAGACCCATCAGTGGATCCCAATTAATAATCCTATTCAATCACAAATTCTTTATATAGTTTTATACATCTTCATATTAATCAGTAATCATTCGTTTGATCAATATTTTTTTGAATAAAATCTCTGAGCTTGCATGCACAAGAGTCTTTTAACTTAAGAAAAAAAAAACGTGCACAGAGTGAAGACACTGGACATTTATTGTATTTTTAAAAAAAGTTTCTTTTAACTTAAGAAAGGACTCTATCAAACACTTCTGTTATACACCAAATCACCTAACGGTGTATAAAATCTCTAATAGAATATAGACTCTGCTATGTCAATATATATTTTCTAATACAAAAAACATAAAAATATAAACAATTCATTCGGCTATTTATTGTATTTTTTAAAAAGTATGTATTTAATTAAGTATATATACTATACTTAGAAGTGACTACAGGAGATGTAACATTTTCCTTTTAGTAATCCTAACCACAAATTTTCTCAAGCCCAAGAGGGTAACAAAAGTTCAGGCTTTGTCACTTTGACATAGATAAACCAACGTTATAGATTTACCAAAACAACATGATGAATGGGATTTTCACCTTTATTCATATAATTGCATCACCATTTATTGAGAACAAAACAAGGTCTTATCTGATTTGTGGGGGCAGGAAGAACATGACCAGCTTCCAAACAGATGGGCCTGGGGAGCATAATTTGTCTGCCATGAGAAAAGCCATTGCCTAGGTGAAAGACAATATGTCATCTCACTTGATGGACATCAATTTGTACTCTCTCACTGTGCTTGTAATAGCTTGTTCAACTGGCAGCCTCTCCATGCTTGACGCGCCATAGAATCCGTGGACTCCATTTGTATTCTTCAGGATGAATTCTGCTTCTCTAGGACCTGAGATAGGACCTGCAGAATAACAGTAGTTATTTTAAGACTTTCTTCAATCCTTGTGATATTGAAAAGACAAATGCTACAGCAGGTACTATTTTGTAGAAAAATAAACACTTCTTCGACATAGTATGGTAATCATTGTAAGTCATCTAAACCTTCAAACAATAATGTGCATGTACATCAATCTCAGTATATTCATTGACCTTGCTTCCTTTATTAGCTTTATTAGGGTTCGAGTCTTGGCGCTGACTTACCCACCTGTTTGTTAGAGATTATTCGAAAGAATTTTTCATAAAACCGGAACAAACAGGCAGAAGTAGCTTTCCCAGCTCGACCGTAAAGTCAGTCACGGAGAGTTCCTCCGATATAAAAAAAAAAAAAATGTAAGGCCACTGCCCCGGAACAATGGTAAAGTTCTCGGGCCATTTTGTGAAAAGAATAGAACGCGCTGAATGAGAAAGGGAACCATCCATTGGGCTTCACAATGTGAAAAATGTTATGTAGCCTGACTGGGAAATGAGAAAACTGAAAGTAAACCTCAAAATGAAATTAGCTTACTTTATATCGTTCTCATGATGGAACCCCAAGAATGGGAAGCTCATCAAAGAGTGTTATATTATTTTCCCATTCTAGACCAAGGGTGCGTTTGGTTGCGCGATTGCAAAACTAATTCTGCAGGAATCTGCGATTGCAAACCTGATTCTGCAGGAAGCTTACTTTCTCAGCTTTCTGAAATCGCAGCTTTTGGGCACTATTTGTCTGCAATCGCTGGGTTTAAAACTGCGATTACAAAACTGTTTGGTTGCACGATTGTAAACGCAGCTTCCTGTAATCGCAATCGCAGCGCAATCGCGCAACCAAACGCACCCCAAGACAAATTAGCCAGGTTGGGTAAGTTGGTAGAAGCTGATATCTCCATAAAGAAAATAGAGATTACCTCCGTGGCAGAGAATAATCAGGTTTGGATTGACTGCAATTGCGGCATCTGCAATAGCTTGCACGCGTTCAACACTCTCTTCCAAGGTGATGGCTGTTTTTGCACCAATGGAACCTGATGTTGTGAGACCCATATGGGCCACTATAATATCAGCACCAGCCTTTGCCATAGCAGTGGCTTCATCTTGGCTAAAGGCATATGGCGTTGTCAAGAGACCCAACTCATGAGCCTTCCTTATCATCTCCACTTCCATGCTAACAGAAGATGGAATGAGAAGGAAACAGTGAAAAGGGCATCAGTTTCTTAAACCATTCCTTCCATCAAATATTAAATGCAATGAAAATATTATTATGCAAGAATCAATACCCATATCCCATTCCGGTCTCCTCCAGGTTTTGACGGAAGTTACCATCAAAGAGTCCCACAGTTGGGAAGTTTTGAACTCCAGCAAATCCAACAGATTCCAGTTGCTTTATAAAGAAATCCATCCGGCGAAATGGATCAGTTGCACAGACTCCAGCAAGAACTGGTACACTTTTAACCACCTGTATAAGTGTTGAAGGTGTAAACAAAGTTGTATAATTGGTCATATTTGTGAAGAAGTTCCATGAATAAAGGGAAACTAAAAATCTTCGCTAATTCTTCAATAACTTTGATACACACAGCTCTTAGAAACTAAAAGGGTAATATAAGATGTATCCCACTCTGTATGATTCATTTAGAAGCAAATTTGTGAATGATTTAGCCTGTTTACAGCAAGGAAGAAGACTCACAGGCAGTACTTCATTAGCCATGTCAAGTACTATGGCATTCGCATCTGCAAAGGGCAGCAATCCTGCCAAAGAACCTCTTCCTGCCATCCGAAAACGTCCAGAATTGTACAATACTATAAGATCAACGCCTCCTGCTTCCTCAAACTTCGCAGAGATGCCTGTTCCGGCACCAGCCCCTACTATGGGTATTCCCTCGTTTATTTGTTTCTTCAATTGGTGAAGTATGTCCTGAGTTCTCTGCAAAGTTTCTGTTAGGTAACCAACATGAATTACTATGACATTATCAGTACAAATCTTCTTTACATTGTCACACAACAAGTAACCTTCAGAACTCTAAGTTCATTAATTTCATTAGGATTTGTATGTTTTTATTGGTTCGCTTGTTTGTACTCATAAAATCTTATCTGGCATGTTGTGTTTAATGAACTAACAAATGCCTATTCTCATTTAGCACTAAATTTTTACTAGATAGTGAAAGAATATGGTGCTTCATATACGAGTGAACTGTGGAAGCAAAGCTCATTTAGCACCTGTACAATTGATTGACAGTATTGAATAATGGGACATATCTTCTTTGCAGTATCTTCATTTAAATATAAAATTTATGAAATAGCGATCCTAATAAATTTGGAGTGTGAGACAAGAATGATTGGTCTTCATAGGCATATAGGATGTATGAAGGTGACATTCTAAAGTGGAATACAGTGAACCAGAAACAGATGCTGCACTCAATGGACACATGCTCTGTTTGTGATATTTATTATAAATAGTGAGTCTGTAGATGACAACAATAAAATTTAGTTTGAGAAAACCAGTTTTCCAGCTGGAACAGCAAAGTAAAATTAATTAATATTTAAATAGTTCTTACATGTGGCATGCATTAGCCTGGGAGAACCTAGAAAACTAATAAACAATCTGATAACAACATAATAATGCTTAATAAAAGTAATAAATGAACTTTTTTTGGAAGGTAGTAGTTATTGAACTTATTGACATAAGAAACAAGAATGCTAATTAAGAGTTTGATTCATAGTTTGAAGTGCGGCCGCACATGCTAATGTGCGTCCCCGGTGCACATCCACCCCCCCCCCCCCCCACATATGCAGCACATGTGCGCCCAAGTTCAAACTGAATTCAAATGGTCTCTTACCGTTCAAATTAGTTCAAACTGACTTCGAACGGTAGAACCTACCTTTAGGTTCAGATTGCCATTCAGACGCAATTCGATTAGTTCGAACGGGCGTTCGAATGGGGGTTCGAACAGAAATTCGAACACTTGTCTTGCCCTATGTGCGACCGCATGTTTAGTATATCCGGCCGCATATGCCATATGCGAATCCCACCGCACATGGTTTTGAACTATAGTCAGATTACATGAAATTAAGAAACCTACTCAAATTTCTACCACTATCACTGGATATAGTGGAGCATCAATTCTTCAAGACCTGTAAGTAATGGTATATTCTACTCAAGTATAATGATAATAAATAGAAAGAAGCACTGTGCAATACAATATGCAGGAAAAAAATTTTAATAAGAAAAACCTGGCCGTGCGTTGGGAAAATCATTTGGGCTGTACCAAATGCTTCTCGAATTCAACAAATTTCCACTTGAAACCAATCCTTCCTTCAAATCTCCTAGGTCTGGTTTGGGAAAAGCATTTTGTTGAGTGTCTGCGTCTTCTGGGACTTTGACATTCATCTTCAAAAATGAATCAACCAAGGCTTCTGCAAATTCAGGATCATTAATGTGGTATGGATATGTCCTCACCTACAACAGAAGAATCTCTACTTTCAAATAGTACACAAATCAGAGTATCTAATACAAAGGATCTCCCCAGAAGACAGAAGGAGAAGACATCAGAAAAAATACACCTCACACTAACTCAGCCTACCTCTCGTTCTTCACTTTCCTCAATTAGCTTCTCTAACTCATTTATAAGGGTATTTGTAGCCTCAGGATAAAAAAAAGGCTTTTCCGGTGCATCTAAAGCAGAGACACCCTTCTGAGGCAAACAAATGCAGACTTTTGATGATGACTTGTTCAGCTTATCTGCTATGAATTTTGCAAATCTTCTGTTTTCATCTACAGTAGTTCGGATCAGAGACACCTGAAAGAGAATTGAGATTGTTAAATATGTACTGATTTCACAAATCTTAACATCCAGGTCTGCAGAAGCAACAAAATAAACCAAGAAGGAGAATACAATCTCCTGAGAAGCTTCAGAGACATTTATTTATATTCAATAACTATGTCATTAACCTGAAGAAACATCATCCCTCACCTCTTTAACATAAAATGAAAAATGGTTACGGAAAATGAGCTGCACCTTTTTTTCAATAGAAGTATACAACTTATATCGCAAGAGAACAAATGGTGTCCCAACATGGAAGTTCTTCTAAAGCAATTTGACAGAACGACGTATTCAAAGCTCACTTCTCAGATAGAAAGGAATTATGAAACTGCTTGAACATTCTTTGTATCATAACAAATGAGGTACAGGATGAAAACTCTGTTACTGTTTCCAACTTAAAACTTTTGTCAAGGTTCCACCAATGACATTTATCAATCTCTCTCCACCATTTGGATAATTGAATAGCCATACCAAAAGTGATGCAAAGGAAGTAGAAGAAATGAAGAGCAGTGAGATTCCTGACCTGCTCATTATGTACATGGATCAGCCTTTGGTCAAATTTGGATGGTATTGTATGTTTTGCTCCAAAGTTTACCATATCTAATGCACCAACACTGATGACTAAAGGGACCTTCTTTTCTAGCATGGCATCAAAGCGTGAATCATCACAAGCCATTACACCACCAACTATATGATCAGCAACTTCTGTAGTGGTAATGTCCAAAACACCCTGCAAAACGTGGCTAAATTCATATGAGTGACAAACAACCCGGAAGAAAATTATGTACTTTATTAGCCAAATAGACTTCCAAAAAAAAAAAAAAGTGTGCAGGCTACAAATGGGGCATCAAAAAGGGTTCAGCGTCACATTTTCCATGAGCACATACATCGAGCTGAGGGATGTCATCATGATCAACTCAACTTGCTCGTCTAAAGGACCAATTTACATATGTAACCATAGCAACTAATTTAGGTGTTAAAAAAACAAAGAAAAATTTTCACTTTCATATTCAGTCTGCATCTGAGCAAAAACTCATCAAGACATCAATTTTCCAATTTACAGTTGACATCATAACAAGTATTGTGCACGGGTTCAAACTCACACGACAACTATCCCAACCACTATCAATCATTGCTTCTAACATAACGAGGCATATCACAATGCTATCTACATAAACCAAGCACAAGAAGTTATAGATGACAATACCTGTATGAAACCCCCCCTGACAAGATCTTCCATAGCTCTTCCACCAACACCCGTGGCATGAAACACGAGTGTCTCAAAGCCTTCTCTCACCAGCCTTTGTCTGACAGCATCAACACATGGGGTTGTGACTCCAAACATCGTCATCCCCACAGTAGCCTTTTTAGCAATCTCACCACCACTGGCCAACCTTGACAGCCTTCCAAATACCATACCCGCAACAGCTGCCCCTGCATTGGACAAAATGGCCCTGCTAATGCTATTGATCCCGCAGATATCCACCACGGATGGAAACAACACCAAATCGGACGCTTTGACGTAAGGTTCAGTCTGACCACTAGCCACAGTGGATACGATGACTTTAGGGATTCCGAAAGGAAGAGATCTGAATGCGGGGGCAATCAGAGCCGTTCCCCCACTGCCGCCAACACCAACAACCCCACCAATATTCCCATCTTCATAGGCACTCTTTAAGAAACACTCAAGTGCCTTGCTCATCAACAAAACTGCTTCGCCTCTGTCTTCCGGAAGCTCCCTTAAAAAACCCTCTTTTGCACCGGAATAGCAAGACAGAACATCATTTCTCGACACCGAAATGATGTCCTCAAGTCCCTTTGTTGCCTCATTTTTGGTAGAAACATCCACAACCACCACTTGAGCCTGCAATACTCATCAAATGCAAGCAAGCAAGGAAACACATTTACAATTTGACCTTGGATTTGTATAACAACGCATTGGGTGCCTGAATTTTTTCTTTTTCTCAACTGATTTTGGGAAAATCTGAAAACTTTACTGAATTTCACAGTTGGATGAGCAACAATTATGAATGTATCAATGCCACCATGAGAATCAATAAAAGACTATGAATTTATAAGATCTCCTTAAAAAGCGAAAACAAGAAAACTAGTTATCCAAGAAAGTTGAAACAACTCAACAATTCAGTCACAGAGAGAGACCTTTAGAGAGGAATTGTTGGAGAATCGGTTGAGGTCGGATCTGATGGAATCCGAGAGGAATCGGAGCTCCTCGAGCTTCGTATCGGTCGTCCCGACGCAGAAGACCTTGAAAACCTTCGCCCGATCGGACATTGTTTGCTTGTGTTTTTAAGACAGTCTTCTGGAATCAATAGGGAAGAGTTACTGATGAGAAGAGGCTCTCTTGTTAATTATTAGGTAATTCTTTATTTGGCTATTACATTTGGGTATTGGATTAAAATTTGAACTCCCATAGTTTCTTGGAACTACCCATAGTTTCAAAATTTTGATAAATTGAGTTCGAAATTCTGATTTGCAAGCTTTATAATCCATGTTTCAAGCAATCGCCACATGAGTGATGAGTCTTACCGACTCTTCAGGAAGATCTACCGAACACACGTGTAAAATTACATCACAGTCCCTACATCTCTCACTACAAGAAAGTCCCTATTTTACTTTGTATTTTTCAGGAGAAATTAATTAGAGGCCCGGGACACATTTGTAATAACAATAAGTCATTTGATTTTTTCTGTTTTCTTTAAGTCTTAAGTTAGTGGTGTTATTTTATTTCGGTCTTTCCATCCAACTTCCATCCATTCTATTTTTTTTCATTTTTTACCTCTAAATAAACATCATTTGTCTCTATATCTCCTCCAAATAATTCAACAAGTTGTGAGATCACTTCCACCAGCCCTCATTGGGCCGATCACGACCCCAATACCAATCGCGCCCCCCAACCTCGCCCGACTGTCTCCCTCATCCCATTCGCAAGCCCACTCCCCTTCTCACGACCCCCCGTCTACGAGCCTAACTCTCTCTCGTGAGCCCAAACTCCTCTCGCGACCCTATCCGTGAGTCTAACCTGTTATAGGTATAACAATATACAAAATGAGCGTAATAAAACACACAGAATCTGTAACATGTATAAAAGTATACACGTTGGGAATAATAGTATACATAATGTAACACAAAACCTGATATCTGTAAGAGGTATAATAGTGTACACAATATGCGTAACAGTGTACGCAGTGTAACACACAATCTGTAACAGGTATAACATTGTACATATTAAAAATAACAGTGTACACAGTATATACAGTATAACTTAGAATTGGAGAGACGGCTTGTAGATGGGACGCGGGACACAATAGGGAGAGGTCCGGGGGGGGGGGGCAATTAGCGTTGGGGTAAAGATCGGCGCAATAGAAGACTGATGGAGATGGTCTCACATCTTGTTAAGTTGTTTGAGGGAGAAAGAGAGAGGTTGAGGGAGATAGAGAGGCAAATCATGTTCACTTGTGGCTAAAAAAGAAAGAAAAAAAGATAGAATGAATGTAAGTTGGATGGAATGACCTAAATAAATTACTACCATTAACTTAAAGACTTAAAAAAACAAAAAAAAGTCAATTGACCTATTTTTATTACAGGATTGTCCTCAAGTACCTCTAATTAATTTTTCTTATTTTTATATAATAAAAAACTTTTTATTAACAACACGCACCTAGAAATAAATTCTTGGATCCATCGCAAAAACCCAAAAAAAAAAGTCTGTCAATTAATCGGATATCATACCAACAATAATCTTTTTGATATAATTAATTAATTAATTAACACATCACATTTTAAAAAAATTAGACAATATGGATATGAGACGTACAATGTTTTATTAATTAAGAATTTAAAATATGCTAAATTATCATATATTATCACACAATTTTAAGTACATGTAATTCATTAAATTCTATATTTTTGTTCTCATAAAAAGTTAAAAACATATAAAATCATGAAAGAAGGTTTTTTTTTAATAAAAAATGATAGACATTCGGCTTTAATTAATCATAAGAAAAGAATATTCAAAACAGAGAAATAACAACAAATGTCTACCAAGAGAGTAAACAAGTAGAAGAGGATCAATTATGAAATAAGTTGTTTATAAAATCGTAGTAGCAATATTTACATTTTTTTTAAAAAAAATTTATTATCAAATATAGAAAATATTTTAATCTAGACTCGTATCTGCCCACCTTGCTTGCACCTCCGAACACTATGGTCACCCCAGCAACGGCATCCTCACACCCTCCTCCCTTTCGGAAACCTCCGTCCAAAATCAACAAATCCCTCCTCCACTTCCCCGACTTATGCACGTGCACCAGAGAGATCCAGCAATCACACGCCCAGCTCATCAAGACCAGCCTTGATAAAACCACCCTCCACCCCACAAAGCTCCTCACCTTCTACGCCCTCTCCCCCGCCCACTCGGACCTCGCAAAAGCCATTTCCATCTTCAACCGCATCGACAGCCCCGACTCCTTCGCCTGGAACACTCTCATCCGAGCCCACAACAACCGCAACCTTTTCCAAAATGCCCTCCTCCTTTTTTGCAGATTGGTCCACCATTCTTCCTTGGTTGACCATTACACCCTCGCATTCGTCGTCACGGCCTGCGCCAACTCGCGCGCTTTCGAGGAAGACAAGCAGGTCCAGGCGTGGGCGGTGAAGCTCGGTTTCGCCCGCGACGCCTACGTTTCGAACACGCTCATGCGTTTCTACTGCGCGCGCGGGCTCTTCGAGGACGCGCGCAGGGTGTTCGACGGAATGCGTGACCCGGACGTGGTTTCTTGGAACACGCTCTTGCATGGGTACGTCGAAGAGGGGGAGATCGATCTGGGCCGTTGGTTGTTCGATCGGATGGATGAGAGAGATGGGTTCTCGTGGAACACCATGATGGGTGCCTATGCGGAGCGCGGTGACGCGGTGTCTGCTCTCGGGTTGTTCTCCGACATGCCCGAGATGGAGAGGGGCGTCGTGTCGTGGAATAGCTTGTTGGATGCTTACGTGCGCGCGGGAGAGATCGATCACGCGCTCGATGCCTTTTGTTCGATGCCTGTCAAGAAGAACGTGGTCTCTTGGTCCACTGTCATCGCCAGGTGCGTTCGGGGTAGGCTCTATGAGGAGGCATTGAAGCTCTTCAGAGAGATGCAGTTGCAGAGGATAAAACCCAACAGAGTTACCCTTCTTAACGTTCTCCTGCCGTCGCAAACTCGGGTTCGATCAGCATTTGCGACTGGGTGTTCTCATACGTGGAACAGAATGGGTTTCGCTTGGATGACAAGCTCGGTTCGGGATTGATCGATGCGTATTCCTCTTGTGGGTCCATCGATCGAGCCCGACAAGTGTTTGAGAGGATACAAAAGAAGAACATTTATTCGTGGAATTCGATGATGCTCGCATTGGCGACCAATGGTCAGAGCAGTGATACAATGGATCTGTTCTTAAAGATGTCATCGGAGAATTTGATGCCAAATGATGTGACTTTTGTGGCGCTATTAAAAGCTTGTAGTCATGGAGGGCTAGTCGAAGAAGGGCTAAATTATTTTCGGTCAATGCGTGAGGAATATAGCATTGAACCTGACATCGTTCACTATGGTTTGTAGTTGATCTTCTAGGGAGGGCCGGACGGCTTAGAGATGCCCAAGAACTGATACTTCGACTGCCATTCAAACCTAATTCAATCATTTGGAATTCGTTGCTTGGGGCATGCCGAGTACATGGAGACATGGATTTGGCTGAGTGGGTGGCAGAGAAGCTGACAGAGATCGATCCGTTGGACCACAGTCCTTTTGTGGTTGTATCGAACATGTATGCATCATCAGGACGTTGGATGGATGTAGAGAAGGTGAGGGGTGCAATTGGCAGAGATGGGCTTAGGAAGTTGGCTGGTTGGAGCTCAATTGAGGTGGATGGTGTGGTCCATGAATTTGGCTCAAGGGGCTCAACTCATCAGCGCGCAGGGGAGATCTATGCACTGTTGCATGGTTTTCAATCACATTCAAAGTCCATGGACTCTTTACGACGATTTGATCAAGTTGTTATCATACCTTAATCAAACTGCTTTTAACAGGTACCTCCTCTTTCTTGTCAATTTTACTTGATTAAAGTTTTATGCTAGGAAGTGAATTGGGATGTTGTAGTTTAAATCACCATCATTATTTTCAATGAGATGTGATGTGGTTTCTGAGGCTTTGTAGATATCTTTTTTTCTTCTTCTGATTCAGTGCATAAAAACAAATATAAAGCTCTGTCTCTACAAATTGGATGAACTACTTTGTTTTAACTTTGCATGAGCTTGAGGTAAGCTCTGTTAGTCTCATAAATTCTCTGGTTGGGTAGAACTTTGCTGTGGCTGGGACATGGCGTTGAAAAGTGCTGAAGGAATGGTTTGAGGGGTATGGATTTATTTCTCACAAATTATTAAATTATTGTGTGTGATATTCATGTCAACAAGTGCATACGAGTGTGCGGTTAAGCATGAATGATGGGTGACTTTCAGTCTTTTTTTTCCTAGTCAACAAAGACATTTAGAACATGGTGGCGGCCATCGCCCATGCCACAGAATTCCTAACTCCTTGCGTGTTCAAAAGTTCTATATAAACTCTTCAGAATAATAGTAATGAAATAGTCATTTATTGGGTAGAACTGATGAAAATGGAAGTGCAAGTTCTACAGATGAATGATGGGGTTGGCGATACTAGCTATGCTATGAACTCAGTCATGCAGGTATGTCTCTCTCTCTCTTTATCTAAATTAATTGGTGAGTAATTTAGCATATATAGGAATATATATGGGCCACTTTTATAAATAATTTAATATTATGTTATTGGCCTTCATTAAGAGATTTGACTTTTTAGATTTTCTAGATTTTTTGGCTTTCTCACAACACCCTATAAAAGGATGTGAAATGGTTGTGTTATTTTAATTCAAGCAAATCAATAAAAAGGAGAAGTTCTTCAAAGTTTATGTGTTCTTTCTTTTGGGTCTTGTGATGAGAGTGGTGTGGTGTTTTTAAAAAACACTAAGGGTATCAGAGGGATACCCAACAAAAAAAATGACGTTAAACTAATTTGAATGATATTATTGAAAATTACATGAAGGATATTTTGTTAAAAATATGATTTTTAAGGGATCATTCTATGATTGTAATTGAAGGCATGATTGATTGATTATTCCTATAAGCATCCATCTTATATATATATATATATATATATATATATATATATATATATGGAACCGATTAGGTGCGGCGAACGGCAGGTGCGGCAGCGATCACGGGCCGTCGATCACAGGTCCATCGCATCGGATGGCCGGGTGCGATTCACATCGACCGTCGGATGCGATGGACCCGTGATCGAACGGCACACGTCGCGGCCGCACCTGCCGTTCGCCGCACCTAATCGCGAACGTGTATATATATATATATATATATTATCCACATGCAGAAAAACATATTATCTATTGCAAGAGAGGAAATGAAAGAAGCCATAGTGGATGTTTATTGCGCTACCTTCCCTGAGAGGATTAACATTGCGAATTTGGGTTGCTCCTCTAAACCAACTGCGATGTCGCCCATCTTAGAAGTTGTAGATGTTGATAAAAAAACGACGGGAGTTAGGCCGTCCTCCCATGGAATTCCAGTGTTTCTTGAATGACCTCCCACATAATGACTTCAACACTCTTTTCAAGACAATATTGCCAGAGTTTTACGAGAAACCGGAGAGTGACAAGGGGAGAGATCAGAGTCCATGTTTCATTGTTGGAGTTCCTGGCTCTTTCTATGGGAGGCTTTTCCCTAAGAGGAGTCTGCATTTTGTCATCTCGTCGACATGTCTTCATTGGTTGTCGCAGGCAAGTATATTTCCTCTCATCGATCATGGCAACTTATTGGGAACCTAAGTTCAACTCAGTCACATGCACTAAAGCTGAACCTATTTACTTATTTGCAATCACATTTTTGAGGCATATATGAAATGCAGGCCCCCCGTGGACTTGAAAGTACAGCAGCAGTTCACCTAAATAGAGGGGAAATCTACATGTCAAAGACGAGCTCACCATGCATATTCAGCTACTACTTGGAACAATTTCATAGGGATTTTTCGTCATTTCTAACGTCACGCTCTGAAGAAATCATTAAGGGAGGTCGCATGGTGTTAACAATGATGGGTAGGAAAGCTGACGACCCCAGTGATGAGGATTTTTGCTATGGATGGATTATCATGGCAAAAGCACTCAAGGACATGGTTTCAGAGGTATTGAATTTAGTTAATGATAATACCTTAATTAATAGTTGAACTTAAAGGTGTCAAATTGTACTTCATTCCAGGGACTCATTGAGGAGGAGAAGGTCGATTCTTTCAATGTACCCTATTATACTCCTTCGCCAAAAGAACTGGTGGAAGTGATACAGGGAGATGGTTTGTTCACCATTGATCGTCTAGAGATCCTCGAAATGAACCTTGAGAAGATCATGACAACCACCAATGATGGTGATGGAAGGAAGGTCCATCGCTTTGCGAAAAGCGTCAGAGCCATGGCGGAGCCAATGCTGGAGAGCCATTTTGGAAGAGAAGTCATGGATGATCTGTTTCATCGATTTGAAGAGTACCTCAATGAGTTCTTCTCAAGAAAAACTCCAATGGTGATCAGTATACTGGTTTCATTGGTCAGAAAGGGTTGAGAAATTTACAGAGAGGAGACTACGCAATATGAGTAGAGATTGGTTTCTTGGAACACGCTCTTGCATGGGCACGTCGAAGCGGGGGAGATCGATCTGGGCCGTCGGTTGTTCGATCGGATGGATGAGAGAGATGGGTTCTCGTGGAACACCATGATGGGTGCCTATGCGGAGCGCGGTGACGCGGTGTCTGCTCTTGGGTTGTTCTCCGACATACCCGAGATGGAGAGGGGCGTCGTGTCGTGGAATAGCTTGTTGGATGCTTACGTGCGCGCGGGAGAGATCGATCACGCGCTCGATGCCTTTTGTTCGATGCCTGTCAAGAAGAACGTGGTCTCTTGGTCCACTGTCATCGCCGGGTGCGTTCGGGGTAGGCTCTATGAGGAGGCATTGAAGCTCTTCAGAGAGATGCAGTTGCAGAGGATAAAACCCAACAGAGTTACCCTTCTTAACGTTCTTCCTGCCGTCGCAAACTCGGGTTCGATCAGCATTTGCGATTGGGTGTTCTCATGCGTGGAACAGAATGGGTTTTGCTTGGATGACAAGCTCGGTTCGGGATTGATCGATGCATATTCCTCTTGTGGGTCCATCGATCGAGCCCGACAAGTGTTTGAGAGGATACAAAAGAAGGACATTTATTCGTGGAATTCGATGATGCTCGCATTGGCGACCAATGGTCGGAGCAGTGATACAATGGATCTGTTCTTAAAGATGTCATCGGAGAATTTGATGCCAAATGATGTGACTTTTGTGGCGCTATTAAAAGCTTGTAGTCATGGAGGGCTAGATTATTTTCAGTCAATGCGTGACGAATATAACATTGAGCCTGACATCGTTCACTATGGTTGTGTAGTTGATCTTCTAGGGAGGGCCGGGCAGCTTAGAGATGCCCAAGAACTGATACTTCGACTGCCATTCAAACCTAATTCAATCATTTGGAATTCGTTGCTTGGTGCATGCCGAGTACATGGAGACATGGATTTGGCTGAGTGGGTGGCAGAGAAGCTGACAGAGATAGATCCGTTGGACCACAGTCCTTTTGTGGTTGTATCAAACATGTATGCATCATCAGGACGTTGGATGGATGTAGAGAAGGTGAGGGGCGCA
This sequence comes from Acorus calamus, assembly GCA_030737845.1. Classification (NCBI taxonomy): domain Eukaryota; kingdom Viridiplantae; phylum Streptophyta; class Magnoliopsida; order Acorales; family Acoraceae; genus Acorus; species Acorus calamus. Next base: position 446,988 of record CM060869.1, on the reverse strand, counting down.
ATTGGCAGAGATGGGCTTAGGAAGTTGGCTGGTTGGAGCTCGATTGAGGTGGATGGTGTGGTCCATGAATTTGGCTCAAGGGACTCAACTCATCAGCGCGCAGGGGAGATCTATGCACTGTTGCATGGTATTCAATCACATTCAAAGTCCATGGACTCTTTACGACGATTTAATCAAGTTGTTATCATACCTTAATCAAACTGCTTTTAACAGGTACCTCCTCTTTCTTGTCAATTTTACTTGATTCATGTTTTATGCTAGGAAGTGAATTGGGATGTTGCAGTTTAATTCACCATCATTATTTTCAATGAGATGTGATGAGGTTGGCTTTGTAGATATCTTTTTTTTTTTGTTCTTCTGATTCAGTGCATAAAAACGAATATAAAGCTTTGTCTTAACAAATTGGATGAACTACTTTGTTTTAACTTTGCATGAGCTTGAGGTAAGCTCTATTAGTCTCATAAATTCTCTGGTTGGGTGGAACTTTGCTGTGGCTGGGACATGGCGTTGAAAAGTGCTGAAGGAATGGTTTCAGAGGTATGGATTTTTTTCTCACAATTTATGAAATTATGTGATATTCATATTAATAAATGCATACGAGTGTGTGGTTAAGCCTGAATGATGGGTGACTTTCAGTCTTTTTTTTCCTAGTCAACAGAGGCATTATTGTGATTTTAGCTGGCAGGGTGCACGTGGTTCTTCTAGAGAGTCCGGTCTATTAAAAAAGAAGAGTGAAAACCAAAAGATCAACTATCGTGATTACTGTAACTTAATTGTTAATTATACCATAGTCTGAGATGACATTTTGTTATATTGTCGTGTCTCAAACAACTTTCTATTTTAGTGTATATATATGTTGGTTTTTCCTGGTCAACAAAGACATTTAGAACATGGCCGGCGCCTATGCCACACAATTCCTAACTCCTTGCGTGTTCAAAAGTTCTATATAAACTCTTCAGAATAATAGGAATGAAATAGTCATTTATTGGGTAGAACTGATGAAAATGGAAGTGCAAGTTCTACGGATGAATGATGGGGTTGGCGATACTAGCTATGCTATGAACTCAGTCATTCAGGTCTGTCTCTCTTTCTCTCTCTATCTAAATATACCATTTGAATCTCTAAATGATCTCACCACCATCAAATAAGAAGGTAATAAAGATTAAATATTTGATTTGATATCAAATGATTAGAAATAGATCACATTGATTTTCTCCTTATTTATGAAGTCAATAAATGACTATATATTAATTGGTGAGTAATTTAGCATATATAAGCCCAAGTGATAGCGTGCGGTCGTGCGGATCCGACGTGCGTCGTCCGATCGCGGGTCCATCGCATCCAACGGTCGATGTGAATCGCCCCTGACCGTTGATACGATGGACCATGATCGACGGCCCGTGATCGACACCGCACGACCGCACCGATCGCACCTAATCACTCCTCCATATATAAGAATATATATGGGCCACTTTTATAAATATTTTAATGTTATGTTATTGGCCTTTTAAGGATTTGACTTTTTAAATTTTCTAGATTTTTTGTCTTTCTCACAATACTCTATAAAAAGATGTGAAATGGTTGTGTTATTTTAATTCAAACAAATCAATAAAAATGAGAAGTTCTTCAAAGTTTGTGTGTTCTTTCTTTTGAGTCTTGTGGTGAGAGTGGTGTAGTGTTTTTGAAAAAAAATTAAGGGGTATTAGAGGATACCCAACAAAAAAAGGATGTTAAACTAATTTGAATGATATTATTGAAAATAACAAGAAGGATATTTTGTTAAAAATATGATTTTTAAGGGATCATTCTATGTTTGTAATTGTAGGCATGATTGATTATTCCTATAAGCAAGTATCCATCTTAATTATATATATATATATATGTTATCCACATGCAGAAAAGCATATTATCTGTTGTAAGAGAGGAAATGAAAAAAGCCATAGTGGATGTCTATTGCGCAACCTTCCCTGAGAGGATGGACATCGCGAATTTGGGCTGCTCCTCTGGACCAACTGCGATGTCACCCATCTTAGAAGTCGTAGATGTTGTTGATCAAAAACGATGGGAGTTAGGCCGTCCTCCCATGGAATTCCAGTGTTTCTTGAATGACCTTCCACAAAATGACTTCAACACTCTTTTCAAGACAATATTGCCAGAGTTTTACGAGAAACCGGAGAGTGACAAGGGGAGAGATCAGAGTCCATGTTTCATTGTTGGAGTTCCTGGCTCTTTCTATGGGAGGCTTTTCCCTAAGAGGAGTCTGCATTTTGTCATCTCGTCGACATGTCTTCATTGGTTGTCGCAGGCAAGTGAATTTCCTCTCATCGATCGTGGCAACTGATTGGGAACTTTAACTAATTTAGGTTATTTTTGCAATCACATTTTTGAGGCGCATATATATATATATATATGAAATGTAGGCCCCCCGAGGACTTGAAAGTAGAGCACACGTTCACCTAAATAGAGGGGAAATCTACATGTCAAAGACGAGCGCACCATGCGTATTCAACTACTACTTGGAACAATTTCATAGGGATTTTTCGACGTTTCTGAAGTCACGCTCTGAAGAAATCGTTATGGGAGGTCGCATGGTGTTAACAATGATTGGTAGGAAGGTTGACGACCCCAGTGATGAGGATCTTTGCCATGGCTGGATTATCATGACAGACATACTTAAGGAAATGGTTTCAGAGGTATTGAATTTAGTTAATTCTAATAACTTAAATTAATAATTGAACTTAAAGTTGTCAAATTGTACTTCAATTCCAGGGTCTCATTGAGGAGGAGAAGATCGATTCATTCAACGCACCCTATTATACTCCTTCGCCAAAAGAACTGGTGGAAGTGATTGAGGGAGATGGTTCGTTCACCATCGATCGTCTGGAGATCCTCGAAATGGACCTTGAGAAGATCATGACAACCAACAATGATGATGATCATGGAAGGAAGGTCCATCGCTATGCGAAAAGTGCCAGAGCCATCATGGAGACAATGCTGAAGAGCCACTTTGGAAGCGAAATCATGGATGATCTGTTTCATAGGTTTGAAGAGAACCTCAAGGAATTCTTATCTAGAAAATATCCAGTGGCGATCAGTATACTGGTCTCATTGGTCAGAAAGGGTTGAGAAATTGAGAGGAGACTTTGCAATATGAGTAGAGATTGGTTTCACTATCAATTATGAATGTAACTTCTTAATTGTTATTTGGTTTGTCTGAATTTTATATCAGTAAATAAGAAGAGCATATGGCATTATGTCATCATGTACACAAATATTCTCATTTAGTCGTAATAGTTATGTTAAATGATGCACAGGGAATTTGCCATTTATGAATATACCATGTACAATCAATAAAAGAGGAAATTACCTTACCAGTTGCATTTCTTCCGTGTGTTATTCAATTTAAGAGTAGACGCAAATTTTTTCATCAAACAATCAAGGTAAAGATACTATGTAATAATAATCATAATAATAATAATAAATTCTTTTTTTTTTTTATACTTGCATCATTCAATTTAAGAGTATCTATTCTTCCAACAATTCCAATTCTTGGACCACCTAACTAGCAAATGATTAGAGAAATTTGTGAAGCAGTTCCAAAAGGCAACTTATTAAATTAGACTTCAATCTCAGTAATATCTAATTAATGGTGGCAAAGGGTTATTCCTAAATAGTCGAATGACAAAATATTTCAAGGAGACATTGATATAGGAAATGCTGCAGTATTGATTTTTTTTTTTTTTTGATACAGGAAATGCTGCAGTGTATGGTGATTTTTTTTTTTGATATAGGAAATGCTGCAGTGTATAGGAGGTGTGTGTTTGGTATAATACGATAAACTTTTTGAATGAAACTTCTGAATTAATAAAATGGGATAATATTAGGGACAGTCCCATGCAATCTCGCATACAGTTTTCACATGTTTTAATTAAAAAAAATCATCTAATGATGTATATACTTTTATAAAAACTGAAAATTCTATATAGTTCCATTTCAAATTGAATAGACTCATTTTAACAAATGTAAAAAAAAATTAATGATGTATATGTAATGAGGTATATATTTCACTGAATAACTAACAAAATATATATGATTGTATATGGTGTTGTTAATAAAGCTGTGTATAATAGCACCCAACAAAATATTATAGTACTGGTTTTTCTTATATACAGTCCAAACGAGGCATGCCGACCCAGCCCCATAAGTTTTATGCATATCAGTTCCTCAGATATTCCATGTGTAGTGAGTTTGTGATATTTTTGTGATATTCAATCCAGCTACTGCATGGTTAGTCATGAGAGCTGTGAGGCCGACCTGCATATATCATATATATCCTCCTGACACCCTCCAAATATTACTATGACATTTGGACTGATTGCTACTGGAACGAGAATTACTGGATCTACCATATCATAGACTAAAAATAGTGGAGAATAATACCGTATCCGAACTGATTACTGAAAAAAAATACTTTTTTAAAAAAGGTCCATCACTTAAAGTGGTTTGTATGATCTCATTGCGATTGGACGGCTAAAAAAGAAAAAAATATCAAAATGAACCCACCCTCCCCCCACCTCTCTCAACCCCTCTTTGGACTCTGTCGACTCTCTCTCTTTGCATCTCCTCTACCAAACGAATTTTTAATACAGGTTTATAAAAAAAAAACTAATTAAATAAAGAATTCAACACTTTGAAAAACAAATCAATTATCAGATTTTTACTTCTACAATTTTCCTTTGTAGCTTTTACAATTTCCAATTCCTTAATTTGTTTTGCAAACTGCTCTATGTAGTGGTTATATTGTTATGTTCCAGTTCAGATTGAGTTGAACTACTACTGATTATTTTTTTAATAAAATGTAGCTAATGTTTGTTGAGATGCATGAATCCATCCCGTTGTTGGGCTGTGATTATGTAGTTTCTTCATTCTGCATGTAAATTACATTGGTGGTTATAAATATTTTGTTTCTCCAATCAAGCAGGAGAAGCTTGAGCAGTTGGGTCGGGGGTATAGTGGAGACTGGATAACTCAGTCATCCAGTTCCTTTTTTTTTTTAATTCACAAATCTGTGTGGGCCGTTCGATAAGAAGATCAATGATTGGACGACTACGATTTAATCTTAACAGCCATCAGCGATTGAACGGTTAAAACGGACGACCTCAAATTTGATTTGTGCGGGCGTCCATTAGAGATCCATTATGTATGTATATATATACATTTTTTTCTTATAAAATGACAGAATACGAACAAAAGTCATCTAATAGAGCATTATTGTGATTTTAGCTGGCCGGGTGCACGTGGTTCTTCTAGAGAGTCCGGTCTATTAAAAAAGAAGAGTGAAAACCAAAAGATCAACGGTCGTGATTAGTGTAACTTAATTTGTTAATTTTAACATAGTCTAAGAGGACATTTTGGTAATTTCAATTCTCTCAATCGGTTGATTCGGCAGAGGTGATACCACGTGTTATATTGTCGTGTCTCAAAAACTTTCTATTTTAGTATATATATATGTTGGTTTTTCCTGGTCAACAAAGATATTGGTGAGTAATTTATGTGTCATTTTTATAAATATTTTAATGTTATTATTGGCCTTCATTAAGATATTTAACTTTTTATATTTTTTAATTTTTTATCTTTCTCACAACACCCTGTAAAAGGATGTAAAATGGTTGTGTTATTTTAATTCAAGTAAATCAATAAAAAAGAGAAGTTCTTCAAAGTTTGTGTGTTCTTTCTTTTGGGTATTGTGGTGGATGTAAAATGGTTGTGTTATTTTAATTCAAGTAAATCAATAAAAAAAGAAGTTCTTCAAAGTTTCTGTGTTCTTTCTTTTGGGTATTGTGGTGAGAGTGGTGTAGTGTTTTTGAAAAATACTAAGCCCATGTTTGGTTGGGAAATAAAAGGGGTATAAAGTAGTATAGGGAAGAATAAAGTAAAAATAAGTGTTTGGATGAGTGGTATAACATGGTATAGGTATGCCAGAATAAACTAGTATAAAGTAGTATACAGATTCAACCAACCTCTGGAATTAAAGTTATTCTAGGTTATTCCACCCAAACAATAAGTGGGCCCACTGTCAAATCAACTGTCATCATCACTTATAAATCACCTGTCAAATCAACTATCATTACTTTTTTACCTTTTATAAATCATTATCCATACTTTATTCACATTTTATCCAAACATCAAAAATTTATTCTTACGTTTTTCAATGAGAATAATTCAAAATACAACCAAACAAAAAATCACTTTATCCTTATTTATACTACAGGGCGGAGCCAAGGGGGGGCAGGCTGGGGCCCGGTCCCCCCCCCAAGGCCCATGCATGCATGGGGTAAATGCATAGTTGAATGTTTTGTATTTTTATTTTTTTATTTGAAAGGGAAGCAGCGCTCAAATAAATGGGTAATGAAATGAAGTCGAATAGTAGGTGAATGTTGGTGATTAAAATATTTCTCGATACGGTTCACAATCTTACATGTCACATTTTTTTAAATATATATTTAGCTAATGGATAATGTTACATATAGTTCTTTTTCAGTCCAATTTCAGTCTATATGTGTTTTGAATATTTTAAAAATAGTGTGCATCATTTATGATGTATATGTCTTTACAAAAAATAAAATATATACTTTAATTAATTACATTAACACATTTATAGAAAATGTGAATTTTTTTATATTAAAGCATATATATATCTCGTTAATACAAATATATGCTCTTTTTATTTTCTATAGACGCATGAGACTGGAATGTGGGAGGGAAATTAAATTGTATAATAACACTCTTGGTTAATTAAGTAATTATGCTCATAAAAATTAAATATATCTCATATAAATTAATTACACATATTTTAATTATATTTTTCAATCTCTGCCTCTTGATTTTGGTGGTTGAAATATCACAGTTTTTATTTTTATTTTTTTATTTGTTTTTGGTATTTTGTTTTCAAGAACACCAATTTGAGTCTCTCGGATTTTTTTTTGGAAGTTAATTTTTAACATCTATGCTTTAAGGGTATTCTTGTGTTATCAATTGTTTTTTCATATTTATTTGATTATTGTTTCATATTTTTCATTTTTTGTGATAATAAATAATGAGATTTCAACTTTTTTTAAAAATTACAAATAAAATTTTCAAATTTCTAAATATGGAAAAAGTAGTAAAAAATAAAATTTTATTTAAATTGCCAATTACTTCAAAAACTTGGTTTTTTATTCATTAATTTTAATTTTCTTGAATTATCATACAATTATATTATTTTAAAAATACATTTTTCCACTCTAAGTCGTCTATTGGCTTTCCGGCTTCTCCTTATTCTAATTCCTGGCCCCGCCCCTGTTTATACTAGAATAATCATAAACATCAGAATAATTTAATTCTCGAACCAAACATGGGCTAAGGGTGATCAGAGGAATACCCAACAAAAAAAAGACGTTAAACTAATTTGAATGATATTATTGAAAATAACATGAATGATATTTTGTTAAAAATATGATTTTTAAGGGATCATTCTATGCCTGTAATTGTAGGCATGATTGATTATTCCTATAAGCACATCTTAATTATATATATATCTATAACCTTTACTATTATAAGGATCGGTCCTAATAAGACAAAGGTCGACACTTTTTTGAATTTCCTATTCTATCCATACAGCTATTTATAAATGACATGTTAGTCTATTTTTCTATTTTGTTTTTTCCCAGGATCATTACAGGGGTAAATTCGACATTTGAGGTTCTCAATGTTTGTTTGTTTTTTTACAAAACGGTGTAACCATGTGTGAAGAACTCCTGTGGGATATTTGCAGAAGGCCTCACTCTTTCTACAATTTAACAACCAGGTCCCTCACTAGAATTCACCCAATTTTTATCTCCTCTGGGATATTTGCGAATGGATCCCCAAGTTATACAAATTTATAATCGGACCCCTTCCGAAAACCGTTCAATTTCATCTTTTTCATGGGTTTCTTGCATGTCGGTCCCCAGATTCTACCAGTTTCATAATCCAGTCCCTATCTTTGTTACAAATATGTGCCTCATCCATATTTTCGGATTTATAACCGGATCCATCATCTCAAAGCATCATTTCCCAAACTTCTAATTATAAAATAAAATATTTATCTATATAATTATAAAATATAAATATTTTAATAAATATTTAATTAAATAAATAAATATTTAGAGTATATTGTTATATTTTAATAAATATATCTTTAGAGTAATTAAATTAGTTAAATTAGTTGAATGAAAATAAATAAAAAGAGGAGGCGGTGGGTTAAAAAAAGAGAGAGGAGGCTATTTATTTTAGAAGTTATATAGATAGTGATTTAATTAATTTGTAAAGGGTAGGATAATAATCTAATTTAAGATTCTTGGTGGAATTTGATATTATTACAAAAAATGGTGAAAATTTAATTCCATCCTATTTTTTCACATGCATGATTCTGATTCCAGTGGGGCTCACAATTAACATCAACATCACTACTAACAAAAACTGAAGCATGTACTTTAATGAATTTTATTATTAAATTAATTTTTGTTCTTTTTTATGACTTAGGTTTCAAATAAAAATGATATATATCACTTTGATAGATTAAATTGGTTTGTTTTTATTTATTTATTTTATTGAATGAGTCTTTTATTAATTATTTAATTTTATTATCATTATCTTAATTTCATATCACGTGCCTTGGCACGTGCATAAAAATTAGGATATATATATATATATATATATGGGGCCGATTACCTGCGGCGAACGGCAGGTGCGGCAGCGATTATGGGCCGTCGATCACGGGTCTATCGCATCGGACGGTCGGGTGCGATTCACGTCGACCGTTGGATGCGATGGACCCACGATCGAACGGCCCACGTCGCGGCCGCACCTGCCGTTCGCCGCACGCAATCGCCGGCACACACACACACACACACATATATGTGTGTGTGTGTGTGTGTGTGCCGGCGATTGCGTGCGGCGAACGGCAGGTGCGGCCGCGACGTGGGCCGTTCGATCGCGGGTCCATCGCATCCAACGGTCGACGTGAATCGCACCCGACCGTCCGATGCGATGGACTCGTGATCGACGGCCCGTGATTGCTGTCGCACCTGCCGTTCGCCGTACGTAATCACGTCCCTATATATATATATATATATATATATACATATATATATATATATATATATATATATATATATATATATATATATATATATATATATATATATATAGAGTCGTGATATTATACGGTCGTGCGGTCGTGCGGTCGCGATTCACGGGCCGTCGATCACGGGTCCATCGCATCGGACGGTCGGGTGCGATTCACGTCGACCGTTGGATGCGATGGACCCGCGATCGGACGACGCACGTCGAATCCGCGCGACCGCACCGACCGCATATTATCGGAAATCTATATATATATATATATATATATATATATATATATATATATATATATATATATATATATATATAGATTTCCGATAATATGCGGTCGGTGCGGTCGCGCGGATTCGACGTGCGTCGTCCGATCGCGGGTCCATCGCATCCAACGGTCGACGTGAATCGCACCCGACCGTCCGATGCGATGGACCCGTGATCGACGGCCCGTGAATCGCGACCGCACGACCGCACGACCGTATAATATCACGACTCTATATATATATATATATATAGAGCACCGATTAGGTGCGGCGGCCGCACCGTGCGGCGTCGACCACGGGCCGTCGATCACGGGTCCATCGCATCGGACGGTCGGGTGCGATTCACGTCGACCGTTGGATGCGATGGACCCGCGATCGGACGGCTGCCGCACGGTGCGGCCGCCGCACCTCATCGCGGTCGTATATATATATATATATATATATATATATATATATATATATATATATATATATATATAGTCGAGTGATATCGTGTGGCGTCCCGCACAGTGCGGGAACGACGTCGTTCGTCCGATCGCGGGTCCATTGCATCCAACGGTCGATGTGAATCGCACCCGACCGTCCGATGCGATGGACCCGCGATGGACCCGTGATCGACGGCCCGTGGTCGTTCGCTCACGTTCCCGCATCGCGTACCGTATCATTCCTCTATATATATATATATATATATATATATATACGACCGCGATGAGGTGCGGCGGCCACACCGTGCGGCAGCCGTCTGATCGCGGGTCCATCGCATTCAACGGTCGACGTGAATCGCACCCGACCGTCCGATGCGATGGACCCGTGATCGGCCGCCCGTGGTCGACGCCGCACGGTGCGGCCGCCGCACCTAATCGGTGCTCTATATATATATATATGTATATATATATAGATTTTCGATAATATGCGGTCGGCGCGGTCGTGCGGATTCGACGTGCGTCGTCCGATCGCGGGTCCATCGCATCCAACGGTCGACGTGAATCGCACCCGACCGTCCGATGCGATGGACCCGTGATCGACGGCCCGTGAATCGCGACCGCACGACCGCACGACCGTATAATATCACGACTCTATATATATATATATATATATATATATATATATATACGGGGGCGATTACGTGCGGCGCGCGGCAGGTGCGGCGGCGACGTGGGTCGTTCGATCGCGGGTCCATCGCATCCAACGGTCGACGTGAATCGCACCCGACTGTCCGATGCGATGGACCTGTGGTCGACGGCCCACGATCGACGCCGCACCTGCAGTTCGCCGCAGATAATCGGCCCTCAAGAGAGGAAATGAAAAAAGCCATAGTGGATGTCTATTGCGCAACATTCCATGAGAGGATGGACATCGCGAATTTGGGCTGCTCCTCTGGACCAACTGCGATGTCCATCTTTGAAGTCGTAGATGTTGTTGATAAAAAACGACAATAGTTAGGCCGTCCTCCCATGGAATTCCTGTGTTTCTTGAATGACCTTCCACAGAATGACTTCAACACTCTTTTCAAGACAATATTGCCAGAGTGTTACGAGAAACTGGAGAGTGACAAGGGGAGAGATCACAGTCCATATTTCATTGTTGGAGTTCCTGGCTCTTTCTATGGGAGGCTTTTCCCTAATAGGAGTCTGCATTTTGTCATCTCGTTGACATGTCTTCATTGGTTGTCGCAGGCAAGTAAATTTCCTCTCATCGATCATTCCAAAAGGCAACTTATTAAATTAGACTTCAGTCTCAGTAATATCTAATTAATGATGGTAAAAAATAGTCGAATGACAAAATATTTCAAGGAGACATTGATATAGGAAATGCTGTAGTGTATGGTGAGTTTTTTTTTTGGCGGGGAGGGGGGGGGGGGGGGGGGGTGGCAGTGGCGGCTGCAGGAATTTTCATACATGGGGTCATTAAAAAAATAAATTTAACATAATTTTAAAAGAATCTATTTTTATCATATATCATATATTTATAAAACATATAAATTTTTTTCATAAAGTAAAACTGCTTACATTAATAAAAAAAATAAACCATAAAAAAAAGAATCATTTTGGATATATGCTATTCTTATTTTGTTATGATCATTAGGATGAAAAGTTGATTCGTAGGAGAAAAATCTTATTCTATAGTTAATTTTTATCCAATAAATAAAAATTTATAAACATAAATACATAAAAAAATAATAATTATTCAACTGGTGACCCACACTTATCTTCCCAAAACACTCTCCGGATGGGTCCACTCCCCCCCCCCCCCAAAGCATATGTTAAATTATATTTTGATACACAGATGGGTAAATGGTTTTCAATACACATACAAATGACTGAAAAAAGGCATAATGTTGAGGGTTCCATACTAGAGATTAAAAAAAAAAAGGAGTAGTGTTTTAGTATTTCACTATTTTTTCCTTTTCCAATATGGGTGTTGGGTTTTTAATGGGTCAAATACTGCCGGTTTGTTTTAAAAAAAGAAATTGTTAGACTCGGTTTTTTTACCAACCAAAACTCAAACTACATATGTTTTAATTTATTTTTGATTTATAAATATAATCTAATGAGGTATATGTTTTGATAAAAAATGTATATCTCTCCATTTCGAATTGAATGAATCCATATTTAATAAGTGTACGAAATTTTTTAATAAGATATATACATCATTTAATGAAGTATATATTTCACTACAATTCTAACGAGGTATATAGAATTGTATTTTGAACTGAGAAAAAAATGAGTGTAACAACACTCTTTAAAAAAATTTAATGGGTTGGTTTGTTTTAAAAAAGTTTAATGGGGTTCAAAGTGTCAAACTTTGGGTCAAAATGTGAATAAAATATGATGGGTAGGCTGGTTTGTGTTTTGTTTTTAAAATATTTATGGGGACATAGATTTTGGTCCAGACTTAGATGCTTTTCACTTATAATCATGTTTCTGATTGAAAGTTTTTGCACCTCATCATTAGCATCACTTTGTTTGCTGAATGAAACAGAATGCATTTTTTTTTCACTTTAATATACTTGTGTAGTAAGTCGTCAAAGACTAATTATTAGTATTTCTATTCTTTGTGTAGACGTTACACATCTATGAAAGCATGATTGTGCCACTCCTAATTCTTGATTGAAAATTGGATTTTAGAACCTAACATGAAGTGAAAACAAATAAAAACTTTTTAGAAATACCAAATAAAAACCCAATGTCAAGATGAGAGTACCTGTTATGGTGTTATGGTGTCCAAATGAATTTCCCTGGCTCTGTTTCTATTTCATCTCTATTTTCTTATTTTAGACTTCAGTTTGTGACATTTTGATTCATATAGGTACTGAGCACTTTCCTTTAAATAAGCCTAGGGTATATGTTTTTTTAAACTCTTTCAAAGATTCATTAGGGGGCTATAGTATTTCAACAACTTTAGTATTGCAAAATCGAATGTAGACTCTTGTTATTGCTAATTAGCAAAACAATATAAAGTTTGACACGAGACTACAGGTACCTGAGTTGGTTGAAATTAGGGGGCTGTGTAGTACGGATATCTTCTGTTTTGATCTGCTTGTATTACTTGTGTGATCTTGTGCTGGAAACTGGTTATGTTGGCAGTGCACTCAATTAGGAAAAGTGAAATTTAAGTTATACATGAAATGATGCAAGCTTATTTTCTTCTTTGAACAGCTTATCAAGTTATTGAATAGTAGTGCAATGTCCAATCTATGTCAAGGTAGCCTATCTAAATATATAAGCTAATCACACTTTTATGTGGTCTCTAAAAACCTTTGGTATTGATTTCGTGAGTGAAATGAAGTAGTTGGTGACCTATCCAACTGACCTATGAAATTGGTGAAGCAGTTGTTTGGGTTTTCTGATTCAGATATTGATGAGTCACACTTTGTAAGGCTTAAGAGATCTTGTTATCCATTCATAAAATATCAAATTATCTCACCCTGTTATTCTAAGGATTTTCAATTCAGATGTTAATTATTTTTTTTTGTTAAATTATATTTTGTAGTGTAGTGCGAGATGGAGGAGCAACGACAGTCGTAATCGTAGATCCAGTCTACTGTTGAGAGAGAGCCTACTCTTCTAGAGATCCTTCCTTACTATCAGATCCTTCAGTTGAGTATCTTATTGTTGTATTTTCTTTTAAAAGATATTATAACAATTTATAATTTATTAAAAACGTAGATTATTTTTATTATTATTGTTATCATTAAATATTCATTTAATTGTAATATAAAATATTTAAAATAATAAAAAAGAATTTTTATACGAAAATGTTGCCTTTTTCTACGAAATATTTCTTAGGGAGGGCCTGTATTCTTTTTTAACAAATTTATACACTTTTAGTTGCGAAATAATTTCTTAGCAAAAGGTGAAATATCTATATTTTTTATTAAATTTGTACACTTTTAGCTGCGAAAAGTATTCGTAGCAAAATGTCACCTTTTGCTGCGAAATTTATTTCGTTGCAAAATGTGGCCTTTTGCTACGAAAAATAAACTTTTGCAACGCAAATAATTTCGTAGCAAAAGATATCCTTTTGCTACGAAGTTAAACTTTCGCAGTAAAATATTTTCTGATACGAGGCAAATGATTTCGTAGAGAAAGACTTTTTGCTACGAAAATATAGGTTTTTGCTACGAAATATTTCGCCGCTAATGCCCTATTTTCTTGTAGTGCATCCTGTGAAGAGTGGAGCCACTGGGGGTGGGGCTGTATAATACGATAAACTTTTTGAATGAAACTTCTGAACGAATAAAATGGGATAATATTAGGGACAGTCCCATGCAATCTCGCATACAGTTTTCATATGTTTTAATTTTAAAAAAATCATCTAATGATGTATATATTTTATAAAAACTGAAAATTCTATATATTTCCACTTCAAATTGAATGGATTCATTTTAACAAATGTAAAAAACAATTAATGATGTGTATGTAATGAGGTATATATTTCACTGAATGATTAACAAAATATATAGGATTGTATATGGGGTTGTTAATAAAGCTGTGTATAATAGCACCCAACAAATATTATAGTACTGGTTTTTCTTGTATACAGTCCAAACGAGGCATGCCGACCCAGTCCCATAGGTTTTATGCATATCAGTTCCTCATATATTGATGTGTAGTGAGTTTGTGATATTCAATCTATCAACTGCATGACTAGTCATGAGAGCTGTGAGAGCGACCTGCATATATCATGTATATCCTCCTCACACCCTCCAAATATTAGTATGACATTTGGACTGATTGCTACTGGTACCAGAAATACTAGATCTGGAGAATAAAGTCATGAAATCTATTAATGTTAGGATGATATATTTGATTATTGTAGTCCTAACTAAGTTTGTCAATTATCCAAAAAAATATCAGTATCTGATCCGAATCTGTATTCGAAAATGCAGAAAATATCTGATATCCGAAAATCTTTATCCATATTTGAATCAAATTATCCGTATCCGAAATTTTTTGATCAAATCAGATATTGCTTATATCCGATCCGAACAATATCCGTATTTGAACTGCTATTTTATTTATATATGTTAGAATTAGTTTCAACCCTTATATGAAAATCAAATAGTTCATGATCTAGCGCAAAACAAACATATTTAACCATGTTGAATACTTGTTTAACTATATTAGGATTTGTGTTTTTATGTCTTTGGTGGATACCTATTTAACCATGTCAGAACTTAAGATTTTATAAATTCTTTAAAAAAATTTCTGGTTCGGATATTTCGGATATTATCCGAATCCGTATCCGGATTTTCGAATCGGATATGAATATGTGTTTTGGAATATCCGTCGGATATCAGATACGGATATTTTTTCAGATATTTAGTTCGGATACGGATACGGATATGGGCCTATTTGATCCGTATCCGTCCGATTGACAAGCCTAGTCCTGACCAACAGACCATCAACCTTGCGAACACAACTGCATAAAAGTTGACTAAACATTGGTATTTTGAAAATCATTCCAAAATAATCCGATTTTTCTAAAACAATATTTCAGCGTATTTAAAGAAGAAGAAAAACCATGTTTGGAAGAGAAAAATCCGTTTAGATTGACGTTTTGAGTATTTTCGCATTTCACAATACGAACTTAGTCTAAAACATATCCAAACATAACCTAAACGAGAATAATCGGTGTTGTTCGGGGTTTCTTTTTCAAACAGGCCCCCAACTTTAATATGTTTGAATATAGAGATGACCACCGAACTTAGCAGCTCCAAGATTTCAATCTCATAAATTATCACCTGATAACCAAAATTCGTGTGGATTTTCGTAAACAAAGGAGCACTTGACGTCACTTCTTGGAAGCACCGGACACGACTGGGTTCATTACGAGTAAGGTGTGATATATATATATACACAGGCTGGTTTACAAATCGCTAGTCGTGATTACTATAAAAAAAACTCTTTTGAAAAAGTTCCATCACTTAATGTGGTTTGTATGATCTCATCGCGATCGGACGGCTAAAAAGAAAAAAATATCAAAATGAAAAAAAACTCCCCCGACCTCTCTCTGGACTCTCTCAACCCCTCTTTGGACTCTCTCTCCTTGCATCTCCTCCACCAAACGAATTTTTAATGCAGATTTATAAAAAAAAAACTAATTAATGAAAGAATTCAACACTTTGAAAAATAAATCAATCATCAGATTTTTACTTCTACAATTTTCCTTTGTAGCTTTTACAATTTCCAATTCCTTAATGTTGTCTTGCAAACTACTCTATGTAGTGGTTATATTGTTATGTTCTAGTGCAGATTGAGTTGAACTACTACTGATTGTAGCTAATTTTTTTTATTTTTTATTTTAATATAATGTAGCTAATGTTTGTTGAGATGCATGAATCCATCCTGTTGTTGGGCTGTAATTATGTAGTTTCTTCATTCTGCATGTGAATTACATTGGTGGTTATAAATATTTTGTTTCTCCAATCAAGCTGGAGAAGCTTGAGCAGTCGGGTCGGGGGGTATAGTGGGGACCAGATAACTCAGTCATCCAATTCCCCCCTTTTTTTTAACTCACAGAATCTGTGTGGGCCGTCCGGTTCGATAAGAGGATCAATGATTGGACGACCACAATTTAATGTTAACAAACCTCAGCAATTGGACGGTTAAGACGGATGCCCTCAAATTTGGTTTGTGCGGGCGTCCTTTGGAGATCCATTATGTATGTATATATATATAGAGGAATGATACGGTGCGCGACGTGCGGTCGTGCGCGAACGACCACGGGCCGTCGATCGCGGGTCCATCGCGGGTCCATCGCATCGGATGGTCGGGGGCGATTCATCTCGACCGTTGGATGCGATGGACCCGCGATCGGACGAACGACGTCGTTCCCGCACGACCGCACGTCCCGCATATTATCATCCGACTATATATATATACATTCTTTCTTATAAAATGACACAATACGAAACAAAAATCATCTAACAGAGCATTATCGTGATTTTAGATGGCCGGGTGCATGTGGTTCTTCTAGAGAGTCCGATCTATTAAAAAAAGAGTGAAAATCAACAGATCAACAGTTATGATTACTGTAACTTAATTTTTCCATAAGCATTGCTACATAGGCCCCATTATATAAGCCTCAATCATAGGTCTCATGAGGTATCAAATTTCTATTGGATGTCTGGTTGTTCTTTATAAAAGGGAAAAAAAAAAATACAGAACTACCCTTATTTTTAACCGTTTTTTCTAATACATATCCACCGCTTATGAAAACTATTCTAGTCAACCTACTCATCATCGTCGAACGGCGTCACCACCTTTGGATTACTTTCGTCGCTTTTTATCATATGAGAGGTGGTTCGACTACCTTTTTGGTTCTCCTCCGGATTCCATATTTTTCAACCTTCATATCCATTTTTTGAAGAATATAACTAACTTTTGATAAAGTATTAAGATCATATAAAAAAGTCAGTTACATTTCGTGCATATAACTTAGTATCAAAATATATTGCACAAATTGTTTAGTTAACTAAATTTTATTATTTAACGCATTTAAACATTTGTTATATTTTAAATATATAACTCGCTTACAAAATATAATGCATAAATGTTCATATTAGTTTGAAAATGTAATACAATCATATGCTAATATAATATAAAAACTTTATCAAATCTTTTAAAAAACATATTTAACAATAAACACCAGATTCAAAGAAAAAAATGATAACCAAAAGTCATATCAAAGGCTATCATATGTAATATCAAATATCAAATTGAAGAAAAAATTGTAATAAATGTTAAAAAAAAAGTCATACATGAATCAACATACATTGAAAACGACAGCCAAATCGATCAATTACACAAAAAAGCTAGTTACATTTATGAATATAACTAACTTTTACAATATATTCATATTATAAAACAGTTACATTCATAAATGTAACTATTTATAAAAAGTGTATAAATTTACAAATTAGTTTGGAATGTAATTATCTTTAGAAAATTAATGCATATAAGTCCAATAAAATTATGAATATGTGACTGACCTTAAATGTTAACAATAATATTCAAGATTCAAACTTTAACATAAAAACACCAGATCATAAAAACATGTGAAAAATATCATATAAACTAGTGCAATTGGTTTGTCAGATACATATAAAATGTATCTGAATTTCAAAAAAACGGTGGAGATGGAGGTTGGAGGAGGTGGAGGATCGATGAAGACTTGAAAGGTAGTCGAACCACCTCTCATATGATAGAGGACAACGAGAGGAATACAGAGGTGGTGACGTTAGTCACCAGAGATAAATAGACAGATCGGAATGATTTTTTAAAATATTAAATGACTTAGAAGAGTATAAAAAGATATTATGGGTAATGTTATTAATGGTACATCATGGAACCTACATGTAGCCTATGTAATAGGGCATGTAAATCATTTTTCTTTTTCCATAGTCTGAGAGGACATTTCGGTAATTTCAATTCTCTCAATCGGTTGATTCGGCAGAAGAGATACCACGTGTTATATTGTCATGTCTGGAAAACTTTCTATTTTATTATATATGTGTTGTTCTTTCCTAGTCAACAAAGACATTTAGAACATGGCGGCGGCTAGCCGGCGCCCATGCCTAACTCCTTGCGTGTCCAAAAGTTCTACATAAACTCTTCAAAATAATAGGAATGAAATAGTCATTTGTTGGGTAGAACTGATGAAAATGGAAGTGCAAGTTCTACAGATGAACGATGGGGTTGGCGATACTAGCTATGCTATGAACTCAGTCATTCAGGTCTGTCTCTCTTTCTCTCTTTATCTAAATATACCATTTGAATATATGAAAGCAACAATATTAGATAATATTGGAGATATCAAATAAAAAAGGTGAAAGATCTCACCACCATCAAATAAGGAAGGTAATAAAGAATAACCAAATGATTAGGAAAGTAGATCACGTTGATTTTCTTCTTATTTATGAAGTCAATAAATGACTCTATATTAATTGGTGAGTAATTTAGCATATATAGGAATATATGTGGATCATTTTTTTAAATATATTAATGTTTTATTATTGGCATTCGTTAAGAGATTTGACTTTTTAGATTTTCTAGATTTTTTGTCTTTCTTACAACACCCTATAAAAGGATGTAAAAGGGTTGTGTTATTTTAATTCAAACAAATCAATAAAAAAAAGTTCTTCAAAATTTGTGTGTTATTTCTTTTGGGTTTGGTGGTGAGAGTGGTGCGGTGTTTTTGAAAAACACTAAGGGATACCGAACAAAAAAAGGACGTTAAACTTATTTGAATGATATTTTGTTAACAATATGATTTTTAAGGGATCATTCTTTGTTTGTAATTGTAGGCATGATTTATTATTCCTATAAGCACATCTTAATTATATATATATAACCTTTTATTATTATTATTATTATATATATATATATATATATATATATATATATAGACACACACACACACACACACATATATATGGGAAAATGACCAAAAAAATCTCCTAAGAGTTTGGAATACCCAAATCAGTCATTTTTTAAAATTATACCTAAAAAAATCTTATTTCACAGTTTTGGAAACACAAAAGACTTATGCCCTTATGTAATTAAATATTTAAAATCCCTATTTATTCTATACTAAAAATCTATTTTTCCTACAAAACAACAATATCTGTATAAAAATCAATTAAGTTTTGTTATTATATATCATACTGTGTGTTTTTTATATATATCTTATATAATATTTTTTATCATCTTTCATTGTGTATAATCATAAAATGTAATTTAAATATGTGTTGTGCCACAATGCAGCAGATAATATTTTGTTTTCTAAATCTTTATTCACATTTTATTATTTTTTGGCTATTTACATATTTTTATGATATCATTAGTATATATTCATTTTAAAAAAAAAAAATCAACATTTAATGGAGTTTATCATAACTCAAATTATATTAATACATATTCACAAAATCCACCTAATCGCAAAGAATTTACAATAAAAAAATTGATCTACATGAAAATGTGTGAAATATATTAATAATATTAAGAGGGTGAAATATTTAATAAAATTAAGAGATAGAGAATGTATTAAGGATCTAATTGCATAAGGGTATATTAGTATTTTGTGTTTTCAAAATTGTAAAATGAGACTTTTTTAGATATAATTTAAAATAATGGCCGATTTGAGTATTTCTAACTTTTGAGAGACTTTTTTAATCATTTTCCTTATATATATATATATATATATATATATATATATATTTTGAGAGACATTTGAGTATTTCTAACTTTTCAGAAAAGTGTCGACAGTGTTTTATTAGGGACCAATCTTTATATATATATATATAGGGAAGTGATTCGGTGCGGGAATGCGGTCGTGCGGGAAGTGATCACGGGTCCATCGCATCGGACGGTCGGGGGCGATTCATCTCAACCGTTGGATGCGATGGACCCGCGATCGAACGATCGACGTCGTTTCCCGCACGACTGCATTCCCGCACTGATTCACTCGACTATATATATATATATATATATACGGGGGCAATTACGTGCGGCGCGCGGCAGGTGCGGCGGCGACGTGGGCCGTTCGATCGCGGGTCCATCGCATCCAACGGTCGACGTGAATCGCACCCGACCGTCCGATGCGATGGACCCGTGATCGACGGCCCACGATCGACGCCGCACTTGCCGTTCCCCGCAGGTAATCGGCCCTATATATATATATATAGGGAAGTGATTACGTGCGGTCGTGCGGTCGGTGCGTCCGCGATCACGGGCCGTCGATCACGGGTCCATCGCATCGGACGGTCGGGTGCGAATCACGTCGACCGTTGGATGCGATGGACCCGCGATCGGACGGCCCACGACCGCGACCGCACGACCGCACCTCATCGGTCGCGTATATATATATATATATATATATATATATATATATATATATATATATATATATATATATATCTAAAGATTTGTCCCTAATAAGACAATGTCGACACTTTTCTGAATTTCTAATTCTACCCATACATCTATCTATAAATGACATGTCAGTCTATTTGTCTATTTTGTTTTTTCCTAGGATCATTATAGGGGTAAATTCGACATTTGAGGATCTCAATGTTTGTGTTTTTTTTTTTACCAAACGGTGTAACTATGTGCGGACAACTCCTGTGGGATATTTGCAGAAGGCCCCCCTCTTTCTACAATTTAAGAACCAGGTCCCTTGCTAGAATTCACTCAATTTTTATCCTCTGGGATATTTGCAAATGAATCCCCAATATATGCTAAAACCGGTCAATTTTGTCTTTTTCATGGGTTTCTTGCATGTCGATCCCCAGATTCTACCAGTTTCATAATCATGTCCCTATATTTGTTACAAATATGTGCCTCATCCATATTTTCATATTTATAACTGGATCCATCATCTCAAAACATCATTTCTCAAACTTCTAATTATAAAATAAAATATTTATCCATACAATTATAAAATATAAATATTTTAATAAATATTTAATTAAATAAATAAATATTTAGAGTCTATTTTTATATTTTAATAAATATATATTTAGAGTAATTAAATTAGTTAAATTAGTTTAATGAAAATAAATAAAAAGAGGAGGCGGTGGGTTAAAAAAAGGAGAGAGGAGGCTATTTATTTTAGAGGAGATATAAATAGTAATTTAATTAATTTGTAAATGATAGGATAATAATCTAATTTAAGATTCTTGGTGGAATTTGATATTATTACAAGAAATGGTGAAAATTTAATTCCATCCTATTTTTTCACATGCATGATTTTGATTCCAGTGGAGCAGACAATCACCATCAACATGACTACTAACAAAAACTGAAACATGTACTCTAATGAATTTTATTATCAAATTGATTTTTGTTCTTTTTTATGACATAGGCTTCAAATAAAAATGATATATATCACATTGATAGATTAAATTGGTTTTTTTTTTCTTTTTTTCATTGAATGAGTCTTTTGTTCATTATTTAATTATTTAATTTTACTATCATTATCTCAATTTCATATCACGTGACTTGGCACGTGCATTGAAAATTAAACCCTAAATCTGCATAAGATCGGCTAGCCATAAGGATCCAATATCCAAGTTGTTAAAATTTCACTGCCAAATTTGTTGATTAAAACTTTCTAAAACACCGTCTTTTTTGTTCATTTGATTAGTGAATGGAACTCTTATAGCACTCTTTATGCGTCTTTTTGTTTTACCCTGGGTGTGAATATAAGCCAGTGATTTGTCTCGTTATAATCTATCTCAATGTCGAAATGTGCCGTTGTTTAAGGGAGTTTATCTCGCAGTCAAATAATATGGAGCAACCTTGATTTTGCTTATTCATGGAGTTGTATTCAGTACAGACGTTTAGTGGAAAATGAACAAAGTTGTACTTATTTCGTTATCCACATGCAGAAAAGCATATTATCCGTTGCAAGAGAAGAAATGAAAAAAACCATTGTGGATGTCTATTGCGCAATCTTTCCTGAGAGGATGGATATCGCGAATTTGGGTTGCTCCTCTGGACCAACTGCGATGTCACCCATCTTAGAAGTCGTAGATGTTGTTGATCAAAAACGACGGGAGTTAGGCCGTCCTCCCATGGAATTCCAGTGTTTCTTGAATGACCTTCCACAGAATGACTTCAACACTCTTTTCAAGACAATATTGCCAGAGCTTTATGAGAAACTGGAGAGTGATAAGGGGAGAGATCACAGTCCATATTTCATTGTTGGAGTTCCTGGCTCTTTCTATGGGAGGCTTTTCCCTAAGAGGAGTCTGCATTTTGTCATCTCGTCGACATGTCTTCATTGGTTGTCGCAGGCAAGTAAATTTTCTCTCATCGATCATGACAACTGATTGAGAACTTTAACTAATTTAGCTTATTTTTGCAATCACATTTTTGAGGTGCACATATATATATATGAAATGCAGGCCCCCCGTGGACTTGAAAGTAGATCACAAGTTCACCTAAATAGAGGGGAAATCTACATGTCAAAGACCAGCGCACCATGCGTATTCAACTACTACTTGGAACAATTTCATAGGGATTTTTCGACGTTTCTGAAGTCACGCTCTGAAGAAATCGTTATGGGAGGTCGCATGGTGTTAACAATGATGGGTAGGAAGGTTGACGACCCCAGTGATGAGGATCTTTGCTATGGCTGGATTATCATGACAGACATACTTAAGAAAATGGTTTCAGAGGTATTGAATTTAGTTAATTCTAATAACTTAAATTAATAATTGAACCTAAAGTTGTCAAATTGTACTTCAATTCCAGGGTCTCATTGATGAGGAGAAGATCGATTCATTCAACGCACCCTATTATACTCCTTCGCCAAAAGAACTGGTGGAAGTGATAGAGGGAGATGGTTCGTTCACCATCGATCGTCTGGAGATCCTTGAAATGGACCTTGAGAAGATCATGACAACCAACAATGATGGTGATCATGGAAGGATGGTCCATCGCTGTGCAAAAAGTGTCAGAGCCGTCATGGAGACAATGCTGAAGAGCCACTTTGGAAAAGAAATCATGGATGATCTGTTTCATAGGTTTGAAGAGAACCTCAAGGAATTCTTTACTAGAAAATATCCAGTGGTGATCAGTATACTGGTCTCATTGGTCAGAAAGGGTTGAGAAATTGACAGAGAGGAGACTTCGTAATATGAGTAGAAATTGGTTTCACTATCAATTATGAATGTAACTTCTTAATGGTTATTTGGTTTGTCTGAAGTTTATATCAGTAAATCATAAGAACATATGGCATTATGTCACCATGTACACAAATATTCTCATTTAGTCGTAATAGTTATGTTAAATGATGCACAAGGAATTTGCCATATATGAATATACCATGTACAGTCAATAAAACAGGAAATCACCTTACCAGTTGCATTTCTTCCACGTGTGTTATTCAATTTAAGAGTAGGCGCAATTTTATTCATCAAACAATCAAGGTAAAGATACCATGTAATAATAATAATAATTTTTTTTTTTTAACTTGCATCATTCAATTTAAGTGTATCTATTCTTCCAACAATTCCAATTCTTGGAGTAGAGAAATTTGTGAAGCAGTTCCAAAAGGCAACTTATTAAATTAGACTTTAATCTCAGTAATATTCCTAAACAGTCGAATGACAAAATATTTCAAGGAGACATTGATATAGGAAATGCTGTAGTGTATGATGATTTTATTTTTTTTTTTGGGGGGGGGGGGGGGGGGGGGGGAGGGGGTATATAATACGATAAACTTTTTGAATGAAACTTTCGAATTAATAAAATGGGATAATATTTGGAACAGTCCGATGCAATCTCATATACAGTTTTCACATGTTTTAATTTTCTTGAAAAATAAACATCATCTAATGATGTATATACTTTAATAAAAATTGAAAAGTCTATTTAGCTCCATTTCACATTTAATGGACTCATTTTAACAAATGTAAAAAAAAATTAATGATGTTTATGTAATGAGGTATATATTTCACTTAATGGCTAACAAAATATATAGGATTGCATATGGGGTTGTTAATAAAGTTGTGTATAATAGCACCCATAAAAATATTAGGGAAAAATCCATATAACCCACCCCCCCCCCCCCTACACTAACTGAAATTCATATAACCCCTTGAATTTTATTAAAATCCATATAACCCCAAGAAAACACCTAGTAAATCAAAATAACCCCCTGACTAAAATTTACGTGCATAGATGATAAATATTTTGTTAATGTTATGCTTGGTTAACCCTGATAGAAAATACAATATACCAAAACAATCCTACAATGTGTTAAAAATGTAAAAAATCTTATATAAATGATGATTTTACCCGTGAATAGGGTTTTATAATATATTTGGAAATGGTAAAATCATCACTTTTATAGGATTTTTCACATTTTTAATACATTGTAGTGATTTTTTTGTATACTGTGTTTTCAATCAGTGTTAACCAAATGAAATATTCACAAAATATTCATCATCTATTAATGAAAATTTTATTTACGGGGTTATTTGGATTTACTATGTGTTTTCAGGGGGTTATATAGATTTTAAGAAAATTATAGTACTGGTTTTTCATGCATTCATTCAAATTGTTCTCCAAGAAGAAAATGTGATCCTTTGAAAATAAAATGAAAAAGGTTTGAGTTTTAAATTTTACAAAATTGGATAAACGAAATAATATTAAAAGGTGACGAAAAAGAAAGAAATGGATACTTTTTTAAATAGAAAAAAATAATATGGAAATTTAAAAAATTATATTGAAATTATACATGAGTTGATATTTCATCGTGCGATTCGGCGTCGGGGTAACGCAGCGAAAAACTAAAATAAAGATCCAACAAGCGTTGAGATCCTTTAACAAACACAATTCTCAAAGAGAATACTAAAACTCAGAAAATATATTAATAAAAGTTGAAAATCCTAGATACATGCCTCCCTTTTATAATAGGGAAAAACTTACTAAAAATAGCAAAAACTAAAATTGTTATAACTAATTCCAGGGGATCTTAGAAGATCGTGGGATTTGATTTCGGTCAAATCCGATTTATTATGAAAGAGATATGCAAAATCTAAAAGTTACTAAAAATAACAAAAATACCATTTTGAGGGCCGAAAAATGAAAAAAATGGAAAAATAAGAACGAGTTGTGGCAGAGCGACAACTCTTGAAGATCTCCTCAACATCTACATCCAGTAAAAATGTCAGGCGATTCCGAGTTCGAGTGCCATTTATTTCTATTAGCCGGTTTTTCTGTAAATATTTAAAAATCTTTAAATGGACCCTTTCGAGTTCATCGTTCCCGAAACATGTCGGCCACCCATTCTGCATCAAAATGGTAGCCCAGTGGAGGAGCGGAGTTTTGAAATGTTTAAAACACGAGAAAAAAGCCTTTAATTGCTGAGCCGGAAACACAAATGCGTGATTTATGTTTGGTTTGGAGGTGGCATTCCATCACGTCCGCTTGCTCAAAAGTGCCCCCAACGTAGTTTCAAATGGGGCCGAAAACAATAATGGAGTTATTTTTCTCTGAAATTTATAATATTAAAAAAAAACAAACAAACAAATGAGGCATGCTGACCCAGTCCCATATATAGGTTTTATCCATATCAGTTCCTCAGATATTGATGTTTAGTGAGTTTGTGATATTCAATCTAACAACTGCATGACTAGTCATGAGAGCTGTGAGGGCGACCTGCATATATCATATATGTAACCTCCTCAACCCCTCCAAATATTAGTATGACATTTGGACTGATTGCTACTGTAACCAGAAATACTAGATCTATCATATTATAGACTAAAAACAGTGGAGAATAAAATCACGAAATCAATTAATGTCAGGATGATATAATTGATTTTTGCAGTCATGACCAACAGACCATCAACCACACGAACACAACTGCTTAAAAGTTTACTAATGAAGCATTTGGATCTCAGACCAAACATTGGTCTTTTAAAAATCACGCCAAAATAATCCAATTTTTCAAAAACATTATTTTAGCGATGTGTTTTTTTTATTTTTTTCTTTTTAAAAGGTCCGTGGGTTTAGAAGAGAAAAATCCGATTAGATCCACGTTTGAGTATTTTCACATTTCACAATACAAAATCCATTTAAACACATATCCAAACACAACTTAAATGTGAATGATTGGTGTTTTTCGGAGTCTCTTTGTCAAACAGACCCCAACTTTAATATGTTTGAATACTGAGTTGAACATCGAACTTAGCCGCCCCAAGATTTCAATCTCATAAATTCTCACCTAATAACCAAAAGGGAGCAATCTATATGACCCTCTGCAAACATATGAAAATCCATATAACCCCATGCTTTCTCCCTAAATCCAAATAACCCCCTTTAAAGTCAGTATAAATTTCAAATCACCCCTTGAGTTAGATTGACCCTAACAGAATGAGGATATTAGCAAGATATTCCGTTATCTTTAACTGCAAGATAGAATTGAATGTTGAATAATACAAATAAGTCCCTGTATTTTGAAAAAAAGGCATATATCTTCCTGTAAATTACACTTATACCCCTCTTATTAAAATCCATCTTCTTCCTTACTACACCTTTATTGCTCACAATGATTTATGGAAGCCAACTGTTGGAGGCCATCATCTTCAGATCGTTGACACCCTTCACAAGAATGTGATCCATGCCCACTGCCCCCTTCCTTGTGTTTATAAATACTCATATGCCGCACCTCTTTGGATTTCAAATCTTTCATAATATATAGTGTTACTATAACTCTTTTTTTTTAAAACGAGAATGTAGTCATTTCTATTTCATGATTGAGAAAGAAACATGACTGAACGGATTGAGAATAGAAGAATAAAAACGTAAATAAATACATAGAAATTTTAGATAAGATAACTCATGCACTCGCCAAGTTACTATAACTCTGTTGATTCTCATTTTCTATCCCTACTTTGTCCATTGTCCCCGAAATCTATTCGATGTGGGAAATGGTGAGGCTCTTCTTCTTATGCACTTTATATGTTTGATAAATTGCATTAACCAATTATTTTTTCCCTTTATGCATAAGAGTATATTAAGTGTATCCTAAAGGATTAAATTTGTTTGCATACTCCATTTAGCCATCTAGCACGTATAGTTTTCAGCGACATTTTCATTTTGTTTGCATACTCCATTTAGTCTACCCAATGATTCCACTCTGTATAAAAAGTGAAGTTTTTTTTAGGGGCACATTAGAGAATGATGATGCCCTCACCCTTCATGCTCTGGTCTGTGAAGAGTAAGTGTTGGCAGTAGTAAGGGATATTTATCAAGGGGAGGTGAAATTTGTGCCAACTATTGAAACTCTGTCCCGAGCCACTGTTTGTGTGAATTATAAAACTAGAAGTTGTAAAACTTATAGACAATTTAAGAGACGTATTTCTGATTCCACTACCCAAACAACTTATAAGTAAGCAGTGGAAGAGATAACCTAAAGTACTCATACAAAAATATTGTATGTAAAAAGGTGGAGCGTTGAGTCTGACAGAGTATAAAAGTGTAGTGTTAATATACTCCACTAAAAAGTTGTAGTATAAGATTTTGTTATTTGATAGGCTAGGTGAGCATGTGTCCTAGTATGTTAGGTTATCTAGTATGTAAGTATGCATATATTAGTTTTTTCATATACAAAAACAAATACAAATATAGATACAGATTTAGATGCCGTCCTTATTTACACAAATATGCATGTATTATTCAGATACATCTTACATGTAACTAGATTCAAAATAAAAAAATATGTTTGTGTGAATGTAAATGAGTTGAAAAATTAATGTAAAAAATTAAATATGCTCATAGTTTCAATATACATAATCTGCACATCGAAAACATCATAAATAGTTTACACATAAAAAATAAATATAATATGCATGTATTTTTCAGATACACCTTATATGTATCTAGATTCAAAATAAAAAATTATGTTTACACAAATGTAAAGTATTGAAAAATGAGATTCATCACAGAAAATATAATTGTTTACACGAATGTACATGATTTAAAAAGAATGTAACTAACTTAAAAGAAAACATTGTTTAAAATCTAAAAAGAAAAAACATGCCAATAAAAAAAAACTGGATTATATCAAACACCAGATTAAAAAAAAACAGTGACTGAAAAAATCTCTAAAGAAAATTTTCGATATGTAACTTGGTGTTTTAACAAGATGATCAATTCATTGTGAAATAACAAGGGGCTATACGCAATTATATAAATAGGAAAAAATGTCATTGTGAAAATAAAAATATTGGAGGAATCACATACATAAACAGATTGTGAAAAAAACCTGGGGATCATGTTTCAATATGTTGTTTCATGTTTACATTGAATGTTTTTTTTTTAAAGAATGAATGAATGATCTCATAACATTGTAACCGTCTCCATCATTAACGGGATCTTTAACAAAATAAAATCCAAAAAGTTTAAGAATAAAAAAGACATTATAAGTGTGCTATCTCATGGGGCTTTTATAGAACCTATAAAAATAAAACCTAAAAATCAATATTGTTTTGAAAATCATGTAAAAATATGCACTTCTAAAACATTGTTTTAGCAAACACAAAAAAATACAAAGAAAAACCTAGAGGTGGGTTTGAATGCGAAAAATGAGTTGAACGCAAGCGTGAATGATTGCTGTTGTTCAAAAGTCTCTTTTTCAAACGATGACCACCGAACTTAGCCGACACATAATTTCAATCTCATAAATTCTCTTCTCACCTAATATCCAACAAAAAAAAAAAAACATAATAATTGACAAGAGCAGTCATATTCATATATTGGGTGTGGAAGAATAAGATCTGATGACAATGGAAGCTGTGCAAGTCACACTCCGGATGAATGATGGTGTTGGCGAGACTAGCTATGCTAAGAACTCATCCATCCAGGTCCTCGATCCTCTCTCTCTCTCTCTCTCTCTCTCTCTCTCTCATACTGATACTGATACACTCGTTCCATATTTTCTAGTCCACTCTTTATTGTTATTTTTTATATTCAATTTATATAACAATATCTATTTCAATAAAAAAAAGGTGTAGACCGCGGATAAACTGCACATGAAATTGAACATATCATTTTCTTATGTATGTAACGCAAATCTATGTATTTATGCATATTTAATCATTCCAATAAAAACAACACGTTCATCCACAGAAAAATATAATATCTGTTGCAAGAGAGGTAATGAAGGAAGACATACTGGATGTCTATTGCGTGACCTTTCCAGAGAGGCTGAACATTGCGGATTTGGGTTGTTCTTCTGGGCCAAATGCGGTGTTGGCCATCTCAGAAGTCTTGGATGTCGTCGACCAAAAGAGACGGTGATTAGGCCGTCCTCCCACTGAATTCCAATGTTTCCTCAACAACCTCCCATGGAACGACTTCAACACTGTTTTCAAGACTTTGCCCGAGTTTTGTTATCTTTTCTACCCAGAGGTGGAGGCTGGAATTAAAGCAAGGGGAGGCAGGAATTAAAGCAAGGGGAGTCAGAAATTTAAGAGAATGAGTCAGATAAAAAGGAATAATTATAGATATATGATAAATTAATACGAAATAATACGAAATAAAAACAATTGAAAATATTTTTTTACTTATTTTTTAGGATATAAATATCCGTAATAATCTATAGAAGATCTAGAAAAAATTGTGAAAGCTCACTATTCCCATCGCAAAAAAGGAAAAAAAATGAAGCTTAAAAAATTAACAAAAATAAATATGAATATCTTTCACGCTTATATTTTAGAAAGAGATTTTAAAACTTTACTTCTAAATATTTTGGGAGACTAAATATAGTAATGATGAAAAATCAAAATAAACAAAAAAATAACAATACATCAAAATCAGTAACTTTTCAATCCTTCAAAATTAGATGCTAATATTCACGTGAAAATAAAGCTTTTCAAAGTTTTTTTAAAGGAGACCCATTATTCCAAATCTCAATGGGCACTAATATGCCCAGTTAGCAATATTTTCATTTGTCACGTCTAATGCATTATTTCACTTAGTTAAAACATTATATATTCTACTATCTCTGTATACACTATTATAGGAAACGTAAATAAAATATATACATTTATTTCATATGAGCATGTATTTCACTTCTATAAATTTTTTTTTAATATAAATCATGATACAAACAAGTCTGCACGTAATATTTTTCAACCTCAAATTCACTCATTTCAATTAGGATTTTTGCATATGCCCTTAAAAAATCTCATTTTATCAAAAGAGTTTTGCTACATAGGCCCCAGAATATAAGCCACATTCGTAGGCCCCATGAGGTGTCAACTTTTCATTGGCTGCTTGGTTTAATTTTACAAAAGGGCAAACAAGCAAATGACTAAATTACCCCCATTTATGAAACACATCGTCACCCATGATTTCTGCCTCATTTTCCATTTTTTTGCTTCGTCTTCCCGACCCTCTCGGCATTTCGAAAACGACAAAAAAATTAGGGTTTCCTAAAA
The DNA here is from genome assembly GCA_030737845.1 of Acorus calamus. Lineage (NCBI taxonomy): Eukaryota > Viridiplantae > Streptophyta > Magnoliopsida > Acorales > Acoraceae > Acorus > Acorus calamus. The sequence goes on along the minus strand of CM060869.1, from coordinate 416,103 downwards.
CCATCATCCGTTCGAAAATCACTCCGTCCATCGATTCCCCTTCGGCAAAAATCAGTTGTGGAAACCTTAAACTCGACCGCGTGATCAGAAGAACATCTAATTCGACATATTTCTTCATCTGGTGATTAAAACTCTGCAAAAAAATGGGTACGCAAAATTTTTTGGTTTTTTTTAATCTTTTGACATTTCGACAACTATAAATGGTGAATGTGATTTTTTTATTGTTATATTGTATAATAAGCAGACTATATATTTGATATTTGATGATTTTAGGTTTTTGTGTGTAACGCATTTAATCATTCTATCAAACAAAACAAAAAATGTGACACTGTAGATCTATTAACATTAGTTTTTTATATTCAGTTACATGTTTGAATCGTATAATGTTTTATTATTGAAACCCAAAAAATTTCATTAATGTAACTAACAAATGTATTTTAGTCTTGATTAGTGTGTATTTGATGGAATTCTTATATTTAAGTTACATATAAGAGTTGTAAATAGTATCAATAATGTTTCTAAAATCTATGATTAATGTAACTGAGAAAATGAATGTAATTCCAAAGGGGTGTGTATATGCCATGATATATATATGTAGTAGTGTTGTTGGGTTTCCTTATGAATCAGATGCCTTATGTGTTTTCTCAACCAAAATAGATTGTGTGACTGACTTAATCATTATGATGTTGCATTAATCGTGACTGTCAAATAATAGTGTAACTAATATGAATGATGTAGTTGTTCAGAATGTGACTGCTTTGAGTAGTGGATGCAGAAAATGTAACTAAATTAACTATTCAATAATGTAACCCATCAAGTATTATTCTTTTTAACTTTATGAAAACAATACTATTATGATATTATTCTTTGTTCATTAAAATGTGTCAGTAATGTACAAAATGTAACTAAATAATTTTTCAGATGACGGAGTTCATAAAGTGCTTCGATTGGATAAGGGAGGGCAAGATCGTATCCATGAAAAATTCACCTCGACAACCATAGTTTTCGTAAGTATAATAATTAGAAATGCATGTTTCATATTGAATATATCAAATTTTTATATATACTGCATTTCTTAATATGCAGGATGGACTAAGGTGCAGTTATCGTTACTATCATGACACATCATGCACTGCATCAACAAATAGAGGTAATTATCACAAATGATGAGTTGACAAACATAAGAGCACGCCTCATCAAAGAATTCGTGAATGACTATCCCAGGACATACACTGAAGATCACATGGTCTTATCAATGGAATTGGATGACTGAGTTCCTGTAGCTTCTCATGTTAGAATGAAAATTTTTTGTCATTTGTGTAAATGAAAAACAAAACTAATTCAGATGTATGTTGATGTGTATGAAAAAAGACAAGTTGAACTACTTTTTGGTTGATTATTGGTTATATACTGGATCTGGTTCAACCAATATGTGCATTAGCTCATAAGTTTATCAAATTTTGAATTGCAACTGCTTCTAGATTTCTGAACAATGTAACTGTATTATTAATGAATGTAACTAGCTTTTATTAAATGTAACTAGTTTGACAGACAATGTAACTAAAATATGAGCATTTCCATCCACTATCAAATTACATAAAAAGGAATTCACTTAACAGACAATGTGACTAAAATATGAGTATTGTCATTCACTATCACATTACTTAAAAATGAATTCAACATAACTAGACAATGTAACTAAAATACGAGTATTGTCATCCACTATCGCATTACATAAAAATGAATTCAACATAAAATGCTGCATGTCTAGTAGAAAGAACACAATGATATAAGGAGGAATACACAAATATAAAAAGATGAAGAAAATCAAAATGCAGTAGATCCAGCAGCTTCATCAACATTCTGTGTGTCACACCTTTCTAATTGTAATTAAATAATTAAAAATACACATTACTCCAGGAAAGAAATGAATATAATGTAACTCAAACAAGAGTATAACAAATGTAACTGATAATATAACATTAAAACAAAAACATGCCAGCAACAACGTACAACATTGAAAAATCATTAAATTTTTTTTTAAAAATCACCGGATTCTGGATCTGTGAGAATTATCATCAAAAACATAATCTTGAAAACAGAAATAAAAAGAATTACATATACAAACAACATCAAACTCTACACGTGAATCGACCTTCATCAATGAAGAAACCACAATGTTCAGTTTTTTTTTCGACCAGATTAATTGATGCGAAAGTCCTCTGGATATGAATTCAGATTCAATACTCGATCAAACATCAATTCCGATCAGTTTCAAATTGTCTTCGAAAAGAAGTCTCGTGAAAAATTTTCTTCGTGAAATCTGAGATTCAAGATCGAAGATACCAAAATGTTCAGTTTTTTTTATCAGATTAATTGATGCGAAAGTACTGCGGATATGAATTCAGATTCAATATTCAATCAAACATCAATTCCGATCGGTTTCAAATTGTCTTCGAAAAGAATTGCCTCGTGAAAAAAATTTCTTCGTGAAATCTGAGATTCAAGATCAGCAGAACCAAAATGGAAAAAAAGCAAAATGAATGCAAAAAATAATTAGCTGATCCTAATCACCCATTAATTATGGTGGAGGTTACTTAAAATCAAATCAGGGGTATTAAGGGTATTTTCACAAATGCCACCTCATGGGGCTTACATGAGGCCTATGAATCATTTTCCTTATCAAAATTACCCTAGTAAATTACTATTTTTAACAATGCATCTTAAAAGGGTTTAAATTATTCATGAATGTTCTTCTAAAAGATATTTCTACAAAATTTTAAAAATTTGTATTATGCAAAAATGCCATTCAAAAGGGAATTGATGCAAAATTTAAATCTTTTGAAACATTGTTGGGAATAGAATTTAAAAGGGAGTATTTGATAACATAAAATGTTTTGAAGGGGTATATGCAAAAACCCTTTCTATTATACCTAACCACATGCAACCGATTTCTTGGCGTGGGCCTTGGGGGGGGCCCGGGCCCCAGCCTGCCCCCCTTTGGCTCCGCCCCTGCTTCTACCCGTCTTCATTGGTTGTCACATGTGGGCATCTTCTCATTTCATCACATGTTTAGCTAAAAAATTGAGTGATGAACCATCGATTTAAGATTCTTATGCGTTTGGGTAAATTCTGCATATAGAAAGCGGAAGATTTTCAAATGCGGATTCAAATACATTTTCAATGTTTAACTTTCTATTCCTTTCAGGCCAAAATTCCAGTGATTAATAAACTAACAAAAACAATATTTTTAAAAGCTTAGTTTGAATCATATGATCTTTTAAGAATCTCAACATTTCAATCTATGTTTATTTGCAATCACATTTTTTTATAAGGCCCCCCATGGACTTGAAAGTGGAGCACAAGTGCACCTGAATAGAGGGGAAATCTATGTTTCAAAGACGAGCCCACCGTGCTTATTCAACTACTATTTAGAACAATTTCAAAGGGGTTTCTTGACGTTTCTAACGTCGCGGTCTGAAGAAGTCGTTATGGGAGGTCGCATGGTGTTAACACTGATGGGTAGGAAAACTGATGACCCCACTGATGAGGATATTTGCTATGGCTGGATGAACATGGCAAAAGTGCTCAGGGACATGGTTTCAGAGGTATCTGATTTCTAGACCGGTTTGAAACCAATTTTGATTTCATAAAAGCTGTTTTGTTTAATTCAAAATGTAAAATCAAAAGCTGTATGATTATTTAAAAACTAAATTTGCAAGTCTGACGATTGGTTCCAAACGACGCACTAGCATTGTCATGGTAGTACTTTTATCACCATAGGTCTTAATGATGTCAAAATATTGGATGGTAGGGACTCGTCGAGGAGGAGAAGATCAATTCGTTCAACAAACCCTACTACCCTCCTTCGCCAAAAGAACTGGTGGAAATCATAGAGAGAGATGGGACATTCGCTATCGATCGTCTAGAGATCATCGAAGTGGAATCAGATATCATGAAGACCAACAATGGTGGTGGTGGAAGGAAGGTCCATCTCCTAGTCAAGCGCATCAGAGCAGCAGTAGAGCCAATGCTGGAGGGTCACTTTGGAAGAGAAATCATGGATGATCTGTTTCATAGGTTTGAAGGGAACCTGAACGAGTTCTTCTCTAGAAAAAATGCAATGGTGATCAGTATCTTGGTCTCCTTGGTTAGAAAGGATTGAGAATTTGAGAGAGAAGATAAAAGACTCTGCATTACAAGTAGTAATAATAAAAGAAAATAAAACCTATGAATGGTTTGTGTAATTCTTCTGAATTTCAGATCAATAAATAATAATCCATGGATATGGATTCAGTCACTTTTGAAGTTCAGAGAATCTGTAAACTTTACATCAAATGCAAGAATTGCAGATATCTTTAACTCTGTTTGTTTGATGGTTCCAGAAAATATTACACTGAATCCATTTGATGGGCCAATCTTCAATGTATAAGTGTTCAGCCCAGCTACCGGCCCAGGGCTTAGTCAAGGCCCAAATTTAAAAGGATAATGTTACAACCAGCCCATTTTCAGTCTCAATTCCAGTCTATATGTGTTTTAAATTTTTTAAAAATAGTATACCTCATCTAATGAGGTACATGCTTTTATAAAAAATGAAGCATATACTTCAATGACTTGCTTGAATGCAAGTATAGAAAATGTAAGAAATTTTTTCGAAACATATTCTTTGTTAACGTGAGTATATATACGTCATTAATTTTCTATCAATGCATATAAAGTTGAAATTGGGGTTGAAAATGGATCTGGGTGAAACAACGCCCAATTTAAAATTATATGGGCGTTGTTATACTCAGTTTTTTTTACAATATAAAATGTAGTTCTATATATCTCATTAGAAAACCACTGAAATATATACATCATTTAACAATGTATATACCTTGTTAATTTTTTTCGTACACTTACTAAAAATGAGTTTATTCAGCTCAAAATGGAGCGATATATTCTTTTTATCAAAACATATAACTCATTAAATAATTTTACTATTTTTAAAAAATAAAACATGTGTGGTCTGAGTTCGGGCTGCAAAAATGACCAAGTTTAACATTTTCAAAATTATATATAGTATTGAAAGAAAATGTTAAGAGTGAATACTTTGACATTCCAAATCACATACCATGTGTTTTTTTTGCAAAGAGCACTAATACACTCAGTTTGTTTTGCAGTTCCATACATTATGATAATATAATATATATTGTGTCATTATATGTATAAAGTTATATCATAGTATATGACACAAAGTTTTTTTTATCATTTTTTCAATATGAAAAAATACACTAATGTATCATAGTATATAATTCGTTTCATATAACAGCATGAACTTCAATGGAAGAGTGTATGATTAAAAAAAATCGATTTAGACTGTAATTAGGGCTGCAAAGAGGACCGGAAATATCATAATCCTTTTGAAAAATACACTCAGTCCATTTGATGGGCTAATCTTCAATGTTGACTCACCCGCCCAAGGCTTAGTCAAGGCTCATACTGAAAATTATATATAATATTGAAAGTCCAATTTCTAATATAACAATCCAATAATCTTGTGCCCAATTTTGTTGATGTAATTTAGAGTTAGATTTCAGTATCTCAATAACAATAATAATAAAAAAAAATTTACATAGGAACATTCAAATTCACATGTATGACAAAATTTGTCTATATTCATGGGAGAGATTAAAGAATTAGAACACTACCATCAAGTAATCAAACAATAAAAGTCTCTGAGTCTCTCTCATTTCCCCAGCACCTCTCATTTCTCTCAAAGCAACATCATACAATTGTCTTTTACAAAAAATATTAATTTCTATTAACTCTAATAGAGAAAGGATTAAATAAATAGAAAAAGATTGAATGACCAAAACACCTCTAGTCCATAGGCCATGAACAAACTTGCTCATGCTAGAAGTCAACACATCGGACAACAAATTTTTAATCCCTTTTTAGTTGTCTTAGATTCAAAATTCTTTTAGACTAATGCTTAAATAAAACAGTATTAAAGATGAGAATTAAATGCAATGCCAAAGAATAAGTGCCATTTTACGTAGAGATTTTATCAAATTATATATAATGACTAAACCAATTAATTAATCACATGATGAAGTTTTACATAATTGTTGTCTAGCTGGTTCGCATGCCAAAGATTCCTTGGCCATTAGAAATTATAGACCATGTGACAGGATAAATGTATGCCTATTAGCATATCCTTTCTTCCTTTATACATATATCTTCCTTTAATGTATGCATATAACACTTGCTCAAGGTGGGACTCGTGCTTAGACATTCCAGTCAAGTGATTTATTGGGCCACTAACTATATATATAACTTAATTAACATGTTTTCCTCAGGTGATAAAAAAGAATATCATAGCGTTCACCAAAAAAACAAAATACAAAATACAAAAAGAAAAAAAAAGAATATCATAGCAGTGGCAATTATTAGCTCATACACCTAACAATAATTCCCACAGTGAACGAATCCTTGAAAGGCAAACACAGCAGGTGATGAAGATCAACTCTGCAAGTGAAATCAATGGTTGATTTGTTCTACACAGAGAACTTTAATTAGTGACCACCAACGAAGAAAGAAAAAAAAAGAGTAGTAATTTTTTTGTTTTAGTTTCTTAATTATTAAATTCCCTCGATGAAAAACAACTCAGATGGTTTGATAGATAAATATTGTATATATTGGTATCTTCAAGGATTTTGTTATGGGGGATTCTGTAGTTCAAAAATGAATTCCCAAAAACCATTAAGGGTGCATTTGTTTGCACAACTGCACAGCTTTTGTAATTGCATATAATTACAGTAAGTTGCTTCTGCAATCACACAACCAAATTATTTTGATGCATCTGCTTCCGACAAACATATTTAACGCAAATAGTATTGAAAATCAGAGGCACACTTCCACGTGCCACTGTACCAGTAATTTCAATCGTCAGAAAACCTTGTTGTTTAACAATAAATTAAAATCTGCCTATTCCATCCTTTTTTTTATATTCAGACCTGGGAACTCCCAGGCTATGACTATTCCATCTATTTGAAATTTAGGGGATAGTGTCCAATGGAGCAAACACGTATCTTTAATTTATTGAATGGACGAGAGTGGCAGAAACACAATGGAGAAGAAATGGTGACAGAATTAATGAGACCGGCAGCAGGAGCGGCAACTAACATGGATGACCTAGAGAACAACGACTTGACTTTTTTGGTGAGAGTGAAATGTTTGGGAGACTTTTTTTTTTTCAAATTTAGGTTTAGAAAGAGTGTCATGGGCATTTTTATCATTTTCACATGTTGGATTAAGTTAACCAGTGCAATCGTCTGGTTGGGTAACAGTTAAGTTATGTGTGTTAAGTACTGTAAATGAGGTATTAGGTTATACAGAAGTTCAGTAAATTGAGGGGTTATATGCATTTAATCTTTTTTTTTTGTCTGTAATTAATTAATTATATAAATTATATATCTTCACATAAAATATGCACTCATTGAATCGAATACATGAGTTCTTGTACTTATTATAATCAAACATTTAATTGTCTAATACTCGATTCAAATTCTATATACTCAAGTGGAACCACACAAAAATGACTTCAGAAACGTCTGAATTCATCAACGCACGTTAATTTGTGTAGCTTTGCACACTACAAATATGGTTCACCTATCAATAACAATTATTAAATTTCTATCCCTAGCTGTTGTCAAACAATATTTTGACAAATGACTTTGCATTCACCGGCCTAATAAATTAAACCAACCTAACTAAAACAACCTAACATATGCAATTAAGTCAGCAAAAAGTTTGAATTTGCATCTCTAAATTTCCACACCAAGAAATGAACAGATCAACAGAAATTACTGCACCAAGAACACATTCAAAATCTAAGTATGTGATTTGTAGAAGGAACACGTCGTTTAAACCTTAAACCCAACACACCAAAAACCTGAATAACGACCTAGAATGTATAAATTTGAAACAAATGTGTAACGTTTGGAATTTGGATGTTATTATTGTCGTCGGCATAATCAGTTCGAATAAGTTGTGAGTGATAATAATAAAGGACCAGAAAAGGCATATATATATGGATTGATACCCTAAAAAGAGGGACGAAAATTGAAGCCCATCGCTTCCTTAATTGCTTTTGGAGGAGATAATTTTAATGGTGTGCACGTGCAACATGACCAAAATGTGTTTCTTTTTTTCCCATGTGTTGTTACGCGATAAGATCATTTGCTTGTTTATATATATATATTTGTATCTTGATTAATTTTCATTGTGAGTTTGTCATATCATTACATTTGAAATCAGACGGTTGCAAATGTATGTGAATAAAAAAATTCATTTAACTTGATGCATATACAACCACATGATCTTAGATGTTCCAACTCGGTGTTAGTTATGCTTTCTTTGTCGGGAGGAACCCAAGACAATGTTGCACTTTCTTTGCTTCTATCGGGTGGCAAGGGCCTTACGGTCCTTCATATCCCTTTCATTTTAGTTGCTCTAGGGGATTGATGTGGTCCGCAAGAAAGGCGGTGTCATGTACGGTGGAGAGGGGGGGCGGGACCAGGCAGGCCAAACTAATCCCCCCTTTCGGTGGTGTCAACGACAGCTTGGACTATTTGGAGAACCCAAATTGATGTGATATTTCATGGGGCTTGATCTACATCGAAAACATGTGGGATCCCTCATTCGCGAATAGGGACATTACATCTATCATATCACACACATCTCTCATACTTATTCTCAAACACAAATAATTTATGTAAGGGTATAATTGTCATTTAAAAATTCGTAAACTCTTAGGGTGTGTTTGTGCACAAAATTGAAGGGAAAATGAAAGAAAATGAATGAATTTGAGTCAAAGGGAAAGTGATGGAAAGTAAATTTTTTTCCCTTTGACCAGCTTTCAAGGTGTTTGTGCATGTGGTGAAAAAATTATCCATCACTTTCTCTCAATTTCTCACCTATGGGGAAAGGAAAAGTTTTTATCTCTTTTTCTAATAAGACAAAATAGGAGAGGGAAAGTGATGGAAATTTTTTTCTTTTCCTTGTTTTGCACAAATGCTAGTTTTTTAAGTGGTCAAAGAGAAAATTTTTACTTTCCTCACTTTCTTTCACTTTTCATCATGCACAAATACACCCTTATTCATATCTTACATATTATTTATCCTTATTTTATCCAATGTGAATCAAACAACAAACATATTAATTTTACGTTTTCCAATGAGAATAATAGAAATGACAATAAAGATTTGCAATCCATTAGATATTAGTGCACGTAGATGTTAATTTACTCTATTATTAATATGTCTAGGTATTGGTTATGAAATCACATTTCATTTATAATTTAAAAAAAAAGCATAAATAAATTTTTTTTGGAAAAAATCCATATAACCCCTTGTATCCATATAACCCCCTGCATAAATTCATCGCCGTTAACTCGACTGATGGAAGGTGGACAGAGGGGGTTATATGGATTTTGAGATCTGATTACAGGGGGTTATATGGATATATGAAGATTGCAGGGGGTTATTTGGATTTAGGCCAGATTTTAGGGGGTTATATAGATTTTTCCCTTATTTATTTATGTAATTGATTTATATAAATTCAGTTGTCTATCTCTATTGTTGTATCATATATGGAAGGTTTTTGAGTTTTGTTTATAACTTCATCTTGATAATGTCAATATACGGTTGTTTCATTAAGGTGGGGGTAATATGATGGCATAAGATTATGTTAAAAAAGACAACGGCATTATTTAAATGTCATTTAGTGGATCTCTGTTAACTAAATTGAAAATTAACAATAATTTAATTGGGGGACTAAAATCGTTAACCATACACACTTTCTTGGGAGCTACAAAGATATATCAATTTTAAAGGGACCTATTCCGATTTTGCAAAGTTTTATAGGGACTTGTATAGATTTTTTTCTTTTTACTTTTGGGGTCTCATTTCATGAATTCGCCTAGGATCCATTTCCATTAGACAAATCTCAGGGCTGACCCTATCGGGTTTGATTGATTAGCTGCATGCATGGTATTGTGTGGAAAAAAGCTTCATTGAAATATTGAATATTGGATCTAAAGCGATAATAGATCACAAAGGAAATAACACTCAGAGAAAAAAATATAAGAATAATCAAACACAAGATCAATTTATGTGGTTCCTTCAATGGGTTCATGTTAATTAGGTTTTACACATGTTTGATAATTTGATTGTCCAACATACTTCTGACTGTTTGATCTTATCATTTTAAAATACACAATTTAATTTAATTCTAAAAATAAAGATTTAGAATCTAATTGAATTCTAATTTTAATTTTAAAATCTTACAAAATAATTCAATCACAACAAAATGAGAAGATTGAATGGTTACAAGCGCGTTGGACAATCAAATTGTCCAATGAACATTGGACCACACCCAGACCGCCCTTCAATATGAATTAATTTGGTTTGCTTGGAATGCTAATTTATCCTATAAATTTTCAGATTTTGTTTCTCTATTATGTAGGTCGATTGCATTTCCATTCAAATAACTTTATGAATTCGACTTTTAGGAACAATTTTGAAACCTTGGTTTAGAAGTAGATTAATTCTCTTATTTTTCAGGAATCAAATTCTCGTAAGATTTTGTGCACGGAGATATTTTGTTTCATATATTCATGAATGAACACATTACTAGAATATTTAATTGAAACATAATTTTTTTTGGTGTTTTAGTGAAAATAAAATGAGAATGAACACTAAACTAGTACTTTATTTTTTATATTTAATATTATATACTTCACTCAAAAAAATGTATATATATATATATATATATTGGGAGCCGATTCAGTGCGGGAATGCGGTCGTGCGGGAAGCGATCACGGGCCGTCGATCACGGGTCCATCGCATCGGACGGTTGGGGGCGATTCATCTCGACCGTTGGATGCGATGGACCCGCGATCGAACGATCGACGTCGTTTCCCGGATTCCCGCATTCCCGCACCGAATCACTATATATATATATATATATATATATATATATATATATATATATATATATATATATATATCCCGCACCGAATCACTCGACTATATATATATATATATATATATATATATATAGGAAAGTGATTCGGTACGGGAATGCGGTCGTGCGAAGGATCAGCGATCACGGGTCCATCGCATCGGACGGTCGGGGACGATTCATCTCGACCGTTGGATGCGATGGACCCGCGATCGAATGATCGACGTCGTTTCCCGCACAACCGCACTGAATCACTCGACTATTCGGTGCGGGAAACGACGTCGATCGTTCGATCGCGGGTCCATCGCATCCAACGGTCGAGATGAATCGCCCCCGACCGTCCGATGCGATGGACCCGTGATCGACTGCCCGTGATCGCGGCCGCACCGACTGCACGACCGCACGTAATCACTTCCCTATATATATATATATATATATATATATATATATATATATATATAGGGAAGTGATTACGTGCGGTCGTGCAGTCGGTGCGGCCGCGATCACGGGCAGTCGATCACGGGTCCATCGCATCGGACGGTCGGGTGCGAATCACGTCGACCGTTGGATGCGATGGACCCACGATCGGACGGCCCACTATTGCGACCGCACGACCACACGACCGCATATTATCATCCGCGTGTATATATATATATATATACGGGGGCGATTAGGTGCGGCGTGCGGCAGGTGCAGCGGCGACGTGGGCCGTTCGATCGCGGGTCCATCGCATCCAACGGTCGACGTGAATCGCACCCGACCGTCCGATGCGATGGACCCGTGATCGACGGCTCACGATCGACGCCGTACCTACCGTTCGCCGCAGTAATCGGCCCTATATATATATATATATATTGAAACGGTGATGAACAAAGATGAGACTGTATGACTGTACCCATGCTCCACGTATTATGTTCCTGATATTATTCGGTCGTGCCTTTGTTTCAAACATTAATGTGTGAAATATTTGAATGAATGTGATAATTTATTAAAGGGTAAATTGTCGAAATGCCCTACCCCTGGACCGACCCCCTCATTTTTTTTGTACCCCTGCACTTTTGAAAAAAAAATTTTGCCTCCGCAGCTTTATACAATTGTTGTTTCCCCCCTGCATTTTCTAAATACTACAACTACCCCCCTTATAAATATATCCCCTCTTTTTCTCCTCTTCTTCCCCTCTTCTTCTTCCCCAAGCCAGTCGACGAACTCCCCCAAATCCCTATCAATTTTTTTTTCTTTCAAAATCGAGCGCCGATCACATTGCAAATATTCATCGTCGCCGACACTGAGATCCTTCACATTGTCGCCGTTCACTTGGTCGCCGTCCACACTGTCGTCCACCATTAACCTCGTCGCCCTTCACACCATCGCCGATCTACCCAGACCATCCATTTTAAGCGATTCAACCATACGATCTCCCAATAGTCCTCGCCAATCCACCTCACTGATGTCTTCACTACCTTCTATTTGTAAATACAAAGAAGATGCATTCATGGAAAATGTTGGAGCGGGTATTGATTTTCAAAGTTTGATTGTGAAGTTGTGTTCAAAATGGAAGGTGGATCCACAACAAATGACTATGACCCAGTTGCGAAACAGAGTTTGTGTCAGTCATTGAAGACAGCGATATACAGAAGATGGTTGAAGTCCATATTCACTTCAATGCAAAGCTCATACATATATATCTTTAAAGTTCTGTCATAAATGGGTATGATGCTATTTTTGATGCATTCTATTGGTTATTGGGTCATCTATATTAGAGCTACATTCAGTTTCTGTGTTTCAATGAATTAATATCTAAGATATTCCATTTCTGTAACCACTTACAACATACTTTACAATTTAGTTAAGTAAAACTGTAACTCATGGGACTATTTCAGTTCATGCATATTTTCTACACTACATTATGTATAGGCTTAGAAATTGTAATTTATGTCTTTTTATTTTGTAATTTGCATGCATATGATTTGTAAATTTTATCATCATGTGAAGTATCATAGTGTTTCTGTAAAGTTTTATATGTATTATGTGAATCTATTCGTACATAGTGTAACTTGTGATATAAATTCTGTAATTAATTGCACAACTAAAGTTGGCCCTAATCATTGGAAGGGATCAGAAGTAGGTGATAATCAAAACACAGTCGAACAACCAAACGATATGGCATTAGTGAATGTCCATGTGAATCTAGTGAAGCTCATAGTCTAATGATTAACATGTGGGGTGACCTTATTAGACAGCCTGGGCAAATATTTTACGATGTAGATCATTTTCATCGTGACCTTCGCAAATTTGCTATTGCACATGAATTTGACTATCATGTCACAAAGAGCGACCAAACTAGAGTTACTACAAAATTTGTTGCATTCAATTGCGCTTGGCGTATTCATGCATCGATTTTACAAGGAACGGAGAGGGGGAAGTGGTTCAAAATTAAGACTTATATGCCGACACATATTTGTGGGGGTGGTTTACGAAGAGTAGGGCATCCCAAGGCAGGTAGAAAAAGGGTTTCCGAACTCGTTAGAGACGATCTTCAAGTTAATCCCCTATTTGTCGCGAAGGACATGAGGATCCAACTGAATAGATGGTTTGTGATGAATGTCTCGTACGATCAGTCATGGCATTGGAAAGTGATTGTAAACAAAGACTTGCATGGCAATGATTTATTGAGATGGTATGTTGAGGTGGTTGAAGCCACTATCCAAGTAGTTCAATGGTGATCGAAATGGATGACGCACAACGATTCAAGTATTTATATATTTGTTTTCGAGCATGTGTTGTTGGTTTTGAGCCTGGATGTAGACCGATGTTGTGTGTGATGCAACATTTCTGAAATTTAGGTTTCAAGGAATATTGTTAGCCGTCTCGGCCTACAACGCTGAAGATAAGCTTTATCCTGTTGCGTTTGATGTTGTTGATATTGAGCATTATGAGTCTTGGTTGTGATTCTTTACAAATCTGAGGAATAGTCTGACTAGTGAACGTCGGATTACATTTATTTCTGACAGGAATAAAGGTTTGATAGATGTCGAGAAACAAATATTTTCATATTCATTTCATTCTTATTGTCTTAGGCATTTAAAGATGAATTTTAATAGTATTGTTCCGAAACGGTATAACAAAATACGCAAGAAAGTTTTATCCTATTTGCTTTATTCTGTTGCTTATTCATTTACAAGATCTGGATATGAAAAAGCGCTTCAAGATTTGCTAAGGGGGGTGCCGCAAGCTGAGGTATGCATTGCTAAACACAGTCCCGAGCATTGGTGTAATGCACTGTCACATCTATTTGTGTAATTGAATTTGTGTTTGTATTCGCCATTTGTATTTCTATAGTTAAGATATTTATTTCTGTACCATAATACTACTACTGATCACAAAAACTGATAACGTACTCTAGAGCTGTAATTGGATGAACTATTTCTGTATTTAATGTATGATATTTTAGCAATTGGATTTTCAAATATGGTACACTTTTGCAGATCATGTATTCCAACCTGGCCGAATCTTTCAACAATTGGATTATGCAAGCACGTCAGTTGACGGTTTTACAAATGGATCATGTATTCCGACCTAGCCTCCTCTACTGAAACGTTCTTGGAACTTTACCATAGGTTGAGGGCCTCCGTAGCCTGGTGTGTTCGAAGAACCACACCTGCATTGTAATTATGTATTAGCCCACAAAATGTATTGAGAATAAAAAATAATAACAATATGGTAAACATACAATCACGGCAGTAGTACATCCACCAACGTAGCCTAGGGGAACCCCTTCTTTCCCTTCATCTCTTTGTCGGATGCTCTCGAAAAACAGCTTTGGGTCATCTAAAATCATTTCATGGACAACAGAGGCCCATGAAAATTTCCACGTCGAATCTAAATCATCCAAGTATTCGGCCAAGATCCTTAGACATGCGTACCCCATGTTGGATAGGAGAAAAGTGGCAAACATAAATATTATTAGGATGCGAACAAAGTCCTGAACATCCTCATCCTCCTTGGAAGAGAACAACTCAATAAGCTTCAACCCAACATCCCTTCTATGCAGAGACTTCGATGGAAAGTGCTTCTGGAGGAGGCGTGTTTCAGAAATTTTCTTACTCTTCATATCCAAGACCTTCCCATGAAAGGGTAGACCTATAATCAACGCAACCTCTTCCTTCGAGAAATGGCATATAACCCCACAGAAGTTGAATTTATCGTCCGACACATAACATTGACAAATTTTTTCTATGAGGTGTTCCTCGCAATGAATGATAGGTATCTCGAGCAAATGGTAGAATGGGGCCTTTTCAAGGATATGAAGGTGCTCGGGAGATGGGCTAACCTTGCCTATTATGTCTCTAAAATATTTCATATAACATCGATGATTCACTTCATCTGCGTAAGAAATATACAAATCACATTATTACAAAATTGCAATATCACATCACAGAAACATAATATATACATACAGACAGTTACATAATCATGTTACATAACACAAAGCAAACCACCTATTTACACTATCCCAGACTATAGATAGAGACATGTAAATCCATTAACAAAAACAATATTTTATATTATAGATACACAATTAGAATGTATAGAAATTGCATAATATATTACAGATGTACAACACTGAATACAGTGTAATGTAAAACAGAAACATGCACTAAAAAATAACATACACCAATGTATTGTGAACTATAATTCAAACAACAACTACATCAACCTACAACTATCACCAATAAATATCTACTATATCAACCAATTTAACCCATTTACACTAATACCTATCATCATGATGCGCACAATTGTATCATTCACATATCATTTACGAATATATTACACACTGTGGCTATTATACCTCTAAGTTACAAGACAAACAATTATGTATTGTTCAAATAAAAACATTGTTCCAATGACCAACCACAATATTAAACCTACAAATGTAATCCCATATGTCCTTCACATAACACCTACCATGCAATTACAGAATTTAATAATCAATGAACATACAAAATACAACATATCCATTAACTTATATAAATATGACGAGTTACAGAAAATAAATATAGAATAAACAGAAATCATACATATAAGAAAAGTGCAATAATGTAACATTTACACAAATGTCAGAACACCGATTTTAACACATCTTTCACTTGCACAACAATATAACACATCTATGGAATTAAAGTAACAATTTACATGTAGTTATATGGAAATACAACAAAATACATCATAACTCACATACCTCCCATCGGATTAACGTACTTCAGCTTCTTCTTCGATGTTATTTTGGTTGATCCAGCCATGGTTAGATGGTTTAAAGAATGGGTTAGGGTTTGGCTATGGTTTGGGTTTAAGCAAGGGGAAATGGTACTTGCAAGGGATAGTTTGTGTGAGACCGTTGGGACACAAAAAAATGTGGTTGCCAGGAAAGTGTGAACGTCGCGTTGTCTCTTCGGTTCGTCGAGAACAGAAAATGTTGCCAGGCGGTTGGATTTCTGGGTGAAAGAACTGAACACCATGGAGGAGCTGAACGGCGTGAAGGGGCTCACGAGGGTCGTTGAAAATGGAGAGGTTAAACGCCTCGCTAGGATCATCGGAGAGAGAAAGTCGGGGGAGAAGTCGGTGTGATTTGGGGGGGGGGGATTGATTTCGTGGGGGGTAATCCGGGCGTCAGGGGTAATTTGGGTAGGAAAAATGAAGATAAACTGGTCAGGGGTATTTCGGCAAGTGTATAAAGCTGCAGGGGCAAAAAAAAAATTTCAAAAGTTTAGGGATACAGAAAAAATGAAGGGGTCGGTCGAGGGGCATTTCGACAATTTACCCTTTATTAAATATAACTTTTAAAGTGCGTGGACTGTCAGTCTGTCAAACAGTTTTTTAAAAATTTTCCTTTTTGTGAAGTATATTTATCTGTTGGTTTCCATTAAAAAAAGGTGCTTAATTTGTGCACCTTTTGATTACCTGTAAAACAGGAGTGGGTAACCGTGGTACAATGCATGTACAACAATCTCACTTCAATTCAGAGAAAACAAAATTGTTTGCCCTCTCCCTCTCCACAACTTTTTATGTGGAGTTCAAAATACATATTTCTCTAATTCCTTTCAATCTATTAGAATTTTTTTCAACAAATTGTTTTGAGTTTCAAGCAAAAGATCTACTAATTAAATTGAAGAGATTACAAGGGTGTTCGTTAAAAATCTTCTCATTTGAAATGCATATTGAGAAGGTCAGTGATCATTGTATATTTAAAGTAGATCACTAGTGAATCATTGCACTAGATTGAGTCAGAATTTACTTTGTAGAAAGCGCAACCGTGTACTTCGATCCACCACACATCTGTCAGATACTCCTAATTTTCTACTTAATTTTATTCTTGTGATGGCTTTCAAAACCAAAAAACTTTTAGTGTGTTTCTTACATCTTCTACTTAATTTCTTTGCTAATTAGATTTAAAAAGAGAAATTGATTGGGTACTTTATTGTGAACTTTTTCAAAATCTAATAAGCAAATAAATAAGAATCCATAATAAGGTTTATTTATTTGATTATTAGAGAATATATAATAATTTAGAGAAGAAAAGAACGTAAAATATAACGAAATTGAGTTTTCTTATGAGTTTCTAAATCAAGTATTAATTTTTTATTTTATTTTATTTTTTATAAATATTTCTTAGATTTGCTTTCTTGCTCTTTGAATTTCGAAAAGGTAAAGAATGATGTAAATATTTTAAAATAGAATCGGGTTATGATTTTTTTTGTCTTATCATTGGAATATTTATATTCTAGGCAGCATTGTTATGGAATTGCATGTAAATATGAAATTTTCTAATACAAATCACGTTGGCATTTTGTATGGATCACTTTTAATGCAAATCTGAAAAGCTATTTTTTAAATTTAACTAATGAAAGACAATATTGCATTGAGATCTTTGTATGGATCTTATTCGATAGAGAGTTCTTTAACAAGCTTTTAATAATGTCCAAACAAAAAAAAAGTGATGAAAGTACTGCAAGTACCAAGATCTACCTTTAATTTTTTCAAAAAAAATGATAATGCCCAACAAACATTTATCTCAAGTCATCTCTAATTTTCAAACTAATATTTAATTCAGTTCTTTTTTTTAAAATTTAAATTTTGGCATCTCATTCAAATTTCTTTAAATTCCATTTGAAGATTCCGCAAAGAATTCAAATTATGACAAAAATATATATCATGTCACTCAATTTTTTATACTGATCAATAGATAGATCAATATAATGAATATGCCAAAGTGAATAATGATCATATAGATGCATTATACATTATAGTTAGCTACTAATATTTTCTAAATATTATTTCAAAAATCATATTTTTCATTATTGAAAAAAATATTGAGACCAGCCTCCGGAGAGATCAATTTAGTTTTTTCATGTAAATAAATAACCATAATTTATCACTACTCAATCCTTCTTAATTTGCGGGAGTACTGCATTTGTGCAGAGCATCTCAGGTGGGCTTTTCTACCGATAGTTTATTAATTGAGAACTAGTGTATTCGAGATTAAGATTTGGGGGCCGGTCTTTTTTCAATCTCTTCTCTATTGCTCCCCGAATCCTGTAGGACTTTTTTTTTTATATATGTTTTAAACACTCCTTTATCTTTGTCAAAATAAGGTATTTTTATTCTTTAATTTGTAACATTACATTCATAGTCCATAGAGCATATATATCCTTTATGATGAACCACGTGCATAAGTAAAAAACAAATTATCTAATTAGATATTTGTCAGGTATATAGAATCCGGACTGAACAATATAAGGCACCCACCCATTTTTATTAAGGAGAGCGAAAAGTCATCCACACCTTTTTGGCATGCTTCATTGCACAAGAAAAATCCATTCCCAGCTTTTTATTGGGGACCAATTAATGAACAGTTAACAGAGGTTAAGTTTCACGTATGATAGGACAGCTAGGCTCTTTAATTGACACACCCAATACAATATAATACAATTTAGATGACCTAAAACTAGGATATTAATATCCCAAACATATATCATGATTCATGACATGTATATGTGCTTCACATCTTCACCCACACTCATATCTTTATTTCTTTGAAAACTACTGCTCGACCGCGCGCTTCCCACATGAAAGGAACATCGACGGTTACATTTAATTAATTAATATCATTGCACTATAAAATGTAAATATAAATAAAAAATATCCAATCCAATTAATTGTTATCTACTTAATTTCATAAGCTAACTCAAAAGTCTCAAAGACTCCTTGCTCCTTTATTCATTTGAATCAATTCTTCCTCTTTATTCATTTTGCTGACTTCAAAAAGTCCGACCAATATTGTTCCACGTGTATTGCATGGTTCTTGTCCTCAAGCAAGCTCTATCTCTTCCTCTCTCTCTCTCTCTATATATATATATGAAAACATAAATGTTCATATATATATATATACTCTAAGCTCTTCTGACTGGTAGGAACACCCACCAAGAACACAATGGGTGTCCACCTACTTTTCCACATGAATGAAGGACAAGGTGATACTAGCTATGCTAGGAATTCAATCATCCAGGTCTCTCTCTCTCTCTCTCTCTCTCTTCTTACACCATCATATCAAAATATGCGCGCATGCCAAACTTTAATTATTGATACATGTTTTTTGAACAGAAAAAGATCATATCAGTGGCAAGGGAGACAACCAAGGAAGCCATATTGGACCTCTATTGTGCAATCAAGCCCGAGAGGCTGAGCATAGCCGATTTGGGCTGCTCTTCGGGACCGAACGCGCTACAACAGATCTCGGATATCATCGATTTCGTCTATCAGAAATGCCGACAGCTAGGCCACCCCTCCCCAGAGTTCCAATGCTTCCTTAACGACCTCCCATCGAACGATTTCAACACTGTTTTCTACAGTTTGCCCGAGTTTTACGAGAAGCTCAGGAGGGAGAAGGGGACTGATTTCGGTCCATGTTTTGTTTTTGGAGTGCCTGGCTCTTTCTATGAGAGGCTTTTCACCAAGAGAAGTCTACACTTCGTTCTATCCTCTTCTAGTCTTCATTGGCTTTCGCAGGTTCCTGTCGATCTCGATAGTGGAAGAAGAACAAGCCCCCATTTGAACAAAGGAAAGCTCTACATATCGAAAACGAGCCCCCCTTGCGTTTTACGATCCTATCTCCAACAATTCCAATGTGATTTCTTGGCGTTTCTCGCTTCGCGATCTCAAGAAATCATCGCCGGTGGTCGCATGGTGTTAACACTCATGGGTAGGAGATCTGGCGACCCCGCTGATCATGAGGAGTATTGCTTTCAATGGGAATTGTTATCTAATGCACTCATGGACATGGTTTCTGAGGTATATATGCATTCTTATGATATTTTATTTTTCATCTTAATTAATGATGATGCCCTTAGTTAAGAGATGGAATCCGGTCAGTCCATTCAATGGGAGACTGATCTTATCATGTAAAAATGTCATAAGCCAGTCTCATATGAGAGACTGACCGACTATATATAACTGATTAATTAATTAATCCTGACTTGAATCGTTTCTTCCTCACTTAGAGGAAGAGTTTGACCATATTTAATGTGATATTAGCACGTCTAATAAGTAGGTATGTTTCTCTTTTTCTTCTTGTCAAGTGCAATACAAATTTAATGTTGAGCATAACAAATCCAGTGCTCATTCTAATTGGTTTAGGGTCTCATAGAGGAGGAGAAGGTTGACTCCTTGAATTCTCCCTACTATTCTCCGTCACCCGAAGAACTAAATCAAGTGGTACAAAGCGAGGGAAGTTTCACAGTCGATCGCCTAGAGAACTTTGAAGTGGAATTCAATGCGAGTCTAAATGGGACCGACGACAATAACGAAAGTAAGGGTCACAGAGTGGCCAAATCTATGAGAGCCGTGGTGGAACCGATGCTTGATGGCCATTTCGGAGGAAAAGTCATGGATGATTTGTTCTATAGATATGGAGTGCATCTTCAAGAATACATATCTCAAAAGAGACCCAAATTGACCAATTTATTGGTCTCCATGGTTAGAAATGGTTGAGAGAGAGAGGTGTATATATATGTGTGTGTGTGTGTTATTAATTAATATTTTATTGATCATCCATAAGATTGGTAATTTGTATGAATAATTAATTAAATAAATATTGATCATTAAAAGGAGTTGGTTGAATTTTCAAAAGGAGTCAATATAATGGTCATGCAGATTGACTTGGTCGGTCTTCACATGGATGACAAAGAAAGTATCAAAAAAATAAACATCATCACTAGCTCACATGTTTTCATGAAAATCAATTATATATAAAGTGGTGGTACGGGAAGGAAACTAAAGCCAAAAAGGACATTTTGGGAAAGACAGCCCCCCCCCCCCCCCCCCCAATTTTCATAGTGACACGTGTAAACTGTGCATGCATGCGTGTGGTGTGTTTTTTGAAAATTATGTAAACCAACTTTTATATGGGACGTGTTCACCCAAAAAATAAATTTAAAAACTTATATGGGTCGTGATTGATTAGACGAAAATGTGGTGAAATTATATATATAAACAATTCAGTAAGATAAAACATTAAAATAATAGAGAGAAGGAGAGTGCAAGTTTAGGTGCAATTAAAAAATTGACTTATAATTGTATCACTAAGATTACTAGATTAATAGAACGTCTGAATTATCTCTCTCAAACTCTCATAAGAGAATCTGTCTTTTAGTGGATTCTCAATTTGAGACTTGGATGACTTGAATAACATATATAAATTCCTTTATATAAGCATCTAGGTTGTCTAAGAGTATATAAATTCCTTTATATACGCATCTAGGTTGTCTAAGAGTATATAAATTCCTTTATATAGGCATCTAGGTTGTCCAAGAGTCCTCCAAATTTAAGGTACCAAATCAATTTAGAAATAATAGACTTATTTATATTCAATGCATGTTTCATTGTTCTATAGACAATGAGTGTCAAATTCAAGGTACATAATGGACTCTTTTAATCAATTCATGTATCCAACCTATGTGCATTGTTGGAATGAGAAATTTGCATATTCAATGCCTTGAATAAGGTTCATTACAACCTAAATTCATCATAAGAATCCTAACATACATAAATCCTACATAGTTAATGTATAATATGATTGATTACATCCTAGGTACATTTTTAGAAATACTACACGCATGAACCTTGCATATATAATTCCATAATTAGAGTCCAATATGCCTACCATATTTTGTCAAAATATATGAATCATGTCAAAGTTCACATCCACATGCGAAGTGCACATCCACATCCAATTGTAGCCCTTGTCCATATTGTATCAAAGTCCTATACTTAGCTAATTGGTGATTATTTTTTATTTGTTTCAATGCACATGACAATCTTTTATCAAACCACATAAATTTTCTCGTGTGTGATCACGATTTTATTTTTATATTCACAACAAAAATTTTCAACAATTCAAATTTTTTTAAAATGATAAATATCTTACAATTCAATGAAATATAAATTTTTCGGGGTTTTACGAGATCAAAGATTGGATATATTAAGTCAACAATGTGAAATTATTATAAAATTTAGGGGGAATTGCCCATATACCCTTAAATCAGCTCTTTTATTTTTTCTGTGGCCCTGGAATTTAAAGAAATTTTTTTTTTACCTCTGCAGAACTGTTCCCTTTTTTTACACCCCTCACCCATGCCACATCACTTTTTTTTACCTAAAATATCCCATCCATCTTATTTTCTCTCAAAACCTTTGTAACTTCCCCCAATCTCTCTCTCTACTCCATGAACTTCCAGAATTGGAGGCATTCGTGTACCTGAAGCTTTGTGCGGTGCCGATGATTGTCACAACCCTCTCCTCCGCCGCTAACTCCAACTCCGCCATGCTCATCTAGGGCCGTCGCCGCCCTTGGGAGCTTTGCCTGTGGCGTCGACGCCAGGGACCCGGTGGTGCTCGATGGTGGTGCCATGCCGATCCATGTGAGGCTGCTCTCCAACCGTATGAGAAGGTAAAAGTTGATCAATGTAGAAGTGGGTTTTTTTTTTAGGTTTCTATGGGGATTGTTTATTTTGTTATTAGTTTTTGTTTGATGGTAGAGAAAAAATGTATTTTTTAAATGAAAAATATAGTTCTTTGATAATATGTTGTGCTTGATTATGAAATAATGAGGCTTTGCATTCTTTTGTTTTTCCTTTTTTAATTTGGGGTTTTTTTTTGCATTGTGGATATTAATGTCTCAATTATGTGTTTTTTGTTTGTTTTTTATGTAAAGGGGGGGAGTTTTTATAGCTTTTTTGGGGTTGACTATTGTATGATTACTTTTATTTGATTATACAGGAAAAAAAATATGATGTTACGTAATTGGTAATTTACTTATCTGTAAATTGATATTACATTTTTGTAATTGATATTACCTTTCTGTAATCATATATTACATTGCACTTTCTGAATTTATTCAGACATATTCTATAGCTCAAGTTGTTAATTAATGAAAATCACTTGATACATGATGTGACAAGGGCAAAGGATAAAATGAAAAGGGGACAGGTCTACAAGGGTAAAAAAAAAAATTTAAAAAGTTCAGGGACATAAAAAATGTGAGGGTCAATCTAGGGGTATTTGGACAATTCCCCCTAAAATTTTATAAAATTAAATTGAATTGAATAAATGTTGAATTGATTGATCACCAAGTTCATGAGCTTAAAATAAGTTGTTAATCAATTCAAGTAAATCATTCACATGTAATTTGTGTCTTTAAAGAATGACTCACACGCTTAGCACGTGATGTGTCCACGTACGTGTGATATAATTTGTTTTCTGCTGACTAGATCCTAACCCAAATTAATACAGCCTATGAAAAAAGTAACTGTAATTTTGTGATTCAAGCCAACCAAATTAAATAAAGTGATAAACCTAATTTGAAATGACCTATACATATCTAAATCTAAATGGAAGCTTGCATATGCTTAAAACCACTCAGCTGTGGAAGTTGTGGAGTTGGAATGAACACGTCCATTGTGGGAGGCAAGCTAGGCCCCAATAACAACAAGAAAAATAGAAAGGTATAGCAAGCTTAAGAAACATTTTTTCAAGTTGGGTAATATATGTTCACTGTTATCGGCATAAATGGTGAAGTTCAATGAGAGATTCCACTCAAACGAATCAAATCAAGATTAATGATTAACATTGAACCCCAAAGCAAAAGTACTTTAAAAGAAAAATAATATATATATATATAAACGCATGGTTGGAATAATGGAATGTGCAGCACTACTAACACGTGCTGAAGTACGTAGTACTAACTAACACATGCGCTGCTTTTCCATGCACGGACAACAAAAATGTCAAATTTCAATTCATCATGTTCACTTCATCGTCAAACAAATATATCTGCAGTGCGGACACGCGGTTTTGGGTTCAGCGTACGAGAATACTTGTCGTCTGTCCGATTATATTTTCATCAAATCAGACGTTCATAAATAGTTTTTAAAAAAATTTAAAAGTGCATTGACGTGGACGTGCAGTGATGATGGGTTAAAAAAAAAAGCAAACGGACCGATCAATTGATTCCCAATTTAAACCCAAATAACACTTTCTTCCTCACCATTCCAAAAATCAACACCCAACACACTGTCTCTGTCTCTCTCTCTCTCTCTCTCTCATTCCACTTTCTCAAACCCAAAAAATCAACACACATGTTATTTTAATATTTATTTATATTTATTTTTGTTATTATTTTATTCGATTGATTTAAATTTTCATTTATTGTTTTTATTCCTTATTTTATTATTTAGATAATTAATATATATTTCCAAAACTTATCCATATCTTTTTCTTCATTTTTTTATCACAAGTTATTTTTCAATTTTATTTATTTTTTATTTTTATGTTATACATTTTTTTCATTTATTTTGTCTCCTATTAATTGTGTAAATAAATAAAAATTTGTGAACAGGGGCTCATTTTATAAACACCCCTAGAGCCCCATCTCATTCAACTAATCTTAGGGGCGGTCTTGGTACTAGTGTTTTAAAAATCGGATCGGATCGGTCGATTCAACCAGTTTTGCAAAACACTTATGAGGTTACACGAAAAGCTCGATTTGTGCAAGTGTTATAAAAAAAATCATTGAAATGATGTTTAAAAGCCCAAAAGTCACTTTCTTCAAAACAACAAAATATATTACAATTTTTTAAAATTGTATAGCGTTAATTAGATAAGTCCTCTCACAAAACTGAGTTATTTTCTTTTATTTATGTTTAACTTATGATATTTATTTATGTAATGTAGTTTTTAAGCATCCTCTTACAAATTATAAAACATTAGTTTGGTTATGTCTCCTAAAAATTTATAAAATATTGATTAATTATGAATTATTAAAATGATTAATATATTTATTACGTCATGTCATTATGACATCACGGTTCAATTCCGATTAACGAGACGGTTGAACTAGTGACTCAGTCAATTTTTCGGTTCCTTAAAATGTTCGATATTTAAAACATTGCTTAATAGATAGTCTGAAAATGAAGATTTGAATGATATTCAACCCCTTTTTTGTCAGATTTAATCTCTCTCTTTTTCAAATCACATTTAATAAATATAATCAATTAATAAACAAAAGAAATCATTTTTAGAGAAACAATTTTTTATCACATTCAAAAAAAAAATTACCAGAGGTGGTCGTCAGAGTCACGAAGTGAGAATAGCTGTGTTTGTGATTTTTCATGTTAATTGGACCGGTTGGCCGTTCGTTTGCTTTTTTTTAACCCCCCATCAATGCACATCCACATCAATGCACTTTTTTTTTTTTTTGTTTTTTAACTCTCTCACGTTTGATTGGTAGAATTATAATCGGACGGATGACAGGTATTGTTGCACGGTAAACCCAAAACCTCATGTCCGTACTAAATCAATTATATATATATATATATATATATATATATATATAGGGAAATGATGGGGTGCGACCGTGCGCACGGTGCACCCCATCGTGCGCCCCGAGTCTCGACCGTGCGATCGCTGATCCGGCGATCGCACGGTCCACGTTAATTTTTTTTTAAAAAAAAATTCGTCCAAAATCGTGGACGTCTCTCTCTCACACGTCACTCTCTCGGGGTCTCTCTTGGATCTCTCTCTCTCTCTCTCGCTCGCTCTCTCTCTCGCTCCATCGACGATCGCACGAACCCCGGCCACTGCGACCCCGTCGACGGCCGCACCAACCCTCGGCGACCGCAACTTCGTCGATGACGACCGCACGGACCCCGACTGTTGCGACCCCCGTCGACGACCGCACGGACCCCGGCGACCCCTCCACGTCCCCTGCTCCGACCCCATCAGTGACCCCCTCTGCCACCCCATCAGCGACCAGATTCACGTCATTCCTATCTCTCCCTGAAATAGTTTTTTTAATTTCTTCTTTCTGTGAATCTGTGTGAATATTTTGTCTAAATATGTTTGAATGTGTATGATTTTCTGCAAAATTTCATATGTTTGAATGTGTGTGATTGTGTAGGATTTTTTTGTTGAATTTCATATGGCTGAACATGTGATTTTTCTTAACAGGGATTTCTTTGTTGAATGAATTTGTGGGTGTGGGTGTGTTTTTTTTTTTTGAATGATTCGGGTGGTACACTGAGCTTTCTTGATTTCCATGGTGTGGATCTTGGAGCTTCTCTTGGATTGACGAGGGCGCACACTGAGAATAATATTCAGATTTGGGTTCCTTCATCTTTTATGTGGTTTGTATCACAGACAAGGCTATGGGTTGTGGTCTTTCTTTGAAAAGATTGGATCTCTGATTATTATTGAATGTTTATATTGCTTTTTTTGGGCTGGGTTGTGTTTTTTTTAGAGTTTTTATGTGATTTTGTTGTTTTACAGGATTTTGATTGACAATGATGCTTGTGAGGATGCAACAGTTATCAGAGTAAGCTAATGAATTCTTTTAATTTTATGTGAGAATCCTTTTTTTTTTTAACCTTTGGTGGGTCTGCTTATTTATAAAGTTTTGTTTGTGTTTCTGAATTTAAAGGTTGATAGTGAGAACAAGCATGGGAATCTATTGGAGGTTGTTCAATTACTCACTTATCTGAACTTCATTGTGACAACTCTCAAATTAAAGCATCATAGAACATAAATACGTTTAGGTATAATGAATCTATTGTATGTTAAAGCATCATAGAACATAAAACTTCAATTCTCAAATTAAATACGTTTAGGTATAATGAATCGTTTCTTCTTCTTTTTAAATGGTGCACTTTTGCTTGCAGATTTTGATCATTCCCTAGAGAAAAAGTAAAATGATCAATCTCATTTGAAAACATTTCCTACTAAACTAATGAACCATTTCAGTGCATTAATTTACCAAATTCTTGATGTTCATAACTATAGCTGACCAGAAGCTCCTTCCATAAGAATTTCAAATTAGATGGTTTCAAAGATAGATTTTTTTTCATATCAGGTCATATCAATAAAATAGATGGATTAAATTTTTTTTATGAAAGCAACTTGTAATGTGGATTTTTGATGCAATTATGCAGTCTATCGTAACTGGTTCCTGCTTCAGACCCTCAATGATGGATTCAGTTGGAGTGAGGCCTTCCAAAGAGCACACCTTCATCGAGTTAACTGGGACCGACCATCCAGGCTTGTTGTATGAAGTTTGTGCCATTTTAACAGATCTGAAGTGCAACATTGTGGATGCGGATTTCTGGACACACAACACTCCGGTTGCAGCTGTGGTTTGTATCACAGACAAGGCTACGGGTTGCGCGATTGATGATCCAAAGGGATGAAGGATTAGTTGCTCTCCTTCACTTCTCTGGATGCAAGATCCCACTGTTGAAATTTTTGTAAAGTCACTTCCTATAGCAATACAAATTTTGATTACCAATAAAAAAAAAAACTTGGATGTCAGACTTTTCTGGTCTTCTGAATGCAATTTCATGAGGATCTGATTAAAGGAAAACTACAACTGACATTTGATGCTAATGGCATGCCATGTAATTCTAAATATATCGTAGTGAAGGAACTCCTCTTTCATTTATCATTTCCAAATCCATTCAGAATAGAATCAGAGAGAGATTATATATTGAAGGACAAATAAATTGCTTCATTGTTATGTTGCTACCAATATAGACACTGGATTTAATCAAATTTATGTACAATATAGCTGCAGAGATGAATAAAAAATAGCCACAAAAAAACACTTCACATCCGCCATTTGCATTGGCTACATATTGCTGTAATATTTTGCTCATCAATATCCTCGATCTCTTCAACAGATCCCATGTATGGGACTCGATGTTATGAAAACAGCAAGCTTTATGGAAGTTTCTTTGAAGAAAGCTTGTGACTGTTTCTTTGTGAGGCTTCAAATAGAGGGCTGCCAGATTTTGTTTCACTCGCAATGATGTTTTGCAAATCTACGCGTAGGGAGACTAGACTTCCTTGGCCTCAACAAGATTGCCCAACATGTCTGTGACATGGAAGTTATCTACGACCATCCCATCCTCAATTGACATCTCTGCTCTTCTGATGCACATGCCATTCTCCGTCAATGTTCGAGTGATATCCGAGAGAAGACCTTCTCGATCTTTTGTCCTCAATTCTAGCTCCAGTCCCTGTAAAATCCAATCAATGAGTCTCATGTGCCAAACCCATTTGGTACATTCTCAAAGAAACACAAACTACACTACGTATATGAAGACCAAAAGACTGTCAACTACATTGTTTTGGACATCACATACATGCAAACTCAAAGGGAAGAACAGTGGAGAGATGAGAAAGTGAAATTAATATGCATCCTTTTTGTGCTCTTGCAATCTATGATTTCAGCAATACAAATGGAATTGCATAAAATTTAAGCAGAAAAAATAATGATATCATCTTTTAAGGCCAGGAATAAAAAATTCCATTTAATTTTGGGGGTTTTTCATTCAAAATGAAATGCACCCCACCAGATAACATAACATATCATGCTTCAGAACATGAACAACCAACAATATATGTATTCTCAAACCTGAGTCCCGGCTTTCCTCTGTCAGATAGTCCATTTGGATTTGCAGTGTGTCATAGCTAGAAAAGCACCAATTCAGGGGGAAAAAAAGGGAAACCAAGTAGAATGGTCAATGAAGACATGTTTCCTTATTACTATTTTAAATTTAGCATAACAGATAAATAAATTAGAAGAAATGCATATCTACAATAATAATGTGCAACAATCATGGTGGGAACATCACCATTTACCCCCAAAAACTGTTTGACATTTTTATGAAACTATAAAAGATAGATGATAGATTAGAAAAAGATTATAACAATCTTCTACACAGAATGATAAATAATTTGCTTCTGATATCAAATAATGTACAACTTCAAATTCTTCAATGAGCAACAAAGAAAGTTAGTGTCATGGATAGATGAAATTTTAGTGTTTTAGCAAATAAAGAAGGGAAGGTTGAGGCGAATACTGATCAGTCCAATGGCATGTCCAGAAATTGCATACCATGAATATTTATGCCCTTTGTTGGAAGATGCATCTGATGGTCTTGCCAATCCCTTTACTTTTTCCCTCAGCTCTCTGTTTTCAAGTGACAGGTTTTATGGCTATTTTATAGCTATGATTTCACATATTGTTTTGTGATCCAACGGTTATAATTCTTTAATGAATGAATAAAATTAACAAAAAAAAAAAAATCAACCCACGATTCATATCATAAGTGAACAATATAATGGAGATTCAAGATTCCATTGACAAAGATTAAACACATTGAGTAACAAACATAAGACAACGAGTTAAAGAACACTTACATTGTGCAAGTATCTGATGATGCGCGTATCTGTGATTTTCTTTCCATCCTGATTGGTGACATAAAACACTAAAATTGACATAATCTTGTAAAGAATTTGATCGGTTAATATAGGTAACAAAACACATCCCAAAGTAAGACATTTTTATTCAATATATTAACTATACAACTCAAGAACCAGCCCTCATCAGAAGTCATGCATCCTTTTGTCACAATGAAGTTCAGATCAGTGAGTAATTGAACAACCTCCAACAGATTCCCATGCTTGTTCTCACTATCAACCTTTAAATTCAGAAACACAAACAAAACTTTATAAATAAGCGGACCCACCAAAGGTTTCAAAAAAAAAAAAGGATTCTCACATAAAATTAAAAGAATTCATTAGCTTACTCTGATAACTGTTGCATCCTCACAAGCATCGTTGTCAATCAAAATCCTGTAAAACAACAAAATCACATAAAAACTCTAAAAAAAACACAACCCAGCCCAAAAAAAGCAATATAAACATTCAATAATAATCAGAGATCCAATCTTTTCAAAGAAAGACCACAACCCGTAGCCTTGTCTGTGATACAAACCACATAAAAGATGAAGGAACCCAAATCTGAATATTATTCTCAATGTGCGCCCTCGTCAATCCAAGAGAAGCTCCAAGATCCACACCATGGAAATCAAGAAAGCTCAGTGTACCACCCGAATCATTCAAAAAAAAAACACACCCACACCCACAAATTCATTCAACAAAGAAATCCCTGTTAAGAAAAATCACATGTTCAGCCATATGAAATTCAACAAAAAAATCCTACACAATCACACACATTCAAGCATATGAAATTTTGCAGAAAATCATACACATTCAAACATATTTAGACAAAATATTCACACAGATTCACAGAAAAAAAAAATTAAAAAAACTATTTCAGGGAGAGATAGGAATGACGTGAATCTGGTCGTTGATGGGGTGGCAGAGGGGGTCACCGATGGGGTCGGAGCAGGGGACGTGGAGGGGTCGCCGGGGTCCGTGCGGTCGTCGACGGGGGT
Source organism: Acorus calamus (assembly GCA_030737845.1). Classification (NCBI taxonomy): domain Eukaryota; kingdom Viridiplantae; phylum Streptophyta; class Magnoliopsida; order Acorales; family Acoraceae; genus Acorus; species Acorus calamus. Next base: position 385,249 of record CM060869.1, on the reverse strand, counting down.
CGCAACAGCCGGGGTCCGTGCGGTCGTCATCGATGAGGTTGCGGTCGCCGAGGGTCGGTGCGGCCGTCGACGGGGGTCGCAGTGGCCGGGGTTCGTGTGATCGTCGACGGAGCGAGAGAGAGAGCGAGCGAGAGAGAGAGAGATCGAGAGAGTGAGAGAGAGATCCGATCGAGAGAGCGAGCGAGAGAGAGAGAGAGAGAGAGAGAGAGATCCGAGAGAGACCCCGAGAGAGTGACGTGTGAGAGAGAGACGTCCACGATTTTGGACGAATTTTTTTTAAAAAAATATTAACGTGGACCGTGCGATCGCCGGATCAGCGATCGCACGGTCGAGACTCGGGGCGCATGATTGGGTGCACCGTGCGCACGGTCGCACCCCATCAGTTCCCTATATATATATATATATATATATATATATATATGCCGACGATTAGGTGCGGTGTGCGGTCGGTGCGGTGCGCGACGTGGGTCGTCCGATCGCGGGTCCATCGCATCCAACGGTCGACGTGAATCGCACCCGACCGTCCGATGCGATGGACCCGTGATCGACGGCCCGTGATCGCGCACCGCACCGACCGCACACCGCACGTAATCGGCTCCCTATATATATATATATATATATATATATATATATATATAGAGGGCCGATTACCCCGGCGAACGGCAGGTGCGGCGTCGATCGTGGGCAGTCGATCACGGGTGCATCGTATCGGACGGTCGGGTGCGATTCACGTCGACCGTTGGATGCGATGGACCCGCGATCGAACGGCCCACGTCGCCGCCGCACCTGCCGCACGCCGCACCTAATCGCCCCCGTATATATATATATATATATATATATATATATATATATATATATATATATATAAGTGATTCGGTGCGGGAATGCGGGAAGCGATCACGGGCCGTCGATCACCGGTCCATCATATCGGACGGTCGGATGCGATTCACATCGACCGTTGGATGCGATGGACCCGCGATCGAACGACCGACGTCGCTTCCCCCATTCCCGCACTGAATCACTCGAATATATATATATATATATATATATATATATATATATATATATATATGGGAGCCGATTACGTGCGGTGTGCGGTCGGTGCGGTGCGCGATCACGGGCCGTCGATCACGGGTCCATCGCATCGGACGGTCGGGTGCGATTCACGTCGACCGTTGGATGCGATGGACCCGCGATCGGACGACCCACGTCGCGCACCGCACCGACCGCACACCGCACCTAATCGTCGGCATATATATATATATATATATATATATATATATAAAACGAAATGATTCGGTGCGGGAATGCGGGAAGCGATCACGGGCAGTCGATCACGGGTCCATCGCATCGAACGGTCAGGTGCGATTCACATCGACCGTTGGATGCGATGGACCCGCGACCGAACGACCGTCGTCGCTTCCCGCATTCCAGCACTGAATCACTCGACTATATATATATATATATATATATATATATATATATATATATATATATATATATATATAGGGAAGCGATTCGGTGCGGGAATGCGGTCGTGCGGGAAGCGATCACGGGCCATCGATCACGGGTCCATCGCATCGGACGGTCGGGGGCGATTCATCTCGACCGTTGGATGCGATGGACCCGCGATCGAACGGTCGACGTTGTTTCCCGCACGGCCGCGATCACGGGTCCATCGCATCGGTGCGGGAATGTGGGAAGCGATCACGGGCCGTCGATCACGGGTCCATCGCATCGGACGGTCGGGTGCGATTCACATCGACCGTTAGATGCGATGGACCCGCGATCGAACGACCGACTTCGTTTCCCGCATTCACACACCGAATCACTCGACTATATATATATATATATATATATATATATACACGCTCACGATTAGCTGCGGTGAACGGCAGTTGCGGCCGTAACGTGGGCCGTTCGATCGCGGGTCTATCGAATCCAACGGTCGACGTGAATCGCACCCGACCGTCCGATGCGATGGACCCGTGATCGACGGCCCGTGATCGTTGCCGCACTCGCCGTTCGTCGCACCTAATCGGTTCCCTATATATTTATAGGCAACTGATATTATGCGTGACGTGAGAACCCGAGTTTACAATGTGATCTCGGCCATCCGATCGAAGGTCCATAGATCGGACGGCCACTTACATAAACAAACAAAAATTTGGCTTTCCAAAACTACCCCTCCCTAAATAACCCCTTCACCCTGAATCTCTCTCTCTCTCTCTCTCTCTCTCTCTCTCTCGGTCTGTTCTTTTCTTTTTTTTTTCTCCATCGCAAAATTGCCCCCTCCTCATGTTGGCAACTCCACTCCTCACATCGGTGACTCCCCTCCTCAAGTAGGCAACTACCTCGACTAATTGACACCTCCATCTGAAAACCCTTCCGCTGGCATCACCCCTGTCCCGCAAGCGTCCTCATCCCGGCATCTACCATGGCCCAACAAAACCTTCAAATGTAAGTATTTCTTTTATCTTCTTTGATGGTCTGATTATTTAGGGGTTTTTTTATTTCATTTGTGATTTTGTTTGATTAACTAGAGTTTATAAATCTGTGATATTTTTAGGTTTGTAAATCTGTAAGTTTTAAGGGCATTTTTTTAATTCTTTTTCATGGAAAGAAATGATGTTTATGTATACATATCATCATTTTTTTTCGGTTTGCAAAAATCTTTCCAACATTAAGTATGGAGTTGAAAGTTGGTGGTGTGTCAATTTCAGCTGGTATGGCTATGTGAACTATATCATTCAATAAAGCTTTTTTTTTATTTTCAGACATGGCTTTCCATATGATCTATATGAATTATGGAACTTATTTGATTGATCTCTCAGTGTAATTTTTAATACATGGATTAGCTATAAGTTGCACGATCTGTGCATCTTATCTATGCAACAGAATGTCAGTGAGTGTTTGGAGGAAAGATTTGGCGTACAAGAGTTGAAGTGGTTTATAAATCTTTCCAACATTGAGGATGAGACTTGACATCTCCAATTTCTTTAGACTTGAATACATTAGGAATATGTGATAATGTGTTTGATTTCAATAGCATTTAATACAAAACACTCAAGATGATCCAATAGCATTTAATGAAACTCAAGCTTCAACTATGGACTGAAACTTGATAAATAGAATTCCAATTATATTATTTTTTGTTTTTTTTGTCTGATTGATTTTGATGTATAGTCATATGTTGACAATTATTTTATTTGCAGGTCAGTGTTTGAGAAGGCATAGAGATGTCCATCAAGGCATGTGATATTTTGACAGTATTATGTTGAAACAGGGTTATGTTGAAACATGTCTATTTTGTCTCTTATTTATGAGTTCAATGAAAAAGGGTATGTTGAAACTGTTGGAAAATTAATACATTTCAATAAAAAAATGTATTAATTAGTTTTCAAATTAAGATTAAAAATTTAATGGCATAAACGTTTTGTTTTTCATAACGGCCGGTAACGTTTGAATTTTAAACGTTGGAATTAAATATGGTAATAAATCACTTACCATAATTAGCGTGTGTAATTATTACGAACGTTACACTTCCAATGGTCGAATCTATGTGCCTATAAAAAGGTCATTTTCGCAGAGATTCAAATAAGATCGGAAAAAACTAATTGTTCCATTAGAAATCCTCAACAAACAAACTTCTTTTTTTTTTTTGTTCTTTTGGGCGATCAAGTCAGCGACCGGTTCGACTTTTCTTCTTGCTTGCACCAAGAAGAGAATAGCAAGGGCTGGGTGGTTTTATCTTGGGAACAGATCGTCGAGAACCCTGTGCGATTGAGGGGGCGTATTCTGTTCTGAAATTGTTGAACAAATTAGCTATTATCAGATAAAAAAAAATGAGAATATGAAGACAAAGATTATAAGTTATTCAGAACAGAATACGCCCCCTCAATCGCACAGGGTTCTCGACGATCTGTTCCCAAGATAAAACCACCCAACCCTTGCTGTTCTCTTCTTAGTGCAAGCAAGAAGAAAAGTCGAACCGGTCGCTGACTTGATCGCCCAAAAGAACAAAAAAAAAAAAAGAAGTTTGTTTGTGGAGGATTTCTAATGGAACAATTAGTTTTTTCCGATCTTATTTGAATCTCTGCGAAAATGACCTTTTCATAGGCACATAGATTCGACCATTGGAAGTGTAACGTTCGTAATAATTACACACGCTAATTATGGTAAGTGATTTATTACCATATTTAATTCCAACGTTTAAAATTCAAATGTTACCAGCCGTTATGAAAAACAAAACGTTTATGCCATTAAATTTTTAATCTTAATTTGAAAACTAATTAATACATTTTTTATTGAAATGTATTAATTTTCTAACAATGAGATTAGAAGAGCCTGATATGGAGTCACGTGATAATGTTGTAACGCTGTTCTGAAATTGTTGGACAAATGGATTTGTTTATTTATTTAATATTGATGTTTGCTATCCAACAGATATGACGTGTTGTAATTTGTTATATACAGTGGTGTACGTGGAACTTCTTATATCAGGAAATTCAGTATATATATTTATATTTATTTATTTCATTTCATCTTTGCTCATGGGTGTATACATAATTTTGTCCATGAAAGATGAAGAAATGGAACATGCATGATATATTTTCCACTAGTCGGCAAAATCATGAAATTGATTTTCTATGTCTTTTGAGATTCTGTTTTAATCAGTACAATAAATTCATGGTATGTTTTTTCATGCAATTGATTTTTAAAATCATAGAATTGAAACATTGGATCTATTTTCTGTTATTGGGTAATAGATCTCTATTGTTCAAATTAAATATTATCTAGATTTGTTTGATCTATTTAATATATATTTTTTCATTAAATATTCTAGTTGTTCATATTCCTGGATCGGATAGTTATTATGAATATATTATAATGGGTCATTTATTGTGATTGTTCAAATAATAATGTGTGCAAATATGACCATTATTATTTTTGTTCTTTTCATTTTTGACAGTTACATAATAAAGTCTATTTTTGAATATGATAATAATTTGTCTGCTTAATGGCTTGCCATTTATGTGGATTACAATTATTGATATCATCTATTTTGTATAATTTTCAAATTCAAATTTATTATGAATGTGACAGAAATTTCTTTTCATTTATGTCAATGTTTATTGGCATGAAAAAAAAATATTGATTTAAAATATTTTATTTATATGGTTCCATTATGTGCTCGAAATAGGAGTAAATAAAATCAAAATATTTTGGTTGTACATGTTATTACCAAATCTGATATTAATTAATAGTATGATTTTATTTTGGGAGTATGTCGATTTTTAAATGACTAATAATGCATACGTTCATTTTTTTGAATGCATGCACGTAGAATGTAAATGTGCATTAATCATTGCATGTGTTATAAAAAAAATTAAAAACTCACCATTATATATTGTATTATATATGCTGGTTATTAATGCAACATTGGGTTTTAACTTTTACTATTGTTCCCGCATTCAAAACGAATGAAATGTGTTTTTAATTACATATTGCGTTACAATTTGGACTGATGATTGTATTAGAAATTTTTTTGAATAAAAGGTCTCGATTTGTGTAAATGCAATATTAAAAACATTTTAAGAGATGCTTTGTAATTAGACAATGCTCATATTATTGTCATAATCTGTTTGAGTATTATTTGAAATTTAATATTGAGTGTGCCTTGAAAATATTGATTTTTGAGACTTGATATTTTTATGGTGCTAGTGTTGATATTTGTGCAGGGCACATTTATGTATCATATTGGAGTATGGTTTATTTCAATAAACATCCAAAAACAGAATGGGCTCCCTTTGTGTCAAGTTCAAGCACTCCAAACGTCGGTTTCAAACTCTCAAAATTCAGGCAATAATAGCTGAGATGTTAGGCAGAAATGATTTTATATATATATAAATTATTTCAAGGCCAATGATATTCCACAAAAGGGTGCTCTGATATATTTTCGAGATATTTTATATGGAATCAATATTATTATGGATTTATTGGCATTTTGGATACTTTCATGTATGAAGCAAGCGGTCTACATATTCTTCTATGGATATCATATTATGTTGATTATCAATTTGTGGGATCATATTATTTATATCAGGACTTCAGATATTTTAATGCTTATTATCATATTGGATCTTCTGATTTTATGATGCACACGGTATGGATGGCTTCTATATTATTTTATCAGTGAAATGCAAGAGTTTTAAGGTATGTGACTAAATACCATTTTATTTTAATTGCATATGCTTACATACAAATGACTTGGTAATGACATATTTTATATGTATACATATGTCCATATGATGATTCTGTGTAACTCATATATTTATGTGGTAAACCAAGTTATAAGAATTAAAAGCATGTGATGTGTAGAGAAAACTGAAATAGAATGTAAGTAGATTCTATTTATGTTTTATATGAAAAATAAATGATCATTGAGTAGACATTTATTTTACAATTACCTCCTAATTAGAAATGCTATGCATTTATTCATGGAATAATTTGTTAATTCATATTAATGTGGTGTTATGACTATGACCAGAGAATTAAATGCATGTAATTTGTAGAGGAAAGTAAAATGGATTCCATATATGTTTCATATAGTTGACATATATATGCTCATTTTTTATTGGATATATTTGTTTCATTATTATTATTTCAAATTGAGAATTTGATAAATATATATTTATTAATGAAATAATATGTGGGGGACATATTTGAATATATGAAATAAATGAGCATGTTGTTTTCATTTTATAGCATGTTAATCAAGTCTAGAAATTATGAGTATAAAGAGCTTGATTTATTATAATTTCATTTGTGAATATTAGACTTCATAAAGCATGTTATATTATGAGTTGTGGGGGTTGTGAATAAATTCACATGTAACCTTAAAAAAAAATTCTAGCGAGCAGGCTAGTTAAATTTTTCATCGAGAGGGACAGGATACCCTGAATTTATACTCTTAAAGGGATCGCATGCAACATGGTGTAGTCTCACTTGATTTCATCAAATCAATGAGCAATATTGCAGATCCACTTATTAGAGGTCTAGCGAGGAGGCTAGTCATTTCTACATCGAGGGGGATGAGTCTAAAGCCCATAATATAGTACCACAGTAGACACCCTACCTATCCAAATAGAGATCCCATGAGGATAAGTTCAAAGGGAAAAACAAACTGATGTGTATCTATGTTAAGTACTGAAATAAAAATAAATAAATGAGATTCATTAATTTATTTTAAAAGAACATCCCTATGGTGCCAGTACTTGTAACTGTGTCGGTATAGGAAGAGCAAACGCTCTGAATGAATTCAAGGCTTATAAGGCAGGGTGTAGCACCGCACAGTGCATCCTTTGAGAATTCTAATATGTGAGTGTGATCGTGGGGCCGCGATCTATGAGAACAAGGGCTGATCTCTAAAGCACTCATGAAACAAGATAAGTGTAACGGCCGTAATGCGCACACCGATAAAGAACCTGGTCTAGTGCTTATACTGTGTTGTGTGACTTACTGAAGTTTGATCAAAAGGGTCTAGTTCAAAACCTAGTTTACTACGTCCCTTCAAATGGAAGTTAGTTAACACTAAGTGATGTTCAAAGCCCTAAGCTACCTCACCGAACACACAGTATTGTATCGCCCAAATTTATTTTTATTTTCTTTATAATAAAATTATTTAATCTTGTGGGGGATTGTTGGAAAATTAATACATTTCAATAAAAAAAAATGTATTAATTAGTTTTCAAATTAAGATTAAAAATTTAATGCAATAAACGTTTTGTTTTTCATAACGGCGGGTAACATTTGAATTTTAAACGTTGGAATTAAATATGGTAATAAATCACTTACCATAATTAGCGTGTGTAATTATTATGAACGTTACACTTCTAATGGTCGAATCTATGTGCCTATGAAAAGGTCATTTTCGCAGAGATTCAAATAAGATCGGAAAAAACTAATTGTTCCATTAGAAATCCTCCACAAACAAACTTCTTTTTTTTTTTTTTTTCTTTTGGGCGATCAAGTCAGCGACCGGTTCGACTTCTCTTCTTGCTTGCACCAAGAAGAGAACAGCAAGGGCTGGGTGGTTTTATCTTGGGAACAGATCGTCGAGAACCCTGTGCGATTGAGGGGGCGTATTCTGTTCTGAATAACTTCTAATCTCTGTCTTCATATTCTCATTGGTTTTTTTTTATCTGTTAATAGCTAATTTGTCCAACAGAAACTGGTCATTTCAGTTTTTGAGTGTGTCAATGTTAATGCTTGAGGTTTCTGTTTTCTGAGGATTGGAAGGGTGATTGAATGAGTGGGATGATATGAACTTATGTAACAACTGTGTCAAGTTATGATCTGAATTAATTAAATGGTGTAAAGCTAATATTATATGTTGGGACCTGTCTTTATTAGTTTAACATATTATATAACATTAGACACATCTCATTTATTCTTGTAATGTTCTTGTGCTGCTTATATCTGAATTATGGCTTTGCAGAAGATGGGATGCATACATAACTCTCTTCAGGATTATATGAAATGACCTTCTTCTTACATTCTATATGGTCATACCAAATATAAATGAACAAGTATCTGTTGTTTTATAATTCCTGGAAAGCAACAGAAATTCCAGATGGTCATCACTTTCTTAAGATTATATATATATATATATATATATATATATATATATATATATAGAAATACTTACGTGCGGTCGTGCGCCCGCAGTCGCGAGCCGTCCGATCGCGGGTCCATCGTATCCAACGGTCGACGTGATTCGCACCCGACCGTCCGATGCGATGGACCCGTGATCGACGGCCCGTGATCGCGGACACACCGACCGCACGACCGCACGTAAGCACGTCCCTATATATATATATATATATATATATATATTATTACGTGCGGCGAACGGCAGGTGCGGCCGCGACGTGGGCCGTTCGATCGCGGGTCCATCGCATCCAACGGTCAATGTGAATCGCACCCGACCGTCCGATGCGATGGACCCGTGATCGACGGCCCGTAGTCGCTGCCGCACCTGCCGTTCGCCGCACGCAATAACTCCCCTATATATATATCTATATATATATATATATATATATATATATATATATAGGGAGCCGATTAGGTGCGGTTTACGGTCGGTGCGGTGCGCGATCACGGGCCGTCGATCACGGGTCCATCGCATCGGACGGTCGGGTGCGATTCACGTCGACCGTTGGATGCGATGGACCCGCGATCGAATGGCCCACGTCGTAAACCGCACCGACCGCACACCGCACGTAATCGCGACCATATATATATATATATATATATATATATATATATATATATATATATATATATATATATATATATATATATATATTCGATAATATGCGGTCGGCGCGGTCGTGCGGATTCGACGTGCGTCGTCCGATCGCGGGTCCATCGCATCCAACGGTCGACGTGAATCGCACCCGACCGTCCGATGCGATGGACCCGTGATCGACGGCCCGTGAATCGCGACCGCACGACCGCACGACCGTATAATATCACGACTCTATATATATATATATGGAATCGGATGGACGACATGTATTGCACATATCAATTTTAGGATATTTGTTAATCCTTAACAAATAAAAAAAATTAGGTTGTTTGTGTGATGCTGCATTGCGGTCAGGTTTGGATCCACTGCTTGTTTTTACATACTTGTGAGGTTGTCACGTCATCACATTGAAAATCAAACAGTTGCAAATACATGTAATTTTTAAAAAAAATATTTCATCATTTGATAGATTTACAACTATATGATTAGTCAAACAAAATACAAGTATGATAAAAACAAGTAAAATATCTTAATCCATTGGGGTCAGACTAGTAAAAATATTTTCTATCTTTTACCTTGCATTGTATCTTTATTCTCAAATCAATCTCTTTCAGACATTAGACATTGTCTATTTTATACTTTGTATTGAAATAGTATTGTCTACCGTTCTATTAAAATTAGGAAAAACAAAAAACAGATTCATGGACGGTAGACTGTACACAATCAGATCGACTTACCGTTTCACATTGGTATATATATCGAATTGATATATATGAGGGTAAAATACATTTGGTCCCCTTGAAGTTATTAAAACTTGCAGAAGCACCCCTGAAGTTCAAAAAGATGCATTTGCACCCCCTTTTGTTAGATTTTTCATTAATATGAGACAAAAGTACTTTAAAATTACTATTTTAGCCCTTTAATTAATTTTGTAAATATCAAAAAAAGCCAAATTAACTTCGAATATGTTTTATAAACATTAATTACTACAATAATTCTTGAAATACATTTGGATCAATTTATTGTGAGAATTAACTCACACAACAGTTAATTAAAAGGTAAAAATATGATAATGATTTAATTAAAATTGATAAAATCGTATTTTTGTTCTATTTTAATGAAAAATCTAACGACATGGGGGTGTAAGTGCACATTTTAAAACTTCCGGGGGTGCTTTTATAGGTTTCAAAGACTTTAAGGGGACCAAACGCAATTTACCCAATATGTGATGCAGCCACATCAAATTTGTTAGTTGTGTGTTTACTACAAAAATTTGGTTGGGATTTTAAGGCCTCAAATGAAAAGAGTGCTACATTACACTAAGTGGGTGCTCATATCAAAATATTATTATGGTCGAATTACTTTAATTTTTGGGGGTGTTGTCTCATTTTTAATTGTAACGGTGTAGGGTCTGGGCAGCTGTGGTTTCGCTTTTGATGGGTGGTGTTGTTTTTTAATATGTTTTATCTATTTTGCATTCCTTCACCTCTTGTAAAACTTCAAACTCTTATTTGTTTGATAATATATGATCATGATAGTAATTATCTACTTATAATTAAAAAAAAAGTGTAGGACGACTCCTTCCAAAAAAATTCCAAGTTATAGGGCCTGTGTTTTTGTTTTTTAATCTATTTTATTATGTTTTATCTATTTTGCGTTACTTCACCTCTTGTAAAACTTCATACTTTTGTTTGCTTGATAATGTATGATCATGATAGCAACTATCTACCAATAATTAAAAAAAAAGGGTGTAGGACTCCTTCCAAAAATAATTCCAAGTTCTAGGGCCCCGTGTTGTTGTTTTTTAATCTATTTTATTATGTTTTATCTATTTTGCGTTCTTTCACCTCTTGTAAAACTTCAGACTCTTGTTTGCTGGATAATATATAATCATGATAGCAACTATCTAACCGATAATTATAAAAAAAAAGGTGTAGGACGACTCCTTCCAAAACAATATATTCCAAGTTCAAGGGCCCACCAGCTCGCGTGTAGGCCTGAAGCCCAGGCCCATTCCAACGGTTTGGCCTCAGTCACGTTGGCTAGCTAGACAGGCATGTGATAATGTGTTTGATTTCAATAGCATTTAATACAAAACACTCAAGATGGTCAAATAGCATTTAATGAAACTCAAGCTTCAACTATTGACTGAAACTTGATAAATAGGATTCCAATTATATTATTTTTTGTTTTTTTAGTCTCATTGATTTTGATGTATAGTAATATATTGACAATTATTTTATTTGCAGGTCAGTGTTTGAGAAGGCATAGAGATGTCCATCAAGGCATGTGACATTTTGACAATATTATGTTGAAGCAGAGTTATATGTTGAAACATGTTTATTTTGTCTCCTATTTATGAGTTCAATGAAAAAGGGTATGTTGAAATTTGTCATTTCAGTTTTTGAGTGTGTCAATGTTAATGCTTGAGGTTTCCTGTTTTCGGAGGATTGGAAAGGTGATTCAATGAGTGGGATGATATGAACTTATGTAACAACTGTGTCAAGTTATGATCTGAATTAATTAAATGGTGTAAAGCTAATATTATATGTTGGGACCTGTCTTTATTAGTTTAACATATTATATAACATTAGACACATCTCATTTATTCTTGTAATGTTCTTGTGCTGCTTATATCTGAATTATGGCTTTGCAGAAGATGGGATGCATACATAACTCTCTTCAGGATTATATAAAATGACTTTCTTCTTACATTCCAGATGGTCATACCAAATATAAATGAACAAGTCTCTGTTGTTTTATAATTCCTGGAAAGCAACACAAATTCCAGATGGTCATCACTTTCTTAAGATTAATATATATATATATATATATATATATATATATATATGAAAATTAGTGCGTGCGGCGAACGACAGGTGTGGCCGCGACGTGTGCCGTTCGATCGCGGGTCCATCGCATCCAACGGTCGACGTGAATCGCATCCGACCGTCCGATGCGATGGACCCGTGATCAACGACCCGTGATCGCTGCCGCACCCGCCGTTCGCCGCACGTAATCACGTCCCATATATATATATATATATGGAATCGGATGGACGACAGGTATTGCACATATCAATTTGAGGATATTTGTTAATCCTTAACAAATAAAAAAAATTTGGTTGTTTGTGTGATGCTGCAATGCGGTCAGGTTTGGATCCACTGCTTGTTTTTACGTACTTGTGAGGTTGTCACATCATCACATTGAAAATCAGACAGTTGCAAATGCATGTAATTTTAAAAAAAAATATTTCATCATTTGATATATTTACAATTATATGATTAGTCAAACAAAATACAAGTATGATAAAAATAAGTAAAATATCTTAATCTATTGGGGTCTGACTAGTAGAAATCTTTTCTATCTTTTACCTTGCATTGTATCCTTATTCTCAAATCACTCTCTTTCAGACATTAGACATTGTCTATTTTATACTTTGTATTGAAATAGTATTGTCTACCGTTCTATTAAAATTAGGAAAAACAAAAAACATATTCATGGACGGTAGACCATACACAATCAGATTGACTTAATTAAAATTGATAAAATCGTACTTTTGTACTATTTTAATGAAAAATCTAACGACATGGGGGTGTAAGTGCACATTTTAAAACTTCATGGGGTGCTTTAGTAGGTTTCAAAGACTTTAAGGGGACCAAACGCAATTTACTCAATATGTGATGCAGCCGCATCAAATTTGTTAGTTGTGTGTTTACTACATAAATTTGATTGGGATTTTAAGGCCTCACATGAAAACAGTGCTACATTACATTAAGTGTGTGCTCATATCAAAATATTATTATGGTAGAATTACTTTAATTTTTGTGGGTGTTGTCTCATTTTTTAATTGTAACGGTGTAGGGTCTGGGCAGCTGTGGTTTCGCTTTTGATGGGTGTTTTGTTTTTTAATATGTTTTATCTATTTTGCATTCCTCACCTCTGGTAAAACTTCATACTCTTGTTTGCCTGATAATATATAATCATGATAGCAACTATCTACTTATAATTCAAAATAAAGAAGTGTAGGACGACTCCTTCCAAAAAAAATTCCAAGTTCCACGGCCTGTGTTGTTGTTTTTTAATCTATTTCATTATGTTTTATCTATTTTGTGTTACTTCACCTCTTGTAAAACTTCATACTTTTGTTTGCTTGATAATATATGATCATGATAGCAACTATCTACCGATAATTAAAAAAAAGGGTGTAGAACTCCTTCCAAAAATAATTCCAAGTTCTAGGGCCCGTGTTGTTTTTTAATCTATTTTATTATGTTTTATCTATCAACAATGATTTTTGGGCCCCAACATGTAGACCCCATTATAAGCTCCATGAGGTGGCACACATATAATTTCCTTTTTACCCTTCATTGAGTTTTTTTAGGAATTTTGGGTAACTGATCCATAAATGCTTAGGCGGTTATCATTTGTTAGGATTCTTTGTTCCTTCTCTCTTTCTTTTTTTTAAAAAAAAATCAAATTCAATGGAAAATAAAAAAACAATCGAAATCGATTATTTATTACACATCGGCAGTCTGTTTTATACTTCTCATTTATTTTTTTTAATAACCATAAACATAAACAACGATTCGATTCCATTTCTTGAGAGGTATTTCAATTTTTCTCGTTTTATACTTCTCATTGATTTTTTTTAATAACCATAAACATAAACAACAATCTGATTCCATTTCTTGAGAGGTATTTCAATTTTTCTGTTTTGGATCCAGGATTTGTGATCTGTGATTTCTTTCTTGTTTTCGGATCTAAAAAATTACTAGATTTTACAATATTTTAATTTTCAAATTCAGATGGATCGGTAGATTTAAAAACAAACATCGAATTTTATTTTTCTTTCAATTCAATCGGTGGAGAAGAGAAGAATTTTGATTCATTTATTTTTTTTTGTGACCAGTTTGTGGTGTAAACAATGGTCGATTTATTCAAGATTGTTATTTTTCGATCTGAATATATTATTTTGATTTTTTGTCATTGTAAATTAAGATACATGTCATGTATCTTGATTTACATGCATTGTTGTGTACCATGTTGGTTTTGTACAATCGTTTATGATTGTGTGTTTGTGTATAATTATGCATAATGTGTCATTTATCATATTTTTTAGTTTTGTATCAGCATTATTCGACTCATTCAGATTCAAGATTTCAAATACAATGCGCATTCAGTTGTATGAAATGTGTATTTGTTAATTCAAATTCTAGATACACATGTATCTGAAGTTGAATTCCAGCCCATTTTTTTACGGTATTTTTTCATTCAAATTTCATATACACATGTATCTGAATTTGAATTCCAGCCCATTTTTTCACGGTATTTGTTAATTCAAATTTCAGATACACATGTATCTGAATTTGAATTCAAACCCATTTTTTGAAGGTTGTTATTTTTATTTTTAGGGATTTGTTTAATATATAGCTTATTAATATTTATTTATTTATTGTTGACATTTTGAAGACCTTTTATGAATTTTCTGTGCAGTTCTCAGTAGCATGCAGATCATATTTGTTTATTTGGATTTTCAAATACATTATTGTATCTTAATTGATAACACGCGGTTGATGTTCTTTTTAATTCAATTTTTTTAAAAATATGTTAAGTAGGGGATAGGATTTAATTATGCCACTTTTTATGGTATTCAGTTACGAGATTTAATGGGGATATTAGTTAGTTGTAACCAATTTTTAAAATTATAAGAAAGGTAGTCTTGTCATTGTCATTTTGATGGTTAGAAAAAGTCAAACAAGGAACCGATAGGAGTGTGCCACCTATTGGAGCTTACAAATGAGGCTTAATTTCTGGAGCCCAGGTAGCAGCACTGTTTATCTATTTTGTGTTCCTTCACCTCTTGTAAAACTTCACACTCTTGCTTGCTGGATAATATATAATCATGATAGCAACTATCTAACCGATAATTAAAAAAAAAAAAAAGGTGTAGGACGACTCCTTCCAAAAAAAAATTCCAAGTTCAAGGGCCCACCAGCTCGCCTGTAGGCCTGAAGCCCAGGCCCATTCCAACGGTTTGGCCTGAGTCCCGTTGGCTAGGCAGACTGGCCCGCAGGTCTGGACCCTAATTTCATGGGCTCATTACCAATGCTTAGTCTTTTTTGTAATCCTCATGTAATCCCTACACGTTTTGACTTTTTATATATATATTTAATTAATAATGATATACATTCTTTTATAAAAATGAATTACATGTATAAGGTTGGATCTCCATCAGATGCCCCGCTGACATATGCACAGATTCAAAATTATATCTTGACATTGATCTAATTCAAATTCTTGTTAGTTCACTAGCTTGCTCATTTTTTCCCCTAATAATTCTTGCATGTGATTGAAAACAGAGAATTTATATGTGCAATGCCTGATTAATTATAGGATTATGAAATACATTACAGAGTACTACAGATAGCGCAATCATTGGCCATGCCAGATACTATGCGTGATCAGTGGCGGCTCGAGGAATTTTTATAAATGGGGTCATTAAAAAAATTAATTTAAAAAAACTATTCTTATCATATATCATATATTTATAAAAAATATAAATTTTTCTTTGTAAAGTAAAACTACTTACATTAATAAAAATAAATAAACCATCAAAGAAAGAACCATTTTGGATATATGCTTTTCTTATTTGGTTACAATCATTGAGATGAAAAGTTAAAATTTTTTTTTCTTAAATTTGGATCCGAAAGAGATTGCTTATTTCAAGACGACTTTACTTAAAACCACAATTTTTTTTCGTATGAGAAAAATCTTGTTCTATAATTGATTTTTTATCCATTAAACAGAAATTTTATAAATATAAATACATAAAAAAAAACAAACAATTAATCAACTGTAGACCCACACCTATCTTCCCTAAACACTCTCCGGACCCCCCCCCCCGCCCCCCAACGAGCATATATTAAATTATATTTTGATACACAAACAGGTAAATGGCTTTTGATACACATACAAATAACTGAAAGATAGTGTAGTGTTGAAGGGTTTCATACTAGCGACTTTTTTAAAAAATGTAGTAGTGTTTTAGTGTTTTGTTATTTTTTCCTTTTCCAATGTGGGTGTTGGGTTTTTAATTGGTCAAATACTAGCTGGGTTGTTTTAAAAAAGGAAAATGCTAGATTCGATTTTTTTTACCAACCAAAACTCAAACCACACATGTTTTAATTTATTTTTTATTTGTAAACATCATTTAACGAGTTATATGTTTTGATAAAAAAAATGTATTTCTCTCCGTTTTAAATTGAATGAATTCATATTTAATAAGTGTAAGAAATTTTTAAACAAGATATATATATATATATATCATTTAATGAGATATATGTTTCATTTGATTTCTAACGAGGCATATAGGATTGTATTTTGAACTGAATGTAACAATACTTTTTCAAAAAATTTAATGGACTGGTTTGTTTTAAAAAAGTTTAATGTGGTCAAAATGTAAATAAAGTATGATGGGTAGGCTGATTTATTTTTTATTTTTAAAATATTGATGGGGTCAATTGACCCCATCCTGCGAGAGTGGAGCCGCCCCTGTGCGTGATGTCTATCTCCAGTAGATAACTTGCTTGTGTACACAAAAAAGATAATTAATTAACTCAAGAAATGCTTCCATAACCATTTAATTCCTACCTTGCAGATTTGAGCGAGCACCACCAATCTCTAGTACTACATCAACACAAAAATTGGTTTGGATTGTAAATATGTTTTGTGGATGCTTTTGTACATCAATGGAGATTGACATCTAGATCACATGATGTGCTTCGAATCAGTTTTTGGTAGTTTCAGTCTCTTAACCTCATATTTGACCAATTTTTAACCAAATACATTTTAAGCCAATGCAAAAAGGACGCGTTATCTATATTTTTGGGTGGCTGTTGGAAAGCTTAATTGTCATTATCTTATAAGTGTTGGGTCATGTTTTTGGTCATTTTTGTAACTAAATCTTTACCCAAAAAAAAACGTAATGATAAAGATTATTACATTAGTCTCTATCTTACCTAACAGACGGCAAGAAAACTATCTGATAATTGTACGGAACGACCAAGATGACTAACTATGATTGCAAGCATTAGAGTTTTTTTAAGGTATATGGTAGGTGACTGCCTAAGTTTTATTCAAACAAAGAGAATGTCCAATAAATCATAAATAAAAGTAATGGTAGGCAACTGCCTATGTTTTATGCAGACAGTCCTAGGCGATAGCTAGACTCATTATACCTATAGGAGCATGGACGATTTGGCGCAGAGGAACGACACGGTATTCAAGGGCGACCGGATATGTGCAAAATATGTGGGAGGCCACCACTCTGTTTATTTGTCATTGGGCGCGGGAGCTAATTGGGGTGAGGGCGGTGCTACTGAGGGGAGCGGGGGGGGACAGTTCAGATCATCACGTAGAGGGGCAGTGATCACCAGGGGTTGGTCGTTGGAGGAGGGTCGATATCCTATCTACTCTCTTTATGACCGATCTATTGTCGGTACTTAGTATTTTGTATTTTCTATATGCTCTCATCCCTATTTCAGATATGTACTGACTATTTTCTAAATAAAATCAGTTGGTAGCATGATCTACATTTTAAAAAAATAAATAAAACATAAATAAACAAAAGATAGTCAAAGCCAAAGTGGTAAAATAGAAGAGGTGTCTATTAGCGCCTCGAAGCCGACAAACAGCTCAATGCAAGCATTAGAGTTCAAGGTAAAGGACAAAGACACCACTATTTCTTGCTAGTTTCTCCAATTGCCAATGTGGGTCAGGTCCTTTGGCAAGCCCCGTAGTTGGACAATGTTCCCCTCACCTTTGCAAAAAGTGCATGAATGGTCCTCTTTTTCTTTTCTTTTTCTCAGAATACAGCACTTTAGATTTGATAATACCTCTATATGATTGATCCATTACAATCAATGTCTTATATCCCATTTTTCATTTGTCTTTCATTTATTTGGTCATTTCTCTGACCTTTTCATTTTCCCTTGCCTTACTATTTGGGAATTAAAGTCATACTGTTCTCTTTACAAAGTTCTTAATTTTTTTTTACTTTTTTTTGGTAGCCTGTGAAATTTAGTAAAATGCTAGTCCCATTTAACCAATCACACTATGCACCACTAACCATTTTCAAACTAATTAATCTACTTCTACAAAATCAGTTATTGGAAAATCAGTCCTAAACATTTTTTTTAACTAAATTTTGATTTTTGTGTTAAAAGTGAGAACAAAATTGGTTCCAAACGTCACCCTAATGGAAGTTGGGGTTTTAAATTATTACCTTTTTTTACTAACTATTTTGATGCTAAATGTTGATTAGATTGATTGAGAATATACCATGGTATTCGATTTGAGTATTCGAGTTTGTGTAGGGCATATACCCTATTATATGTGGTAATATGCATGTATACCTTATGGAAGGAAAATGTTGGTGGAGATCTTACATGCATGGAAATGACTACAAAAATCTATGTATTAAAGATATTGATTTTGGAGAGAATATACACCATCCGGGACTTCAAAAATCACTTTATCATGCTCACTAGACAACTGCATCGCTTCCTGCATTAACACTAGCTTTTTCAGATGTTTCAATGAGATTTTGTTGGATTACAGCGCATGCGAAGGACAACAAGACAGATAGAAAGAGAGAGGGAGAGAGGCAGTGAATTTTCCTAATCAAGTGTAAAGTTGTTAATTAAAAGAACCAGGTTACATGACTATATGTAATCCTTTGAGCCTGACTTGTTAGGGCCACATGGAAGGAGCCAACAAGTTTGACATAATGAACCAATAATTTCAGCAGCCCATATGACATGGAATATTCCAATGTCTTCCCCTTTTGGTTGTGCTTTAGGGATCCATACATTGATAATATAACTATTTTGAGCAATGGATGGAGATGTAGAAACAGACCACAGAGACTGATAGTGTTAGTGTTTCTAAAGTTTTGGTTTTATATTTCATTATGTTTTAATGCAGCACAATTACTAAGATGATATACCAGGCAATCTATTTTTGAAAAAAGTTAATAACTTCCATTCTTTATATATGGGTCACTTACCCCGTTTGGATTGAGGAATTGAGTTATTCCAGATAGATAACTATACCATTATAGATAACAATTCTACAATAATAAGAGATTTTTTGTTTGGTTGTATTTTTTATTATTCTCATTGAAAAACGTAAGAATAGAGGTTGAGTTGTTTGGTTGATAAAGAATAAAATATAAATAAAGTGTGAAAAAATTGATTTGACATGTGAGTCATTTGATGTATAAGAAGTGTTGATAGGTGATTTGATGTAATAAGGTGTAAAAAGTTAATTTGACATGTGGGCCCATGGGAATAGATAAAGTGAGTATAGCTTATCATGGGGGTTACTTAGAATTGTTATACTCTTTATACTCATTTATAGTGACATAGTAATTCCAACCTATACTCTTTAAACAAACACCTAATTTTCCCTATCTATTCTTATCCCACCTTGTTCCACCCTTAAACCACTCTTATTCCACAACACAAACGGGAACTTAGAGCATATCTCCAATGGATACTCCATTTTAAAAGACTCAACTTTATTTCAGAGGATTAACTTCATTTTAGCTAGAGAACCATGTGAAATATTATTCCAACCCAACACTTAATTTCCAACTCCATTTGATTTTAAAAAAAAATTGCTTACCGAAATTTAATCTCTCATTTTCTTCCATAAAATAAGACTACGTCACTACTAACAACTTTAATTGAAGAATCTAATTAAATGTTAAATGAATCAAAGAAATTAAATATTAGTTGAAAATATATAAATGTTGATGAATTATATCTTAAAATTATAAAATGTATGCTAAATATATTCAATATTAATTAGTCTCATTTTAAACGTTGCAACAATATATTTCCAATAATAGCACTAATTTTGTAATATTTGAATTTATATAACCATAGTTATGTTGCTTTAATTTGGAAAAAAAATTGAAAGAAAAGTACTCCAAATTTGGAGGATCACCAAGTGATTTTTCATATGTGGTAAATATTATGGGGTCATGAAAATGAAAACTCTATTTAATTTGAAGTAAAATATAATTAGAGCAAAGTCATCCTCTATTTAGAAAAATATAGAGCATAATTGAAGATACTCTGACTGATGAAACAGTGGAGCCTTCAAAATTTTAAAAAGGAAATGAAAACTAGCAGCTTTCTCGAACTCCTCCTAAAGTGATTTTTTTTTTTGGTAAGTCCTCCTAAAGTTAGGGCACATGAAAATGTGTGAAAAAGTTGGAGATGAAAAAATAGTTGTTTCTTCTTTTTTTTCTGTTTTCAAAATTGACCGCAGATAAAGATCCTAAAAAAATTATCTACTCCATTAAAAAGGATAAGAGCAATCTGAGACATTGTTGTAAAGGAACTGCAAGATATTCTACAAAGGCATTAGTTGTTGGCAATCCAACCACTGAAGCAGCATTACAACATGATAACCATCATTAAAATTAATGTCCAAACAATTCAGAGAAAACAAAACAAAATAAGCTGATTAATTAGCCCTACTTTCATTTTCTAAAAACAAAACTAGCCCTACTTTAATTTGGGGATGATGATGATAATAATAATAATAGAGGAGGGAAAGATAATATTAACTTTGCAAATAGATTAATCTTTGTAGCCGCCAGTGAGATTAAAAAAAGAAGACTGACTGAACTACCACCGTCATAATAATAGAATAAAATACACCACAACAAACTATAAGAAGAAACCATGTCCACAAATTAAGCATGTATAATGAACCGATTCACAGTTTTGAGATTTTAATGGCTCTGGTGGTGGATAGCATTCAGATTATCTGTCCACATGCATCCAATTTTTATATGTATGTATATATGTTTGTTTGTTTGCATGTATATATGTGAAGATAATGTGAACCATATATAATATGTTTGAGAATTCTGATTTTTTTTTCCTGTAGATTGTTTAGTTAATTAATTCTTCGGCAAAGCATATACATCATCTAATATAATCTTATCATGGACAAAAACATAGATTTTACAAAAACACTATTAAATTAGCCACCACAAAAATCTGTAGTCAGTGTGTGGCATCAACTTGCCAAATTGCTTTACCTGCATCTCCACCAAAAGCTACTAAGCTGCTGCTTACCAAGGTCTATTGCGCCAAGTGGGCGACCCAGGAGGATACGTCTTGTCAGATTTGTTTAGTTGGTGAAGAATCCCATAACATAGTGCATTGATAACGCAGCGAAAAACTAAAACAAAGATTGAGACCCTTCAACAAATCACAATTTTCAAAGGGAATAATAAAACTCATAAATATATTAATAAAAGTTAAAGACCCTAGATTACAAGCCTCCCTTTATAATAAGGAAAAACTTACTAAAAATAATAAAAACGAAAATTTATTATAACTATCTCTATGGGATCTTAGAAGATCTTGAGATTTCATTTCAGTCAAATCCGATTTATTGCGAGGGAGATCTGCTAAATATAAAAAGTTATTAAAAATAGCAAAAATGTCATTTTGAGGGCCAAAAAATGAGAAAAATGAAAAAATAAGGGTGTGTTGTCACATAGCGACAACTCTTGAAGATCTCCTCGATATCTACCTCCAGTAAAAATTTTAGGCGATTCCGAATTCGATGCGCTATTTATTTTTACTTGTCAGTTTTTCTGTAAATATTTAAAAATCTTAAAATGGTCTCTTTCGTATTCATCGCTCCAGGAACGCATCGGCCACCCAATCTGCATCATGCGACAAATATTGGTCTACTTGTGGTAGGTGGTTGATCTGATGATTGTCTTTCGTCCAACAAGGACATGTGGATGGCAAGTTGCCACCTGGTCTATCGGGGTGATAGGAGCTCAGAGGCCAAAATTTTGCAGTCTATTATACTAGAAGCAACATGGGTGTTATGGCTCACAATGAACCATCTTATTTTTAGGGAACAGAGGTCTATTTCAAAAACACATGGGATATGGTTATGGATCTCATTAATTCTTGGGAAGCACATTGTGCGAGAGCACCTGGGGTAGGCTTTTCTGACAGTCACTTATTGATTGAAAACTAACGTATCCGGGATTAGGATTCAGGGGGCTTTTGTAGATCCCTCTTTATTGTTCACTGAATTCTGTATGACATTTTGTTTCTTTCCTTTTATATGTTTTGAACACTTTCTTATTTTTATTAATGCAAGACATTTTAAACCTCTCATTTTCTAAAAAAAATTTTTTGCCAAATTGCTTTTGTAAAAACTGAAATGAAAGTTCAAATACTAAGTATAGTTCAGTTATTGAAAATATAATTCCTCCGTTACCATCTTTTTTAACTCCTGCTTAGACAGATGAATTTAGTCATTCAATATATATATATATATATATATATATATATATATATATATATATATAACTACACGGAGAGATAATTTTAGGATAATTTATTTTTCATTTGATTATATTTTTATTTCTTTTTTATTAAAAATATAATAATAAAATTTCAGTTGTTTAATGGATAATTAATCATTTATGAATAAAATATGTATAATAATTTATAAATACTAAAATGATATAATATACGATGTAATGAGTTACTTATGTATATATATCAATTACATGAACTAATCGAATAATTTAATTACAAAATAAGTAAAATATCAATAATATATTTTGTTATTCCAATGATCTTCTGTTATCCAAACAGGGGTAGTGATATGTGTTTATTGTGACGTGACCTTCACCCCTCCCCATAAAGGCTCCGTCAGTATCAGACTTGTCTCCCCAGGGAGGGGAACCCCTTTTTTTCTAATCATCACTATTTTATCGTGCTTTTAAAAAATATGAAACTCATCCAACCATACATTTTTCATCGGACGGCTGTTCGTGCAAACGAAAAAAATATTTCAAAACCATCCGGCAACAAACAGACAAAAAAAAAACAGACTCCACTTCAAGAATGAAAAAAAAAGTAACAAAGTATTATTACATAAATAACCTCGTAGGCCCCTAAAGAAATACCAATATATCGAGGGCATTTCCGTCATTCTAGTCCTTTCTTTTCTCTACCAAGCTCCGCATGCAGAAATATATTTCACAAAAAGCGAACTTCAACAATTTGAAAAAAAAAAAAAAAAGAGGGACGGAGGGACGAAGGACCTATTTTTAAATTTGTAAGTAAAAGATACACAAGTGACAGTAATTCTTTTATTAAATAATAATCATTCTATTAGATCTGGACCGTCCGATTCGGTAGAAATGACGGCCATCAATTCCTCTCTCTGGAAGTTGATCTGCTTCTTCTCTATAAACGCCTCAATCGTTCGCCGGAACTCTTCGTTGCTCATCCCCACCTCCGCCTCCTCCTCCATCTTCGCCTCCGCCTCCGCCTTCCGCCCGAGTTCGCTGCAAGCCTCCTTCAAGTGATCCGCCGACGCCCCCTCCTCCGACATGCTCCTCCCGTACGGCTGCTTCCGATCCGGCACCGGAGACACACTCTCCTCGCATACGCCCTTGTCGTGGTAGACGACCTCCTCCGGCGCCGCCGATTGCTGGCTGTTCACGATCTCGCCGTAGAAATCGCGATCTCCGCCTCCGGCGTCGGAGGCGGAGGTGGAGCTGCAGATCTGGCCGGACTTGGCGAAGAGGGTGAGTACGATAGCGTTTCCGAGGAGGAAGACGAAGCGAGGGCTGACTAGCAGGGAGGAGAGGCGGCGGAGGTAGTCGCCGGCGATCCGGGCGGCGAAGGGGATCCTGAGGGAAAACCAGGAGAAGAAGACCACCGCGGAGAGTAGCTCCGCCGCCCGGAAGAGGTTGCGGAGCTTCTGAATCCGTCGGTACCGCTTCATCGCCGTGGACTTCTCCGCCTTCACCGAATTGAAACCGAAGAGATGGTCCATCGATCGATCAGTCTCTGTTATTTGAACCTCTGAAGGCAGAGGAGGTCGGGGCTTTTATAGGAGGTGAGAAAGGGAAGATGATGCCACGTGGCGCGACGAGTCGAGGGGATACGATACGATATGATACGAGCGGGGGAGGGCACGAAAAGAGCGGAGAGAGATGGGTGGGTCGTACGGTGTACGGGAGCTTATTCACGTGCAGGGAGAGATTTATGAGGGATGGGGGGTGGACCCTACCATCTGTGGACTCTGTGTGCGCGTGTCAGAAACCAACACACGCGATGGTTGCTCATCTTTTCAACATTATTAATGAATGAATGAATGTTTTTGTGTGTGTGTTTGTGTGTGTTTGACAGAAATTTTGTTTGGGACGGATTGAATTATTCATTTATCGGGTTTCGCGCGAATCAGGGGGGTTCTGGCATTGGGTGCGTCTAACCCCACCAGCCATTTTGCTCTCCCCTTACTGTCTGTTCCCACCATCCACTAATTTTATTATGTCTAATCCCACCACACTTTTTATAACTGACATTTAAACATCTAATCCTACCCCACTCCCTTATTTCCCTAAAACAGGCTACTCTCTCCTCTCCCTCTTCTTCTCTCTGCTCTCCCTCTCATCCTTTCCTATCTCCTCCTCCCCCTAGCCGATCTATAAAGTCACCGCTGCTCGTTCGGATCCCTCTTTCATCCTCGTGCACTGCTGGAGATTCATCAGGTGGAAACGGAAATCATTCCTGCAAATCACACTGTAGGCAATCCATCATTCCTTCTTCTTCTTGAATCATTTGAATATTAATGTTATTGCTCAAATCTTGTTTTTATGGTTTAGGAAAACTAAAATGTGGATTGAAAGATTGATTATTCCAAAAAAAGAAACTAGGGTTTTTCATTGAGTACATAGGGTTTATGTTTAATTGGATTGTGTGGGTTTTGGATAGAAACCTAGGATTTTTCATAGAAACGTAGGGTTTATATTTGATTTGGATTGTATTTAAGCTTTATCATGTGATTTCAAAGATTGGTTATTCCAAAAAAATAAAATAATAAATAAATAAAAATGGGGGGATTTTGGATAAAACATGTGTTTTTCATATAAACTTAGGGATTATAATTGAATTGGATTGGTTTTATGTTCAATAATGAAGATGAATTTATATATTTTGTTGTGTTGACAAGACTAATGAATAGAGTGGTGGTTCATGTCCATTTATAATTCACTAATCTTCAAAAAAAAATTCAATTGATTGAAATTAGAATGATTATGTCATCACATATGTAGGGCATTACTTTTATAATGCTTAAATTTGATTCTTCTTAATAATGAACATTGTTTACCCTTCTAGAATATCATTGTTTTTTTTTAAAATGCTTTTGCTTTATAGTTGAATGCCAATGTTCAATCCGCTTTATATAGGATGGCCCCCAAACAACGCATCCCTCAAACCGCCTCTCTTCGAAGACGTCAATCTGAAAGGTTGGCTAAAAGTGCACCTTCTACATCAATTGTCTCATATGCTCAAGAAGAAGAAATGGAAGATGAAGTAGTAATGTCCGATGAAGAAGGACATGAGGTCGAAGAAGAAGAGAGACAAGATATTTTACCTTCCATTTACCATTTGGGAAGATGACGATAACCTTAGATGATGTGGCTCAAATAGTCGGCATTCCAATCATGGGGAAGGCAATAAATGTTTTGACCTCTTTAACCATTGATGAAGCCTCAGATTTAGTCAAAGTACAGTCAATCCATGTGCCCCAATCAATACTTTTCTTTTTTCTTGTTGGGAAAACTAAAGAATCAGTACATGTTTGTGATCGTAGATCTTGTAAAATAGTCTCTCTTGAACTTCTGAACACTGAATGTTTAATGTTATGAATCGTTGAATGTTGAAGTGTGATAAATGTACCAGTTATTTATATCTTTGCGCTGTCATTGGAGTGTCGACTTCATGTATGTCGAGTGATTGACAACATTATTTGATTCTATTTGGAGTATCGACAGGGTTTCGGTCGACATAAACTTCCCAGTTCGACGGGGAGTCTGTCGATCATAATCACAGGAAATGTCTTTGATTATGTTTAGAGTATCGACGGGGTTTCTGTCAATCGGTATTTCCTAGGTCGACGGAACGTCTGTCGTGGTGAATGAGAAAACATTTTTTGTTCTGTTTGGTGAATTGACAGGATCCCAGGTCGACAGAAGACCTGTCGAATGGACTGTCAGACTCACAAATTTTTACCCCCAAGAATCAGATTCCATAATATAACATGAATCTAAACATATTCAGTTGCAAAAAGTGAATTACATATCACAAACCCATAACATTCAAATTCATTACACTTTACAAAATGAGTCACACTATATGATATTTAGGCTATTTATACAAAATGAGTCACACTATGTGACCTTTATACTGTCTATACAAAATGAGTCACATTATATGACATGTAGGTTGTCTATACATTCTTTATTGAACTCACATTGGTGGGATCTCTATTCTTCAAGTGCATTAGGATATCGCGAGGACGCGTGCCGCTCACTGACATTTCCTCTAGCACAGTGTATTCCTCCTCTTGAAGCTTCACAGCAAACGAGTGGCCCTCGAAGTTGACGATGAGGGAATGATTGTGTACCGGTTCAATGCTTCTTTATATCCTTCTTCTTGATGTTCTTTTTTCTTGGTTTACCGTCGTATTCCCCTCCTCTCTCACATATTAGATCCACTCGTGCTGATCTATGGGGGTTTGAGGTTTCCAACCGGCCAATGACTACTATGACACCAATGTTTCTACCAACACGTTTGACCCAATCAATTAGTTCAACTCGGGTGTCAAAGACCTGAAAGAATGATAATATCCGTTATATTCATGTCACCTCCCATATTATATGGCCACACATTTCATCATAACATGTTACTAAGGAAGTGGAGTCACCGTTAATATTACCAAGGGTGTGGAGAAATGCTCGGTAGTGTCAATGTTGGTGATCGCATCATTGGACATGACCTCCATCGTGTTGGGGATGGACTCCTCAGTATCTTCGACAAATGGTATTAGATACTTCTGAAAACACAATAAACATGTCATTATTTTTTTGAATTATGAGTCTATGATAAATATATCTACGAAAGCATAAAGACTAACCTCTTTATTCATACTTCAAAGCGCTTGTGGTGGTTCTACAAATCAACATTTGACCATAGTTGTATCATTTCAATACTGTGTGAATATTTGATTGATAAACAAATTAACATGAATGGTATGTAAAGGCACAATGACACATGTTTAACAAATATAACTATGACCAAACACCACCAATACCCCTATAAATGCCACCTACAACACCATGACCATTATCCCATCGAACATCACCATCCACTACTATCACAAACCACCAAACCACAACCATCACAACCAATACATGGCATATCATCCAAACCACACATATGGCATATCACTCAAACAAATTATAAAACCACACATATCCATGGCCATCGGTACTATCACAATCACCATCAATCACGTATAAATGTCCTACACAATGACACACAAATAGAACCACCTCTAACACCATCACTACTACCACAACCCTAAACCCTTAAAATACAAACATGACCATTGCAACAAAAACTTCAACAATCACCACCCATGCCACCATATCCACAAGAAACACACACAAACAAATTAAAAAAAATCAAACAATGAAGAATGGGTACTCACCGAAGTGGTTCTTTCAAGTTAGAGCATCTATTTCCACTCGTAAGACTCAATGAGGATCGGCTGGAAGGTCTTCGAGGTGTCGTCGGAGGAAGTACACTGCCCAGCTAGGTATGTTGATAGCGGACGTTGCGGTCGATGGTGGATAAATGGGTAGGGAGAGAGAGGGTGTGTGTTTGGGGTGCTTATTTGGATTCAGTTGGTGGGGAGAGGTTGATTGGTGGGGTTAATGATAAAAAAAATAAAACATATGTTATGCTTTATTATTTGGGTGATTGGTGGGGAGAGCCAAATGGCTAGTGGGGTTAGACGCACCATTTGGCATTCCTTTATCTACGGATAATGCATTGAATGAGTTAAGGTTGTATGCATTTCAGCCCCTGGATGGACTAAATATTCTATTTTCGCCCATTATAGTGATTTCCATGCAAAACACCTACTTGATATGATTGTTTTAAGGAGGAGGAAATTAAAAGTAAAACTTGGTCATTTTGAACGATGAGTTTTGATTTGATTTTGATCTTTTTTTTTTTTCGATCCAATCAGTAAGACTAACACGATTTTAAGGTGAAATATTTCAATATGTTTCATTAGGAAATGAGAAGGTCCAACAGTAACCAGATTTCATCCGTTTTGTTGTCCATGCTAACTATCTATTTTTAAGGCCATTATAAACCTGGTTGTGTGTGGGAGGGGTTGGGCATATTGTTTATAAATATAAAAAAAAAAGAGGGGGGCTGAACAGTAATATAGCCATGGTTGGGGAACTTGCAAGCAAGAATGCTTAAAACAATGGTGTGTTTTGGACTGTTTTGTTTGTTTTTTAAAAAGAAAAAACAAATTGCACAGGCATCCATCGAATTTCAAATGTTTGCAGAATTGCAGGCATGTGAAAGGGGTTCTTTCTCACTATACGTACGTCTATCTGCATGGTTTCTCTGCATGGCTTCTCAAAATATGGACGCCTATTTCAATATGTTTTATTATATCGCATACAAAAAATAAAAATGCAGAAAAAAAACAACCATAGTAGTCAAATTTACGTGAAAGATTTTTGTGAACACATTAAAGAAGAACAGGCGACTTTCATAGTGTCCCTGCGTAAATTATAAAGGGAAAAATCCATATAAACCCATGTAATCTTCTTCATATCCATATAACCCCCTGTAATCTCAATATGTCCATATAACCTCTTGTAAACACACCAAAAATGCAAATAACCATCTGCGGTTAAAATTTCTTTAACAAAATTAGAATATTCCAGACATATTCCATTATCTAAACCATGGTTAATAAATTTATATTTTTTTAACAATAAAAAAAATCAATACTTCAAAAACTTCATATTTTTAATTTTATACTCTTTTAGAGATTTTTTTTAAAATATTGATTTTTTTTAGATGATTAAAAGAATACATATTTCTTAATTATGGTTTAGATAACGAGAATATTTCAACTCTCTTTAAAAAATTTTAATTACGGGGTTATTTGTATTTATGATGTGTCAGGGGGTTATATGGATATTTGATAGATTAAGGGGGTTATATGGATTTTTTCCAATTATAAATTATAAAAATCATTAACACTCATGATACTTGGAACATGGAAAGATAAATATAATAAATTGTGACTGATTGGTGGGTCATATCTTCTGCAGTTCATCTGTTTGTGTCCTTGCATGTGTGTGAGTGACTGAACTCCCATTGCCTGTGCTAAATTTTGATTGTACAGGTCGAACAAAAAGACCAGTCAAAAGTGTAAGTAATTACTTCAACGGAGGTTTCCATGTCCATTGCGTGTGAATTTGCTGTTACTTCTTTTCGAAGGAGAGGAGATCGAACCCATCAATGAACCAACAATTCAAACACAACGGTAAAAAAATATTAAAAACTATATATGTGATGTCTTGGTCTGTAGATGTACCCATTATCATTTATCAGCCGGAAAAAGAGACCATATTCCGAGGCTTTAACTGTGTGTGTGTGTGTGTGAGAGAGAGAGAGAGAGAGAGAGAGAGATTGTGTGTTTTCCAAGAATGGATCCTCCTAACCCTTTTTATTTTGGATTATATTTGAGATTAGTGGAACCAACAGACAAAATAAAGTGTAATGCATTTACTGTGCGTTTGATAATACAATTTAAGTTGTTTTTATTTTAAAACAAAGTTAAAAACCCTAAACAAATTACCAAACAAGTTTACATGAGGAAAAAGTTACATATGTTGCAAACTAACTATAATACATGAACATAAAAGTACATAAATAAAGCACACAAGCATATAGAGAAGGAAGTAGAGAGAGGATTTATTCTTTACTCGTTGGTTATGGAATACATTACAAACATCTCAATTTATAGGGTCCATGAAGGAATCCCAAAGGTGGGGAGTTACAAGTCTATAGAAGTGAGGGGTAGATAATGGGGTGATTAATAGTGGGGGTTATGGAGTTGAATAAGAGTGATTATGGAGTTGAAAAGTGGGGGATGTTATGACTAGGAGAAGTGGTGGGTATCCACTTTATTCACAACACTCCCCTTTGGATGACCACCACACTAAGATAATTGCCTCATTAAAACCTTGCTTGGAAAACCCAGTGGGAAAAAACCAAAGCGAAGGAAAAGGAGTACAATTTAACTTAATCGGGTGTATGCGTTTAATCACTGCCTCGTTAAAACCTTGCCAGGAAAACCCATTGGGACAAAATCTAGGCGAAGGAAAAAGAGTACAGTTCGCAAAATGTCATTAAAAAATTTACTCCCCCTCATAAGTACAAGATTTCAAGAATTTTTGTCGCTAACTCGTCGCATCCCGATGTTATACACCAACTTCTTGATTGTTGACGTCGACCAAGCTTTAATGAACAAATCTGCAAGATTGTCCTTTTACTGAATTTGTTGAACATCAATTTCATGTCTCTGCTGGAGCTCATGAGTGTAAAAGAATTTTAGACAAATAAGCTTCGTTCTATCACCGTTGATATATCCCCCTTTGTTTAAGCAATGCATGCTGCATTGTCTTCATAAATAGTTGTTGGAACATCTGTAATGAGAGATAGTCCGCATGCAGTACGAATATGATGAACCAAAGACCTTATCCACACGCATTCTCGACTTGCTTCGTGGAGTGCAAGAATCTCAGAGTGATTAGAAGACGTGGCGACCAAAGTCTGTTTCGTAGATCGCCAAGAGATCGCTATGCCACCGCAAATGAATACATACCTTGTTTGTGAGCGAGCCTTGTGAGGATCTGAAAGATATCCTGAATCTGCATAACCCTTCAATTGTGCACCATTATTGGAATCATTTGCATAGAATAGGCCCATGCCTGACGTTCCACGAAAAAATGTGCTTCACATCATTCCAATGCCTTCAAGTTGGTGCAGAGCTAAATCTGGCCAATAACTTAACTTTTCCTCTTCAAGAGTTTGTCGCTTCTGGAACTCGTTTCTCTTCAGGGATATTATACTCTTCTGGAGTTTTAGAGAAAGTGGATCTATTGTTCATAATCTCTTCTGAAGCATTATGTATAACTTCTTCTGGATCATTATTAGAGCATGATTTTTCATTTGATCTCCACTTATGGGGAGCTTATTCTTTTGAACTTATTGATCTATCACGCTTCTGGCATGCATTAGGAATTTGATTTTCACGTTGAGTGGTACGTGAGTCTACATGAGACAGAGTGGATGAATTCTACGATAATTCTCGTCATTTTTTAGGAACATATCGTACTTCAGGTACATTCTTCCCTCCCCCTAATGAGGGGAATATTGTCTCATTAAAATGATAATCCGTAAATCATGCGGTAACAACTATCATCGATGAAAAGAATCTTCTGGTTCTTTAGTATACGCCCAAATGAATAGTTCAATGCATTATCGTGTACCATGAACATCTGAGATTGTCATGCCAAATCATAAAGATCATAGAACTTCTGGTTCATATGAGTAATTATGGATATTTATATTATAACCCTAAAGAGAGAGCATAAAATTTTTCTAATGTATGCCTCTAGCATGAGACATTATTAATGTATAGATACTCCATAATTTTAAAATGACATATCTTGAGATAGGTATATTCAGTAAACTTCTTTTGGATCTACATGAATACAATGTATCGTTGATACAAAATTTTGTATATATTGATAATATGATATCTGCTCTTCTAGAGCATTCGATCAAGTTTGTAATACTAAAAATAATATTATCATTTGCATTAATTAATATTAAACTAAAAAAATAAGATAGATATGAAAATGCATTTCATATAATAAAGAAAAATAAAGACGTAAATATAAAATTGACAAATATCTAATCATATATGAAATACATGACCAATAAAGAGTTTAAGCATACTTCAGGTACGCAACCAATTTAAAGATTTGGACGTACTTCAGGTAAGTAACCATAATTATGTTATGAAGTACCACATAGATGACAATAATTTTCTTCTGCATTTTAGGGGTTTATTATGCAAACTTTTCCCTTGCTTTCATTAAATAGCATTCCACTTCTGGTGGTTTCAAATAACTTGTCATCTCTACTATTGTTGTGGTTATATAAACCATGAAATAACCCATGACCATGTCCATTGTTCAAAATAAAATAAAATAAAATACATTTGCTTTAGGCAACGATGCTGAGTTAATAGATCGGGTTTCATGATTTTTTTTATTTATGTTATTATCAAAGCTCATTGTTCAGCAATGAGAAGATATAAAATTTGATAATAATATTTTTGCTTTCGACATTACTACTACTGGAGCATCTTTGAGACACAATGGTCGGTGGACATTTCACAATGAGAATTTAATATTTAAATCCTCTATATTATGATGGTGAAAGCTAATCACAATTTTTACATGTTCCTACTGGGATACATGTTGCTACCTTTATTTTTTTTTATATGATCCTTCAGGACCCATAAAAATTTCATAACTTTTGTATACTCCTACATGACTCAAGTAGCCATTAATTTTATATAATCATTCAGGGATAATAAAACTGTATGTACTCATTTAAAGATAAAATAAAATAAAATTTTATATGGTACATCAGGGATTCATATAATCATAATTTAAATACAGTCCTTCACGGATCTATGTAAATAATTTTTTTTCATTTTGATCCTTTGAGGACCCAAAAAATATATCATGTAACTTTTGTTTGGTCCTACAGGTACGCGAGCAATCATGATTTGTGTATATATATCCTTCGGGGATAAAAATTATACCGTCCTTCAAGGACACATTCTAATCATATCTTTCACATGAACCTCCAAAGTTCCATGTAATAATTTTTGTATAGTCCTTTAGGGACAAAATAAAATAAAATTTGCATGGTCCTACTGGAACACATAATTTATAACTTTTATATGGTCCTTCAAGGATCCATGTAAACACAATTTTTGTATGCTCCTATAAAGTAATATAATGACTTTTACTTGGTCATTCAGGGACTAATATAATCATAATTTTACATGATTCTTCAAGGATCCATGTACACAATTTTTTTTTGTAGTCATTCAAAGATAAAATAAAATAAAATTTACATAGTCTTATTGGGACACATTATTCATAGTTTCTACATGGTCTTTCAGGGATCCATGTAAATACAATTTTTTTATGGTCCTATAGGGACACATGACATTGTAACATTAAAATGAATCACAACTCAAATATTTATAAATATCAAATTAATTGATACAATGAATAAGGATTGATGTTAGCACATATCTAAGCAATAAGTGAAATATCAAAATATAATTCCATAGTCTACCAAAAAAAAAAATTTAAGCTACAAATTTTAATCATCTTAGCAAAAACCTTTTTTTTCCACATATATATGAATATGGAACAGATTGAGACTAATATGATTGAAAGTAATATATGGCATAGCATGTCACGGTATTGTAACCACAGTATAATAATTGAAACACTATATATGTTGAATAAATAAACTGATTAAGAAGATATTTATGCCACATACAAAAATGAAATCCATGTTGAAGTCCAGGAAAAACTTTTAATTTTCATTATTAAAAATAAACAAAGGAATTACGGTGTTTTCAAATGGGGCATGATGGTGAATATAATAAAATCATGAGTTCTACTTATGCTAATATAATCATTCATGAATTCAACAAGGATGACATGTCATGCTTATAACAACAGTGAATTCATTATGGATATAAGGCATGAGAGAATTTTTTTTATGGAGATCATTAACAGCCCACCGAATACAAACCTTCCTGGTAGATCATATTCAATTCATGCATCCATTTTGAATTTATGCATGCACAAAAGACAAAATAAAACACATGCATATATGAAACGACAGCTATGTAATAAAATGCATGAATTATTGGGTTTGATTACAAATCATGGATCCATGCGCATATTAATCACGAATATGAGATTACATGGCCAAAACATTTTTTTTAATACTATGATATAGAATATGCATAAAGAAATGCATTCTTAAAACAAATCTATAAAAGAATACAACGCATGAGTATATTTAACTATGTAGCATACATTTTTCTTTATATAAAAAAATCATAAAATTTCTATCATGTTGTATACAAAATATAAAATAAGATAAATCATGATGATTTGAATATCATACATTCACAAAAAATATAAATCTTTGGGTTTTTATTTTTTATTTTAGAAAAAATATATAATTTTATGAACTCACCAATACAAATCTTTGGAGATCTCATGAACTTACCAAATTACAAACCTTTAGAGATCTCTTTAACATCTTGAGTGCTTGAATAGAATAAGAGCTTATTCGTGTTGATAACGTGTTGCAAACTAACTATAATACATTAACATAAAAGTACATAAACAAAGCACACAAGCATATAGAGAAGGAAGTAGAGAGAGGATTTATTCTTTACTTGTTGGTTATGGAATACATTACAAACATCTCAATTTATAGGGTCCATGGAGGAATCCCAAAGGTGGGGAGTTACAAGTCTATAGAGGTGAGGGGTAGATAATGGGGTGATTAATAGTGGGGTTATGGAGTTGAATGAGAGTGGTTATGGAGTTGAAGAGTGGGGGAGGTTATGACTAGGAGAAGTGGTGGGTATCCACTTTATTCACAACAACATATGAATTATAACAATTTTGTGCATTGAAAATGGTGTTTATTACAACAAAAACAACTTTTTGTTATCAGCAACAAATGTAATTTTTTATTAATTAAAAAAGATCCCTCGTGATTACATCCAAAAACTCATGTGTAAAACTCAAAGTTGTTTTTCAAACAGTGTTCCAAACCCAATCTTAATTAGACTATAAAAATTTGAATGTAAAAAATATTTTTTAAATTATTTAAAAGTCAAGATGAAAATAAAAATATCAAATAAAAATAGTAAATTAAAAAAATATATGTTTGAAGAAAAATAATAAATGAAAAAATAAAAAGCAGAACAGTAGAAGAAATTGGATCGGAAACTAAAACATATGCAAAGAGGAAAACTCATATTTAATTAAAAAAAAATAAAAAAAAACCTTAACCCCCCGTTTGGGGTGAAGAATAAACCAAGAATTGGGAAGAATACAGTAGAATAAGCCCCAAACAACTGTTTGTTTGACAAGAATAAACCTTGATAGTTATGTCTGGATAAGCTAGGATAAGGTCTGATAACTATTCTAAGAAAATGGTGGAATTGCTTATCAGGGCTTATCTATTCCAATGGATAAATATACCCTTCTCTGTCATTTTAAAATATTTATCTCACCTAACACTCTCTGCACACATTCCAAAAACTGTCGCATCTATCATATCACACTCATATCTCTTATATTTATTCCCAAACACAAATAATTTATGCAAGGGTATAATTGTCATTTAAAAATCATAAACTCTTATCCATCTCTTATCTACCACTTATCCTTACTTTATTCAAGGTGAACCAAACAACAAAAAAATCAATTTTACGTTTCCCAATGAGAATAACAGAAAAGACAGCCAAACAAAAATTTACCTATTCAACATGGATTGTTATCTATCCCAGTATAGCTATCAAGGGCGAATAACCTTATGTCACACCCCAAACGGCCCTAAATTTATACACACATGCTCAAACAAATCGTATAATATAAGAATAAAAAGATATGGATAAGATTTTAGAAAAAAATTTAAAAAAAAACTTAAATAGATGAATGTATATGTTCAAATTAAAAAAACAAAATTCCAATTATTATATTAAAATTCTTAATATACAAAAAAAAATTGAATTTTTGGACCTTCTTTACCGAGGGGCCATACGCAGTGTCTATCATATCTAGAGGTGTCAAACGGGACGGGCCGGCCCGTTTGAGCGGCGATGCGAGCTAGGTCTGCCCCCAGGCCCGCGTGCAGTTTTCCAGCACGGCCCGCTAGGCCCGCGACACGGTTTGTGTCACGGGCCCCACCTCCACCCAATGGCTAGTCCAACTGTATTTTTTTAATTTTTTGGAAGGGGAGTTGCAAATGATTGATAGTTTTAATAGGTGTCAATCTAATTGGGATGTATTAAAAACTATAATGATGCGATTATCACTCATCTTTTATGTTATATTAATTTTTTGTATTTGTCAATGTATTTTTTTAATAATTGTATAATTTATTTTTATACATCAATGTACTATTCGTGAATTTTTTATTCATTTTATCATTTATTTAATTAATGTTCATTTGTTCATGTACTCAAGAAATTCAATATTCAATCAAATAAATATTTGTATTCTTAATTTCTTTTAGTTTTCAATTTTCATGAATAATTTATGTGTATTTTTTTATTTTTCAATTTAAATCAACTAATAAATTAAACATGGAATTAAATATTGAAATTTTAAATTTTAAAAAAAATTGGTATTTAAATGGGCCGGCCCATTGGCCCGTCAATGGACCCAGCCCATTGGCCCGCCAGGCTAGCACGGCACGGCACGTCGATCCGCCGGGCTAGCACGGAGGGCCGTGCTGGACCGGCCCCCTGTGGCTCGTGTTGTGCCGACACGACACGGTTACATTAAACGGGCCGTGCCATGCCGGCCCGTTGGCCCGGTTGGCTAGCGGGCCGGGCCGACACGACACGATCACATTAAACGGGCCATGCCATGCCGACCCGTTAGCCCGTTAGCCCAGTTGACTAGCTGACCAGGCCGACACGACACGGTCCATTTTATACCTCTAATCATATCCCTAGTCATGTTATAGTGTCCATATTTTTTTATACATATATACATGTAATTTATTCAAGAAATGTTCAAATCTGTTTGTGTGTTGCAAGGAATGGACACGGACTTTTATCCTTCTTTTTTCTCCTCTAATCATCATTATTAATGTCCATATGTAGACACAGTAATTTTTCTGAAAAATATTTATATTTATCTGTTTGTAAATCTGAAGAAATCTGAATATACGAATATCTATATTAAATGATTTAATATAGAATACAGATAAATATCTAATCATATTGATTGATAGATTTTGTACTTTCTTGCATGCCTTGTAATAAAACTAGACAAAAAGGCCATGCACAGCATGGACCCCTCATACACTGAGCGCACGTGTATATAAATATATGATCCTCTCACGACCTCTTTAAAGTTTATACGACTCAAAAGCACAAATTGATCATGGCATTGTACAAGATTTTTATGATCACTATCTTCTAAGTGGGAAATTTCACATGTCCTCTTTGCATGGCTTCATGTGTATGTTTAACTAGCTAAAAAAATATATGTATATATATATAACCAAGCATGGAGGTGATCATATATAGCCAAACATTTCTTGTATATTATACTGAATAGGAAGCAATTGAGCTTTATATATACACACAAACATAAACGTTAAAGGAACCTAATATGTATCATAGAAATTAACCAAGCAAAAAAAACATACACGTGAGAGTGGATCGAATTTTCGTTGCGAGTTTATTCTCTTTTTGACTAAGCGTATGATATGAAATGTTCGTGAACATCTTATTCTCTCACCTCTGTGTGTGTGTGTGTGTGTGATAAAACAACTCAGGATCGAGTCTATTAAACTAGAGGGGGATTGGACCTGCACACACATGCGCATGGTTGAGCTGACATGGCTAGGCCAACATGGACAGTGCCCCATATATTAATCAGTCGTTTCAATAAATAGGGTTCCATGCATGTAAATTAATTAGGCCGTCTTCATAGGATTGGATTCAAGACCTAGCAAACAATGACCCAAGTTTTATAGGTAGTTAATTAGGTAGTCATTTATATTTCACATCCACCACTCTCTCACTTTTATATAGTATTATTACTAGGGTTGCCCTGATCTTTTCCCGAGTTGGTTTTTGGGTTGGATTAAGTCCTTCATTACAAAGATTAATCATTGTAGAATAAAAAATCACATGTAACTTATTGAGTAAATTTGCTCCATATGTGCAAGAACAGCCCTGTCTCTACAGTATTAAAAGTCAGTCCTGCTGTATGTTAACCAAGTAAGCAAACTTAAAATCAAATCAAACACTCATGTTACACAACTAGATAAGATAATATACATCTAGAAATAACACTATCATCACAGATTCTCTTATCAAATTAAAACAATGTTTTCTTATAGAAGATCAGCATGTCCATGCATGCTTAGTTGTCGTCGTCCCATTCTATTGGAAAAAATCAACACTTTACTCTATTGATTCCTGAAGGCCGGAGGGAGGTGGGATGAGCATTTTAAATAAATTATATTTTCCTAAAAGAAAGCAGAGTGGGATGAGGAGTGGAGAGAGAGCGCTCTGATGAAAAATCTGACTTTCTTTTTAGAAAAGTCATATTTAATGTGAATATGAAGTTCTTTTGACATTCTTCTTTCCTTTGTGGAACATAAGTGATTAAATTTAGTTGATGATTAGATCAGTAGTACCTTTTCATATTCTAAAGCGATCTTAAAACGTCCGCGTGCTTGTAAAGAACCCCTTTCAAGAGATAATATATGGAAGAGTGAGTACTTTTGATCAAATATTAGGGTTCAGTCAAAGCATGACTTTGGGTCCTATTTGAGTAATATTTAATTCATTTTTAATTTTGTTACCCAAAGCCTTTTTTTCCGTAATTTCATATACCTCGATAACGTTATACACTCAATTTTAAATAAAAAATAGCATTTTCCATTAATTTTATACCTGATATCAACATTTGAGCCCAACAGCCCAGTAAGCAGAATAGTTGTGGCCATATATACTGATAGATATGTGTCCGATCATCAATGAAAGCCCACTTCCAATCCATTCAAGCCCAATATCTATGCATATGATTAAAATAATAATATGTTCTGTTTTATGTGAAGTCTCGTCCATAGTTATTTTAAAAAATACACTCATTTTTTTAAGTGTATACTGTTATAAGTATACACAAAGATATATTAATTTTTATATAAAATTAATATAAAATTTTAATTTTATATAGCACGATAATATAATAAACATTGTAATAGTGCAATGTATAGTGTAATAGCGTAATGTATAGTGCAGACGTGCGGTGTGTGTATATATATATATACAATTAAAGAATCATTTCTAAATTTTAGAATGATTACAAAACATACAAGTGTATCACTTTGTTTTTACTTTCTGCACTACCTATGTTTTTCTTCTTCTGTTTTTTCTCAACTCATTCAGTCTCGTTCTTTCGATTCGTTGAAATAAAATTTAACTATATTTTCTTAAAAAACAAAAAAAAAACATACAAGTGTATCAACAACTATGTATGATTTCATGAGTGATGTCAAATTGAAAACACAACATCTCTTTTGTTTAATCATTTATGATCATCGAATCCCTGAATCCCTCAATTTCAGATTTTATCCTTTTATTTGGTCCTGTGAGTGACTCCTGTCAAGTGTTCTGACGATTTTGGTTTTTGGACATGGATCCAAAATATTTTATAATATGATCCATAATTGGCGGAATGCACCATATAATGCTTTCGCGTACAATTGAACTGTAAACACTTGAATTGTCATACTTCTATCAAACACAAAATTTGTACATTCTCTTGATTGAAATTTCAGTCTCAACAAATTTGAAATCAGTCCATACAAAAATATGAAGATCAATTGATGTTTCCAGATCTAACATGTCACAGTCACTCTAGCTTAAACACGACTTAAAAAAAAAGTTAATAAATCATGTTGTATGTTGACCTTAGATTTTTCAAGAGCTCCATCAATTCTGAAGCCACTGATTTCGTCAATCGCAATAACGAAGGGAAGAAAGAAAGAAAAAAAAAATGTCGAGAACTCTAACTTTCCCTCTCACATGCCATTCATTCTCTGCTCCCTACAAATCCTCGAAGCCCATTTCGTTTCGCGGGGCACTCACCCTAAAATCGGCTTCTTTTATAGGTGGGTCTGTCGTTAGAGGTTCCACTGTGAGGAAAATTGGGGTTTATGTGCCGAAAAACATGACCCAGATGAGCGGAACTGCTGATTTCGGAGGGGGCGGCGATGGCGCGGCTGAAAGTGGTGGCTTTTTGGAAACGGAGGCTGTTTTGGGAAGTGGGTCTTCGGAGTTACGGCGGGACTTCGATTCTGAGGGTTGGAGTCTCTGCTGAATAGATTGGTTGGTGCAATTTCTCTGTTTCTTGAGATTTTGGGAGTCTTTTGTTTCTGTTTTGATTAAATTGTTCTATTGATTTGTCAGAATTTGTGATTCTGATTGGTATTATTAGAGAACTTCATCTCCACAATCCTATGTTTTGTTCTTCTCTTGTTACGAATTTATAGGACCGATTGATGGTTTGGAATTTAGTGTTTATGGGTTTTGACTAAAATTCGCATTTTTACTAGTATGGAGAACACCAATTACTTCTTATACACGACTATTGTTTGACAAATTTTCCCAAAGACTTCAACTTTTCAGTGCCCACTATTTCTCATTGGGCTTTCATCATTCATAGATGATGCCCTAGTCCAATTCAAAATTTAACATTTGAGTTGGAATTTTCCATGGTCGAACCTGTAGATTTTGGATTCATTCAACTTCAAGCTTTCCGTTTTATGACTTGTTTTTTCTTTTTTTAGATTGGTCGAGTGCATTGTGTTTTCCAAACACAGAATCTGCTTTCATCACCATCATTGGCTTCAATAGTACTTGGATCTCAATCGAATAATATCTGTCTTAGTGGTATCATAGACTTGCATTATCTGTAGGATCAGTACATCATAGGCTTCAATGGTAGTTGGAACTCAAATCGAATAATAATATAGCTTTTTGGAATCTGCATCCAATCTTTCTATAGAAATGAAATTTGGTGGTAGGTTTCCTGGCAATTTTAAAAATTTAAGATATTATTGACTTGCATTATATAGGATAAGGTGTACCTCACATTCAGTTGAATTGAAGCTTGTCTTTAGATTTAGCCTTATCTGGATTCTACATTCATTGGAAATATGTATTGAACCAACTATGTGAATAACCATGTAATTATCTCTCTCAACTATGTTACCTTCCACTACCTATCACTGTTTAAAGAAAATTGGCATCCTGTTAATCCATTCTTATGTGAACTAACTGTCACCTATTGAGTATGACTAAACTAAGGCCCCGTTTGGCAACCCGTTTTGGGTTGCTTTTAGCTTCTTTAAAAGCTAAAAGCTCCAAACAAGTTACCAAACAAGTCCATTTAATTGAAAAACTGCCATCATGATTATAACAAAAAAGTGTCTCAAAAATCGTATTTATTTCAACAAAATCAGCTTCTGTTATCAGCAACAAACTTGATTCCTTGATTACTTAAAAAGAAGCTCTCGTGATTACATCCTAAAAAATTGTGTATAAAGTTAAAAGTTGATTTTCAAACTGTGTTTCCAAACGCACCCTACGACTTCATATCTTTTTGTTTAAGTATGAACTAACGAAAACCCAATTCTGTATATAAATCTGCAAACTGAAACTTCATTTTGTGCATATTTTTTAATTCTAGATTATTTTTCACTGCTGGAAACTAAACTTCATATCTTGTTTAACTCTTATTAGTCCAACTCTCCCTCTCTTGAATCTCTGTGTTACATATGTCAACGTTTTATCAGATGCTTCGTTGTTTCTCTCTAAGTAGATAATTCATGGATTCTCTGTTGTTCATAGAGCAAGTGGATGTGGCTGCTGTTTTTGGTATTGTGTT
The DNA here is from genome assembly GCA_030737845.1 of Acorus calamus. Classification (NCBI taxonomy): domain Eukaryota; kingdom Viridiplantae; phylum Streptophyta; class Magnoliopsida; order Acorales; family Acoraceae; genus Acorus; species Acorus calamus. Next base: position 343,154 of record CM060869.1, on the reverse strand, counting down.
GTTGTGGAAGCATGATGCCGAGGCTATGTGGGCTGCAATGGGTTGTGTTCTAAATTCTGTGCTATCAGTTACCTTAAAGCGGATTCTAAATCATGAGCGTCCTGCACCTGCCTTGAGATCTGATCCGGGCATGCCATCCTCCCATGCACAGTCTATTTCGTATGCTGCTACTTTTGCATTTCTATCATGTAAGCTCGCCAATCTCTTGTGCATTACAAATTCTCTATGTGATTTCAAGGAAGTCATGCTGTTTTGTGCATCTAAATATATTCATTTCATCCACTGGCTTCCATTCAACTTCATGTTAATCAGTTAGGCTAGGTATTCCTTGAAAACTGCAGTACGGTCAGGATAATATTGCATTAGTTATAGTGACCCGAGTTTATTATTAGTGGATACTACATTCAAGTATCCACAGTTATAGAAGAAGACCGTTTGATATAACTGAAAAACTTTCTAGTTAATATATATACAATTTCGAATGTGAACTAACACGTGCATGATAATGGTGCTTTTGATTCCAGTATGTAAAGCACTTACATATCAGCATGCCAAATCCCAGTACCTGCTTGCAAATGAAATGTTTATAAAACTATGCCCCTCTTTATTTTTTGGTGGGTGACTGTGTCCTCTGTTGGGTCCTATTAATTTATATATACAGCTTGGTTGAATCACAAACTAGTCCATTTATTCAATTTGTTATATGTATTTAGAGTCAATTAATTATTCAGTCATTCCAAAAATAGCAGGAAATCTGCAAAGTAGCACATTCGGTTGGTGTGTTATACTGATGAACATCATGTAGAACCCCTTGTCAGTCTAGTAGCAGCAACATAGTACTAACATATATGGATACGCATGTGGGTACTGGGTAGTCTTGTGGGAGTGTGGCACTTCTTCTCATAGTATAAAGTCTAAACATCTCAATATAAAAGAGGGTAATTCCTAGTGGGGGAAAAAACACACATGAAATTTTTTTTCCAGAATCCACAGCCTACTATTTTATTATGATGGACATTTTTTTTGTTGGGGATTGGGGGGAGGGGTTGTTCTACGGTAGCCTTCTAATTGTCAAGAAATTTATATTGTTCAAACAATGCTTATCTTCTTAATCATTTTTAAGAACAACTTCACACAATGAATGTTTAGCTGATGGCTAATATCTAGGAAGGAAAATGATAGGGTCAAAGGTCATCTTTATTGAAGCACCTCATTGTGATTAAGTATAAAGAATGAAGACCAACCCAAAGTATGGCACGGATTTATTCTTTAGCCTGATGTCTCGAGGAACAAATACACTTTGTAATGCAATGGTGAGACTATCATTGTTCACTAGCTCGTCTCCTCTTCAGGATGCTTATATTTAATGCTGAATGTTATTTCTATGATGTTTGTCTAAGGAAAAATATTAGCATCCAAACTGGAGTTTACTGCTTGACAAGTCATAGCTGTACGCCTGTACCATAGATCTTACTTTTGAATATTATATTGCTTATATGCCTACATTTTCATTGAAAGTCTAATACTTGTTTTCTGGCTATCAGTGGTTCAGTGGTTGGGGATCAATGCAGTTACAGTGACCATTGGAGTATTTGTCTTGATATCTGCTTCCTATATGGTAAGAATCATGTCTTGAAATCTTGGATGAACTTAATGTTTAAAAAATTATTGCTTGGCTGCCCATAATTCAATTTAAACCTACTTGTGTACTCTGTTCAGACATATATCCTGTCAATGTCTAAACAATGATATGTCTGAACGGTCAATACAAACAACTCTACACAGCTCTTCTCAATAGCTTGAGCTTCACCATTAAATAAAATCCTGATAGATTACTATGATTTCATGACAAACTATTTTCGTAAAGATGCGCTCATTAAGAGTTTTGTGAATTCATTCATGGCTTCACTTTAGAGAATGTCATTCCAAAGACAATAGTTGTAAACTTGTGATGAAGTCACGATATATTCTCCTTGTAGATTTTGTGATGCTCTTCCTTTAGGGACTAATACAATTGTGAAAATTGTTGATTTGTTGCTGTTTTCTGCAGTCATATCTGAGGGTCTCGCAGAAGTTCCACACGGTCAGCCAGGTCCTGGTCGGGGCAGCTCTGGGTTCCCTCTGCGCCTGTGCGTGGTTCTGGTTATGGCGATCATTCGTGCTTAAGGCTTTCATCTCGTCTATATGGGTCCGTCTGGTGGTGATCTTGGGCTCAGCCACCTTCTGCCTTGCATTCTTAATCTATGTGGTCCAGCATTGGCTTGATGATGAACCATAGAAAAAAAAAAAAAAAAAAAACGGAATACAAAAGAATAATCAATCACACGGAGAACCAATGTGCATTCTTTTTTAGTAACCAAAACACACCGGAACTTTCAGATACTATGATGTGTAGCCCTATCCGCTGTTCACATCGTTTTTCTATTTTTAAAAAAATTATACACTCATTTATTAAAGTATATATTATACAAAATGAAATATATATTGAGATATAATATTTTTTTTTATTTAAAAAAAAGAGTAAATTTAGCATTCATATGCTGCGTTATCACGGCATATGCTGCATTGGCCATCATATTGTGAAGTACATGGCATGAGCACATAATCAGCAAGTTACTTTTTTTTTCTTGTTTATTGGATTTTTAGTCATCAGAGGAAAATTTAATAAAAAAAATGGCAGTGAATCAAACAAAGTTTAAACTTTCATTGATATTGATGTACTATAATAGTTTAAAATAATATGGAATTGGTTTCTCCGCTCATTGGATCAATAGTTGAACATAGCTTGAAAGCAAATAATTAAGATATGTTGTCACACACGGTTTTATGTATAAATATGTGCGAATATGATTTATTGGTGAAAAATATGTGTTTTTTCTCTTTTTTCTTTTTTTCTTTTTGGCTTTTTTGGGTGAGGGGCATATACAATTGACTTGAATATACAATTCAATTTTTAATAAAGTTACATCTTTAAATGTCACATACATTCAATGAATAGATGGTAAAAATTTGCATGTAAGATTGTTTAGCATTATTTGTAGAGTTTATACTATATTTATAATATATACATAATCCTAACCTAACAAACTTTAGATGAGTCAAGTAATTTTTTGGAATGAGTTTGTTGAGCATTTAGAGATCCTACTTTTGTAGAATCATACTTATCTAAATTCATTTACAAACGGCTATCACAGCTTTTGATAAAAGTAAAACCAGTTTTAATTTAAAAAATAATTTTTTAAGAATCTAAAATAATATATATAATTCTTGAAAAAATATTAACAAATTTTTAAGTGGTATAAACTTTTTCTAAGGGTTCATTTAGATATGCGACGAAGACCACCGTGCATTAAAAAAGCGAAGGCGCATAAGAGGATCATTGTTTCATATCTTTTTCAAACAATAGATAATTTGACCTATAAACACAGTAGAGACAGAGTAACACAAATGTCAAAAAAATATTTGAATTTATGGTGGCATGGATCCAAACAAAGTCTTGACTTATTTCAAAACGCAGCCACCATTCTGCAAGCGGAACTTCGGGAAGGTGATTACGTGGATTAGTTCTATTCCTGTTGATTTTTGTTTTTACTTAACATATATATATGACAAATTTCATTCAACCCACATGGGATGTAGTAGGTTTGTGCCATATGATTAGGATAGGAGTTACCACTACGTCTCTTCATCTATGATTCATTGATTTTTATTCAATTTGAATGAGCTACGGAAGTCACGAGTGTCTCCACAAGGAGTTCTTGTACCAGTACCCTCAACTTCACATGCAGGGCAGTACAGGTAACACAAGTGAACATGTTTCGTTGGCCTAATTCAATTCCAATTTCTATATTACAGTATGTTAGTTTGTCAATCTTGTTCACAAAAATAAGTCAATCTTGTTCACAAAAATAAGGTCTCCAGTTCAAATTTCAAACACAACTTAAAAAAAAAAAATTTGGAAACATCTCAAGAGCCGGAGAAGAAAGACCACCAATTTAGCTAATACACGTGGTGTGGAACAGAATGCTTTAGGACAAACTCTGACAAATAAAATACAGAAAACTAATAAATTCATGAGGATGGGCGTGAATCATCATTTCATTATCACCTCTCGTTTGGTACAGATGTTTTTTTTGTTTTGAAAGCTTCATTTTCAGTCAACTGATCATACATATTAATCACGTGAGCTTATCGCATAAACTAATTAATCTGCTATATATACTAGTTTTATTTTACGCGCATTCGCGCGAGTTAATAAAATGTATTTCTAACATGACAAATGAACTTTATATTTCTTAAACTTCAAAGTATATGAGGATATCAAATTCTCAAAAGTACAGGTAAATAATATTATTTTTTATATGAATTAATGAATTATGCAAAACATTTGAATTCATAAGTCACATTAAGAAAATTTGTACATACATATTATCCTCGGCCTATAGGTAAGTAAAACATAATTTTTACCTATTAACATCGGAAGTGAAGAAAAATTTTCATGTGTCCAAACATCTGTAGTCTCAAGAGCATTAATTTATAAAAATAGATATTTGATTTTTAAGGAATGTATTTCAAAGACTTTAATAACGAATGTGTAATAAAAATTTTAAAAATAAATTGATATTTTAATTTCCAAATTTATTATAACATTATATATTTGACTTATTATCACTTAAATTTAATTATCTTATTTATCGAATTATAGTCATTAAAATATTAATTACCATGATTTCAAAGGCATATCAATAAAATGTATTTATATAATAAGTTATATAATATCATTTCTTATCATGTCCTTACATAATTTCTTAATAGCATGAATAATAAAGTATCTAATAGCATTTCCTGTTATATTTCTATAAAATTTCTTAATAACATTAATAAAATTCCATTTTGTTATGTAATAATGTTTTCTCATCTTCTTCGAGGTAAGCTCTTTCGCATGGAACTAATTATGTTTTATCAAAATTCTCAAACAACAACGCAGTCATAATATTTAATAATAAATATTCCATAATATTTATGATACTAATAATCAATTAACTGATTTAAATCTTTTTATCCATAGTAAGAATCCAGAAAAAAGAGAGAGAGACTCAAAAACAATTGGATACACTTCCTCCATGAAATAACTGATTTAAAATTTGGCGAGTCATGTTTTGATACGAGAGATTTCATTATAAATCTTAAAATCTGAATGAGGCATCTCTTTGTAACATAGATGGGGGTCTAATTATAAAACTGGTTCAAACTAAATATGAAACTTCAAAGATCTCCCAAAAAGAGTTGTTAGGGATCTAATAATAAATATGAGGGACCTTGGTGCCTATCTACAAATAACCACAGAAAAATACAAATGTGACCAATTTTTCAGGGATCTGTTTATAAATAAGAGGGATCTAGGGGTGTATCTGAAAATGCCCGGATCTGGGGACCTATCTATAAATAACCACAAAAAAAGACAAATTTGACCGATTTTTTTAGGGACTTGTTTATAAATAAGAGGGATACGGGGGCTTATCTGTAAATGGCCGAATAAAATGTTCGGATAACATGGTTTTGGGCATTTATTATGAATGAAAGAAAAATCTATGGTGCTTTTTATAAAAAAAACATCTTAGATGAAAACTTTTGGCACTATTGTAGTGCTTTAGGATATAGAGTATAGATATACATATATATATGATGAGTGATCACAACTAAGTGCATGCTTGAAAACACAGTTTGAAAATCAGCTTTTAACTTTTATAGTTTTATACACACCTTTTGAGGGTGTAATGATGATGATTTGATAGTGTAGTAATGATGATTGTTTTATAAAACACAGATTTCGAGGTGCAGTTTAAAAATAAAATCTAGTAATGATGATGTATTAAAGTTGACATGTTTGGTAACAGTTTTTTAACTTTTAGCTTTTAAATGATGATGTATTTGATTTAATATGATCCCAAAAGCTAAAAGCTACTTTTATAATGTGTTGTCAAACATACACTAAGATCACAACACGTCAAAACACGAGGGGCTCGTTTGGGTAACGGGTTAAGCTCGTATAAAGGTGGTATAAGGATAGTATAAGAATGGATAGGGAAAATGAATGTTTGTTTGCAGAATATGACTTGGTATTACTAAGTCAGTTTAAATAAATATAAGAGAGTATAACAATTCTAAATAACCTCTTATGATAAGCTATACTCAGTTTATCTATTCTCATGGGTCCACATGTCAAATCAACTTTGTATACATTATCACATCAAATCAACCATTAATACCTCTTATACATCAAGGGTCTACATGTCAAATCAACATTTTACACTTTATTTATTTATTATTTTTTATCTAACAAACAACTCAACTTTTATTCTTATATTTTTTAATAAGAAAAAAAAATATAATCAAACAAAAAATCTTTTATTCTCGTAGAATTGTTATTTATACTGGTATAATTCAATTCTTCCATTGAGGTTTAATATTTTATATGTATATATTTTTGTTGTCAGTGATAGTCATCTCAAAAAAATAAAATTGATGTGACTATGTGTGTCGTGGTCCTTGGTAGTAGAGGGAGGGGGGTCCTATGAATCAACCCACCATAATCATCAGATCGAGTTGGACGGTTGGTGTCACGAGGACAGCGTAGTTTCGGGGACCACCGAGGAATAACGGTTGTATTTCTGCCATGTGTCCGGCTGAGGACAGTCCGATCACGTCACCACCTCTGCTGGCTGCTGATGTGGAGCAGGTCAAGTGGTACATACAACGTACTCGGTCCCTTCAAATTTCTTATCATTTCACATACACATGTTTCAATGTGGAAATGATAAGGGAATTTTAAAGAAAAAATTTGATGAGATGGCATACAAGCTTGCGGTTTAATTTGACTCTATACAGAAAAACTTAATTGAAAATTAGTTTTTGAAATAAATCTGTTTTTAAGATGATTTTAGGCTTTAATTTTTTTAAGATATTTTTTTTAATTCAAGAATCAATATTTGAAATGAGTTTAATATTTGGTAGAGAAAGTTGTTTTTCAATTCAAAAAATCGATTTCGACCCAAAATCGAAGCTTCTGAGCTTTTTAAAACACGAATTTTAAAAGAAAAATTAAAAGAATCTAGTTTTTTACTCCGCCGGAATCCGCTCCGTTTGGCTGCACGATTTTGGGATTTCAGCTTTTCAAAAAACGGAATCCGACCAAATCGTGCAACTAAACGGAGCCTTTAGATTTATACATAATAATGATTGACAGACTGAGAACTCTGTCTTGATTTTATGGGTGTTGGTGCATGGCCTGTCTGTTCTTAGTTGGTTGAGCGATATGTCTGGTTAATTTTGTTAATGAATGAAACTTCAGCCTGCTAACTAGCTACGTGGATGACTTTTTTTGCAACACCGAACATATTCTTGATAGGATATATGAGAGAGATGTTCTTTCTTTAATGAGGAGACTTGGATTTGAGTATTGCTGTCTTCAAAAGATTTTATCAAGAAAAAAAAACTTACCAATAAAAAAACAAAAAACAAAACATTTTTCCTGCAACGTCATTTTTTTTCCAGAATATTTTTGGCTTTTTTGTCGGTTGTTTATCCCAAAAATAAAATATATTGATCAGTCATTGAGAAGTGTTGGAATTAATTTCCCTAAAAAAAATATCTTCTATATTGAATTATATTAGAATCAGAAAAGAATTGATTGCTACAATATTCAGGTGGCTGTCACTGATGTTTTCTTTGACAGTTTCTGTATAGCTCAATTTCATTTGTGAACTCAAGTTGCAAAGAATCTATATATGTTCTTTGAACAATGCGCATGAAGTTTTATTTTACTTGGGGAATCTGGACTTCTGGATTCTATTGCTACGTCCTCCTCCTTGTTCCCTGCCCTCCTCACTGTAAAGTACATTTATGTTTATTTTATTTTTTTATATATCACGTAATATTGATTTTTATCTGTCTATCCTGTATACTCTTCCATGCAATATTATCAAATCAATGAACCTTCTAACAATTGTGGTAAATGAACCGAATGAATTGAGTTTTTTTAACATGTTTAAACCCAGTTCAGCCGAACTCACGAGTTTATAGTTCTTCTTGGTTCAGGGTTTTTAAGAGTTGAAAATAAAAATTCAACGTAAATTAGCCAAACTTACAAGCTAAAACGAGCATAATCTTATACTAATTTAGTATTCATTTGAGCTTTTTATAACACAAACGAGTGGAACTCGAATACAAAATTAAACTCGATTTCAATCTTGGGTTTAAATCGAGCTTTAAAAATTATTCAAAGCTTATTTATCTAATTTATCAAAGTCCGAATGAATAGCTCAGTTTGTTTACCACTCCTAACTTTTGACACAGATATAAAACGAGTGGTGTGATATTTTTAAAAACAATATTAAATTAATTGATATTTAATTTATTTTAAACTTGAAAGAGTGTGTAGTATATTATATAGTGGAAGGGAATGGCCATAACGGATCCACAATTTAGTTGGGGCCCACGATGATTTATGGGCCCACAAACAAAAAGATCGGGGGACCAAGGTCTGAATGGGTAGCCCACATAACATGGCGATATCTGAAAGGACAAACAATCCCCCACAGTCGTCTCCCTGTCCGTCTCAATTACCGCATCTCTACCGTCCATTCTCTCCTTCCCCACTGCATCCCCCTCACCCGATCTAAGCCGTTGATCCCAAATCCAGCAGATCCTAACCGTTCATCCTAAACCTGGAATTTTGGAAGTACACAATACAATCAAGTACATATTATAAAATATATAAAAATAAATAAACGTTTAAATACACATTTGTAAATAAACGTTGGTTGCATCATTAATTGAAATGTTTAGCATATAGATATAATTTCAAAACTGGTTTTAAGAAAACATTAAGCCCCCTTTGGATGTCGGATAAACCTCGGATAAAATTTGAATACCGTTTAGAAAGCCCGAATAAACCCAGATAAAATGTATAAAATGGTATATTGATTCCAATCAACCCATAGAATAAAAATTATTCTAGGTTATTCCACATAAAGAATAAGTGGACCCATTGTCAAATCAACTGTCATCACCTCTTATAAATCACCTATCAAATCAACTGTCATTACTTTTTTACCTTTTATAAATATTTATTCATACTTTGTTCATATTTTACCCAAACAACAAAACATTTATTCTTACTATTCCCAACGAGAATAATTCAAAACACAATCAAACACAAATCACTTTATTTTTATTTATACTCACTTATGCTCGGATAAATAAATACCCAAAAATAAATCATATTCTGTATCCAAACAGAGGCTAAGAATGTATTTTCTAAATTTGTAAAAATGAAAAATACATGATGCCAGATGTTCTCTAATTTGAAGAAGAATGAGACTAAAAAACGAGTTTGATAACTCTGTCAAGAAAGAGAATTATTCATTTCTAAGAATCCAATTATGTTTTGATTGCATACCATAGAAGGAAAAATTTGTCTTGAAATGTACATGAATGAATACATGATTTCAAATGCAATTTATTTTAGTGTCCTAACATAATGAAAATAAGAAAAAATATCAAACTAGTCCTAAAATTTAATAATGTATTTAAAGCCCCGGTATCAAACCATTTTTGAATATGTTGGTCAAATTGTGTCATATTAAAGCTTATTTGATTTTATATAGTATTTTGACGGTTATGTTGGTAATCAATAGATGACAAACTACTTAGAAAAATATTTTAGGAAAAATATCTGCTTATGAAATGTTTAAGGAGCCCGGCGTCCATCAGGTCAGTGGGGGCAACTTTAAAGTTTTGATTATAAATATATAAATTTATTATTTTAAGAGTATTTATAAGCGCAGGAATCCTCGTGAACACTCACATGTGCAGAAGCTACCACCACTTTCAATCGTCCACACTTTGAGATCTCTCTCTCTCTCTCTCTCTCTCTCTCTTTTTAAAAAAAAGGTGATTTTGCTTACAGTGATAGCTTCCCCATATCACCCATTTGAGATCTCTTGACGTATTTCACCATCTCTCTGCCTCTTCTGATCTGGGTCCGTGTTGGTTTCTTCAAAGGTTTTGTCTTGTGAAGATTTGAACCATCTGAGGAGCTTCCTTCAACTCGGTCATTTTGCTTTTTATAGGATTTGTACTTGTTTTGTTTCTGTGTTAGAGAATGGCAACTATGATTGGGACTGTGGTGGATTCCTGCAACATGGCCTTTAGAGCCAACACTCATCTGGGTCAGTCTCAGAAAGTTGGTGGTGTTGGTGGAGAGGGTGGACTTTGGGGGAGTTCAAAAAGCAGTCTTTGGGGGACTGCAATGGAGAATAAGTTGAGGAAGAAGAGTTCTGTTTGCAAGGCTCAAGATGGTGTTGTTTCTTCTGTACTTGCCGATGTCAATAAGGAGACTGTGGTGAGTTATTGGCTTCCATTTATGTATTCTACCATTTTTTTAGTTTGAACCAGAATGTTATGTTATAGAAATTTTATTTTTATGTCCCCCTTCTACTTGTTTCCTTTAGTTTCAATTCTTTGTCAGGATACTCCAAAAGTGTACTTGAGTTTGTGGTCAGGTCTATGAATGGATATGTTCATAATTCTTATATGGTTTTGTCTCTAAAGGAATTTTATTTAGTGGAATTCATTTACTTGATATAGTATTGCTAAATCTGTGCTACATCTTTGATCATGTTTTTTTGTTATTAGTATAAGCATGCATATGGATCATATATTTCTTGTAGTCCAATTGAATATCGTCTTCCTCATGTGTTCATGACCTTCTATTGTTTTTTTTATATTGATTTTAGACACTACAAGCACCTATGTTCCGTCTACAACATGCAGATCCGAAGAGTGTTGCTTCGATTATATTGGGTGGTGGTGCTGGGACACAACTCTTCCCTCTCACCAGCACAAGAGCCACACCTGCTGTAAGTAAATATGGATGAGTTCTTTTGATAATTATAAACCGTTACAGATTTATTTATTTTTATATAAGATAATTTTGATTTTTAACTATTGTTTATACTGTGTTCCTCAAATTCCAAAATCCTGGTGACTAGATGATATGTTGGTGGTAGATTTCTTTATGACAGAGATAAGCATGTAAAGAAGATGAGTAATCATGAATGATATGAAATTGGTATCTTACTCCTTTATGGTGTTGTATTGGATTAAACTTGTTATGTGGATAGTCTCTTTTGTGAGACTGATGAGTGAACACATACCCACCATGTTGTAAAATATGTTATTTGGATGATACAGTCTTTTCGATAGTCTGATTCAGTGACCAGATCTTATACTTCAGTGTGTTGAATAAAAGATAACTTGGTTTCGCTCCGAGTCGTTTGCAGGTTCCTTTAGGAGGATGCTACAGGCTAATTGATGTTCCAATGAGTAATTGTATCAATAGTGGACTAAGGAAGGTTTTCATCCTCACCCAGTTCAACTCTGCTTCCCTCAATCGCCACATTGCCCGAACATATAACGTTGGGAATGGTGTCAACTTTGGCGATGGATTTGTTGAGGTATAATTCAAATGTTTTTCAAAGTTTCATTCATGTTAAAATATTTTCATGTCAACCAGCCAGATTTTTAGAGCTTGCAAATTAATTCCAAATATCGGAAGTAGAATCAATTGACAGAATCCAACTAAGCGATAATCAAATGTACATTTTATTGTTAATTGTGCTAATTGATCTGAATATCTGTAACAATGTTTTAGTGGACACGCAAAGCTAATTAGCTCACTTGACAGGTACTGGCAGCTACTCAAACTCCCGGAGAAGCTGGAAAGAAATGGTTTCAGGGAACAGCAGATGCAGTGAGACAGTTCACCTGGGTTTTTGAGGTAGACAATTTTGATGACTATTAAATTAATCTACTGAAAACAAAAAACTAAAGGGATTTCATGAAATTAATATCTTTCCTCTGGTCAACTTTTTTGACCTATGTAGGATGCCAAGAATAAGGACATCGAACATATACTGATTTTGTCTGGTGATCATCTTTATCGCATGGATTATATGGACTTCATTCAGGCATGTTGGAGTTGAATTCATTTAATAGTGTTAGTTTTTGGGCTTCTTGCTTGCTCCAATTCAATATAAAAATGAGGTGGTTTTTTTCACTAAGGCAAAAATGTTTTTGTTACAGAAGCACATTTACACAGGAGCAGACATTACAGTTTCATGTGTTCCCTTGGGTGGAAGGTGAGTAATATATTTTTGCATATTATGAAATCTCCATGAATTAGAGCCATGGTGAGTTTACTTTGATGTGTATATTTTCTCATGTCCTTGAAAATTATGACTTATGAGTTGATGTTATGACATGGAAGCCGAGCATCTGATTATGGATTGATTAAGATTGACCCTACGGGACGCATCACCCAATTTGTTGAAAAACCCAAGGATGATGGTTTGCAAGCCATGGTAGGATTTTTTTAATTTTTTGGTTTCCTTCTTTCCCTTGATTTTCATGTCTAATGGTTCCTTGTATTTGTTTTTTTCCCAGCGAATAGACACTACGGTACTGGGACTCACTCCTCAAGATGCTATCAGATCTCCCTACATTGCATCAATGGGAGTCTATGTCTTTAAAAAGGACATTCTCCTGAAACTTTTGAAGTATGCTGAAGTCTTTTTATTTAATTAAACCTTCTTGGCAGCACTAGAGATGTTTGAGGTTCTTATTCATTCCACTTGTATATTTAGGTGGAGGTACCCAACATCCAATGACTTTGGCTCAGAAATAATACCTGCTGCAGTTCATGAACACAATGTTAAGGTACAATACAGAGAACCCAGAGTCACTTTTTTTTTTCCTGAAATTCATTATTACTGAGATGGATTGGACCCGCATTATACCTGAACATTATCAAATCAAGAAGTTGAATTCCTCATGTTCACAGGCATATATGTTTAATGATTATTGGGAGGATATCGGAACAATCAGATCTTTCTTTGATGCAAACTTGGCCCTCACAGATCAGGTAGGTAATAGACATTAGGAGATACATGAGCCGCTGTTGGTTTATTAACTTCATGTGGGTTTTCCGAGTAGATAATCATACTTTATCTCTTACATATAGTAGCTACATGCAGAAATTAAACTGATTTCATGAATTTTTTTTTTAATTTTTTGCACCATACAGGTTCCAAAGTTTCAATTTTATGACTCGTTAAAACCATTCTACACATCACCGCGATTCCTCCCTCCATCCAAAGTGGACAAATGCCGGGTATGCTAATACTGCATGGACTGAACTCTCTCACATTTACTAAATGTCCTTAAATCTTAGATATCGATCCATTTTGGCAGATAAGCAATGCAATAATTTCGCATGGATGCTTCTTGCGTGAATGTAACATTGAGCACTCAATTGTAGGGGTACGCTCACGCTTGGATCAAAGTGTAGAGATGCAGGTGAGTTCTTCTATTTGGTTCATTGAGGGCTTCTGTTAATTTTCTTGTTAAGCAAAATACACATTCAATTTAACTATTGCTTGCTCTGTTGGTTATATTAGGATACAGTGATGATGGGTGCTGACTATTATCAAACAGAAGCAGAAATTGCATCTCTTCTGGCAGAGGGAAGCGTTCCAGTTGGTGTTGGAAAGAACACAAAAATCAGGTAGGACATAATCAGTTGTTCTTTCAGAATAATAGACAGTGAACAAGAATTTCTAATGGTGTGTCCATTTTCTACCCTAGGAATTGCATCATTGATATGAATGCCAAGATTGGAAAAGATGTGATTATCGCAAATACAGATGTAAGTGTAATTATTATTACTTTTGCCAGCTCATCAGCTGTGAAGCTCATTTATCAGCTTTATCAGCTTTATTGCTTTAAACTTGTCAGGGTGTTCAAGAAGCAGATAGGCCAAGTGAAGGCTTCCACATCCGGTCTGGAATCACGGTCATCTTAAAGAACTCAACAATCAAAGATGGTACTATCATATAAAGCACTAGTGATCTCTACGCGAACTTCACATTGCTTCGTACAAGTTATAAGTTAAGATTCAAGAGATCTATGGAGAGGAACAAAGAGAGGCTTTATGCAATACGTTCAAGCTGTTGTGCCTCTCTATGTGCGCACGAATTGGCCTAGTGATCGCTATTGGAAAAACCACTCTGAATGACTTATCAATGTGGAAGTTGTAATTGCATATGTAAATAGCAGATTCCTTTCTCGCAGTCCTGATGGGGCTGAATAAATGGCTGGAGAAGGAATGCTCTCAATAAAAGCAAGAGACTTGCTTCTTTTTGCTGTATAATGAGTTCAGGTGCAGACAGGCCCAATGTTATTATATAGATGAATATGATTTCATGCATGCAAGTGATGGATGTTGGGTCATAATAATTAACGAGGCATGTTCATTCGCTGACCAAAATCTTGTGAACTCATAGTTTCCAATGGAGCTTGAACCTAACTTTTGATTATGAGACACTGATATAGGGACCAATGTTGTGATCAGTATCTGACACCTAGAATCTGATCACAGACCCATCTTTCAGAAAACAGTATAGTTACAATTGGAGACTTTCCATTTGTGAACCCCATCTTACATGTTGCTTAATACATCATCACTTGTTTGTGCCAAAAGCTCTCCAGATCGGTTTGAACACAGAAAAACCTGAAAAACAGTCACCTCAGAATTCAAACTTTTCACTGTATACATCACTCTTGTTTAAGTAGACAAGCATTCCACTTCAACTTGGTACATATCCCAACTAAACTAATCAACATCCTCCCACGTTTTGATTGAATGCTGGTCTTACATTATGCTGAGATTTATTACATTGAGTTTCAACTTGGTATGTTCTCCTATATAATTACATTGGAAAGGACATTATCTTTTAAAGAAAATTGAGGAACAAGTGGCAGAGGACGCAAGACATCCTTCTATCAAAGTAGATAGAAGCACATGGATCCAATGGTTGTGTACAGCCAGAATCCAAATGTTGCTTTTCCTTTTCCTTAACTTCAGTTGCAACCCCCTAATTGTTTCAACTGAAAATAATGTGATGTAAGCCTATAATTAGATTATTATCCCTTCTGCCTGTAGAAGAAGCCTTACATTGTGGCCCTTCAGGACAAACTAGATAGAGCAACTTTTACATCTCTCTAGATACTGAACATGGTAGCTCTCCAAGTGGACTTCTGCTTTGGAAGACGGTAACTTCATTCATGCTCAACATCAGCCACTGCATCGTCAGCCTCACAGGAACCGGAATCGGAAGTCTTGGTGGGGAGGTATGTCCATGTGAGGACACCAACACTGAGGACGGTAGCAACACCAATCGATCCCCATATCCACTTCTGCCTTCTCTTCCTTGTGTGTCTCCGTTTGCGTGCCATCTCTGTGATGGTTAAAATAAAGACAATCAGCTATACAACTCCAATGAAGGAACTACAGCACCCAGACAAATGCAAAGACTTGTGATGTAAGATGGCATTAATGTTAAAGCAGAGCATGACTAACTGCAAAGATGGTGAGACAGTTATTTGAACCTTGTGCAGTCCATTAGAGGACACAACACACATAATTTTCAGAGAAATGGTGGTCAATTATTCCTTTTTAATATAACTGGTGGTTTATATGTGTGATCAGGAGTGGACAAGGAAGTGGATTGACGAGAAGACGGAGAAGTCCAGTGTACTCTACTCACCCACAGCTGCTTGGTTTCTTTGAGACATCTCCTGATTTACAAGTTCGTAATACTGCAGCCTGTCACATAATCTACTTATCTCAAAGTTCTTTGCCTCAATCTGAGAATCCCTCTCCATTTCAACTTCAGCACGAGAAGATCCCCTCCCAATAGAATTGGCCACAGCACGTGCAACAACTACTTGTTGGCACAGCTCTTCTGCAAGATCAGTTTCCAACTGCCCGACCTCCTCTGAAATAATTGACAAGGCAGGAAGTGTCAATCCTACAAGTGATAGCTGATGTCTGAGCTTCTGCCACTGGTTTTGCATGCTCTGTATGGCTTCCTCTGCTTGTTTCCTCCGTTCTATCTCCATCAGCAAATTCAGCCTCATTTCACGCAGATCTGCTTCAAAATCATGCTGAAGAGACTGTGATGCACCCTCACTAGAGAGTTCTACAGGAAAGAAGTAAATATTGTGAGAATGTGGTCACACCATTGATGCTCAATTGCCAAACCATCCAACTGGAATTTAAAAATAAATAAATAAAGCAATAGAGAAG
The DNA here is from genome assembly GCA_030737845.1 of Acorus calamus. Lineage (NCBI taxonomy): Eukaryota > Viridiplantae > Streptophyta > Magnoliopsida > Acorales > Acoraceae > Acorus > Acorus calamus. The sequence goes on along the minus strand of CM060869.1, from coordinate 326,944 downwards.
GTACCAGAGTGCAGCATTGAACCGCACTTACGCTAGTCACTCTATTTATGGATGCTAATTATCACCATCATAGAACTAAACTGGACTTCAACAGGAAAATTTTGAATATAATTATAAAAAAAAAGGAAGTGAAATGACCTGGTCATCCATCAAAGCCTCAAAATACTCAACATAAAATATAAGCTTAAAAAATCATGCATGGATTTCAAGCAAATACTAGACATAGTGATGAAAAACTAAAAAAAAAATTCCAACATCATATTAAAATTGACATATATTTTTTGCAACATGGCTATGCAGTCCTAACCGCCATCTGAAATTTAAGGCAATAGGGCAGAGCCAGCGGCCAATCAGAAAAGAGGAAGGCAAGAGCCTCTTCAATTAAGAAAATGTTGTGGAACTATAAAAACTAACAGTGCAGGAAAGAGTTTTATTTTGAAAAAATAATAAAAAACACATCCCATTTATCATTTCAAGTCCATGATGCCATGGACAGCACTAAGATTTAGGCGACAGATTCCAGAGCTTAAAAAGAAGCATTCAAGGCTATATCCATATGGTAAGTAAGGTTTGTAAATCATAAAATGATGACATGATTCTAAAAAAATAACCAACACAATAACAAAAAGAGGACTTCAAAGAAGGTTTAAATATAGGAAAAAGAAAGTATGAATGGGAAACTGATCTATCACATAATTAAAACCAAATTGCATAGATATGCAACCTAACGAAAATATAAGATTCTTTGAATTTTAAGAAAATTAAGGAACATTACATGTTCATATAAATGAAAAGAAGGAAAGAGAAAAAGGACTCTTTTAGAGGCTTAAACTGATATCCATAATAATACCCTCCACCTTAAGCAATGACCACTTTGATAGACAGTACCACACACAGATCATCCTACTTGGGTCTTAGCACAACAACAACCACACATTACTCAAAACCCCAGAAACTCACAAATTTTAAAGCTAAAAGGCAGAATATGATACTACAAAGTTGGAAGAAAAAAAAAACTATTGCTTCCATCACTTATAAAACTCAAGAATAAAGATAAAAATTTGGTCCAAATACTGAAATATAAAGGAATAAGAGGAGACATCAAAACTCTAGAATAAACCACACATGCTTTCCCCTACCCTCAATCACAACACTTCAAGAAGAAACTCTCAGCGCTTAGAAGAGCATACTAAATCTCAGTATCTAAAATGGGTTATCTTTTCTGAATCCTACCCGGATAAATGCACTGATTATAAATAGCCAACCTCCCTCCCCCAAACCAACAACAAAGAAGGTTGTGGGGGACCTCACTTTCAAATTCAATGACCCACGTAATACAAAGTTGCATCAAAATTTCAATTAGGACACATAACAGTTAATTCAGGGAGAAAAAATTTAACCAACCTAAATAAACGGTAAATAAAAATGAAAGAGAGAACCAATACCCTCAAAGGCATCGAAAAACTCCCCCACAGGCGTGCCGGGTTTCACTGAACGCTCAGTCCCAAAGTTATCCTCCGTCTCCGTGAAGCTCACGACGCTCATCGAATCTTGCGGGTCGAAGAAGCCATCATAATCTGAGGGGATGACGATCGGGCTCATCGCATCGACGGCCTCAATCGACCCATCAATCTGCTCCAACTCCTTCAGGCGACCATTCGCTTCTGCCTCCGACGGACCACCCGAACCTCCATTTTTGAGCTTCCCATCATGGACTGGTTGATCAATACATGCTTCATCGAGGGATGGTTGGGATCCACCGGACTCGTGGAGGGAACCATCGATAGACGGCCCGGAATCGGCGGAAACGTCGCCCTCGGAGAAGCTCTTGAGGATGCGGGGCCCACGGCGCTTGTGGTTGACGATGTAAGGCGACGGGGGGTACGAGGAGGGGGAGTCCGGGACCGGCGTCGCCTGGGGAGTCGTGTAAAGCGACGGACGGTGGACGTTCCTCTTCGCCGTCTTCGCCTTCGCCGCCAGCGCCGGTGAAGGTGCGACAGGGGGCCTCGGGAGAGGGTCCCGAGACGAGGTCGGTTCGAGCATCCTATCGAACGCCGCCGCGGTGAAGGGAGGCATGTCAATCGGAGGGCCCAGCTCGACCAACGATCGAAACCCTAGAAATCCAAGTACGGATTGATGGGAGAGAGGGAGAGAGAGAGAGGGAGAGCTCAAAAACAGGAGCGGAGGAGGGCAAAAGTGGTTGCGTTTCAGGCAAGCGACGCGGGCCTCAGATTCAAAAGATACCGTAGGACCGCATCGGATTCGGGGGATTTAAACCGTCCATTCTTTATTGGACGGCTTGATTTTGACGCGAAATAACCGACTCGAGTTGTTATGAATCAATGCGCCGAGGATCCGACGGTTTATGTCACATGATTAATGCCAGCCACATCACGGATGAAGGAATCAAGTGAAAATAAAAGGATTCCCGTCAACCTGAAGAACCCTCTGGACTGAATAACATAATAATGATTATAATATTCCATGCATTATTATTACATGAAATCTTACAATCTGTTCTGTGGTCAACATGTAATTCAATTTTTTTTTTTTTCTTGTAAGAAAATTAATGTAAACGACATTAGATAGACCTGGGTCAGGCCTAGATGAGACAGTGGGCAAGGCCCACAAACACAGCAACCCTAATGGCTGTTTTCCATGTTTTTTCCCCTCCTGTCCGTGGCGAGATTTCTTGTGCAACCCCAATTACAATTTAAAAAAAAAAAAAATTATACACTCTCATATTGAAGTTCATTATGTTATATAAAATGAAAGTATATGTTAAGATACATTAATGTATTTTTTTACATTAAAAAAATAATATTTTTTTGCGCTATACACTATGATAGAACCCTATCAACTGTGGTGACGCAACACATACTATGTTATCATAATATATGAGACTGTAAAATGAGCTGCAAAATGAACCGAGTGTATCAACACTCATGAAAAGGGGGGGTGTCTACCACTACACTAAGCGTAGGTCGGATAAGTTGTAAAATAGATTTTAATCTCATCATATGAATACTGAAAAAGCACCCATGTAACACAACACATACACCATTCGTAGGGCTAACTGTGATTAAAAAAAGAGCTGGATAGAAAAAATTGTATATAAGAATTAATACTAAATATAAATTATGAAATTATCCTCCTGTTAGTTCCATTGGTTGATTGTTAATACAAGTTTTCACACTGCAACCGAAAAGGGCAAAAAACACACAACTTTGGAAATGATTCATGAATCCCACAAGCAAACAATAAATACTTGAACAATAAGGCTAATAATAAGGATCATAAAATGTTACTACAAGAAGTAGTTTGGATTCTGTTCTTCCCCACTCTCATGTATCATACAAGGCATTACATCAAGCTACAACTTGCAGCAGAACCAGAACTTCAATCAAACTAAAAACTCGGTCATCGCATGTATAGCTTTTCCTTGACAAGTGGATAAACAATGGACGAAGCTGTATAAATCAACAATTGAACAAATGAGCCTCCCATTAAACAACCATGACCCATGCTAAAGCATACTGCATTTATATACAGAAGTTCAACATCCATACCTTGAAGCCCCCCACATAAACTTCATGGCCTGAGGGATGCAATAAGATATCACTACATTCTGCAAAGTATTCCAGACCTTCAAAAACCCTCAGTATTCCAGACAACAAAAGAACCTCGGTTCCTGAACTCACATGGGCGAAAATTGATAGCCGCCTTTCCCATCAAAGCCATTGCAGCAATGCTTGGAAGTTGCCTCCCTTGGTACTTCTCAGGTACTGATTCACAATGTCCGGGTCCTCCTGATCCTCCTTGAGAAGCCATGTCTCGCCCACGAAACCATCTTTTTATCCAAGTGTATGACTCGGCTAGATCCTGCTTTTCTGACTCCGCCAAAGAGGAGTCTCTTAACATGGCGGCCTTGTCAATCTCTGGTTGACCTCTTCTGAGACTTTCCGCCAATGTAAGTTCAGAGCCAGACTTTCGGTAATTCATTATTGCGCTCAGAAGTGTCGCCTTCTTGTTGGAGGAAGCATCTACCATTCGCAACCTTTTTGGGACAAGAGCGCTCGAGGAACTTAGTTTCAGTCGTTTGACCCAAGCGCTGCCTTGCTCCATGCCTGAAAGACTTTCCTGCTGATCATCTGAGAGCAGATCTCTTCCTCCCAATTCCACATCTAGATGACACTTGGGAAGCTCTCCATTAATATTAAGTGACTTTGTATCTGCAATACGCTTCCGATTATGTTTAATAATGGAAGCTGATGTTGCTTCGGATGTTGGAGGAATTTGCCCAACCTGAGAAGGCAGTATACCATAAAGATTTTCATTCAACGTTCAATGAATACAGATAAAAGACTATGTAGGCTGATCAAAATTATCACATCATACATAACGAGCAAAATTATCATATCATACCCAGCAAAAACAATTTATCATATCATGGATGACACAATGAATGAACCTATCTTTGTTTTCCTAATGCTCTCGGAACAAATAATCTAGGATTATTGAATGTTACAAGTCTAAGTGGAAATATTACAGTAAATAATACCAATAGATTCTGTTATGTTCTCTGCTTCACAACTACAACAATGAACTCTGTAATTAGCAGGCCTGTATTGGGATTAATATGCATTAATAAAACAGTAATTAAAGAGCACACTATCCTTTCTCTAATCTTTGGCAGTTTATATACAAGTACTGGTCAATATATCGCTCAATTTAAAAGATGATGAAGAACTGATTTTTGGTACCTCATGTGTCTTTGTTGAAGTTGCACCTGCAAAAATAAAGCAACGATCATTTATTAGGACATACTATTACATGCATCAAATTAACTAATACATCTAACACAATTGTGCTCACTATACCACAGTGACAACTATCCGAAGAAGAGTCCTGCATCATGTGCCTCTTAATGCGATTTGTTTATAAATATAACGAAATTCTTAATTTGATTAGTCATCATAAAAGAAACTTGATCAAAGAGACGTATCAAAACATATACCATTTTGAGGGAATGAGAACTGAAAAGCAGCAGTGGACATGGTATCAGTTTTCACTGATATTTCTTTCTGCATATCCTTAATACCATTCTGGAAAGAATTCCCATCTGCCTTCTCATCAATGTCTTTAGCATCTTTACCGGTGCAAAAATAGCCAGGAGTATTTGTGAGCAACTCGTAGGGTGAATTTCCTCTGAATTTGGCAAAAATTGTTGGCTCTCTCATCATTTTGTCTCCAGAGAAATCAACTCCATTCTCCTTAATCTTCCAAGGTTGATGGGTTTTGTCACCATACTTTGAAAGATCTGCAGTCCTTCCTTTTTCAGAATTCATGGTAGCAGGCATTCTAAAATTCTGCTCCTCATCGTCAAGAGAACAGTTTGGTGAATGAGGGGAATCATGTTCGCATCCACATTCTTCTAATCTGGTTAACACTGGTTGAAATCTGCTGCTCGATGGATTCCCAATGTCAGGCAGATGGCAGATTTTCTTACCCTTCTGTGAAGCAAGGTTCAGGATGTGGTGGTCACCCTTAGAGAGTTGGTGATCACCCTTAGAACACTCATCAACCACCAGCTCTTTCAGATTTGAATTTTCAATGTTTCTCATTATCGATTGGCCATCCATTTTTCCCTCAGAGATCATAAAAGTGGAATATTCATGCTCCCTAAAAGTGAGACTTGTCCCGACAAAATTTCCTTCACGTGAAAATCTGCTTATTCTAGGGAATGCATGCTCAGCCGTGTTCAGCTCTTTGAACTTGATCCCATGTTCTGTCACTTTTTTAGCCTGGAAATGATACTCTTTTGATGAAAACTTGACCTCGTGAGCAGATGCAAGAACATTGAAAGGTGGCTCATTTGAACCTATTGGCTCTTTGGAAGAACACCCATTCCTTCTCTTAGAAGCCAATATCCTTCCTAATTTTTTATTAATCTCAAACATCGGAAAATGTTGAAATTCTGATCCCTCATTTCCAATGCATGGAGAAGGTGAAAGTCCCAAACTCTGCAAACCTAAAGATGGGCTAGACAGTTCATCAAACCCCGTCGATCTGGTCTCAAATGACGATAGATTTAAGCTTCTCCTGTGAAGAGTCCGACTTCTAATCTGTGTGTGTCCTCTTTCAGTGACCACCTGCTTGGAAGTTTGAAGGATATTGGAGGTTGTGTCCACGCCCCTCTGTTGATGCCCCCAAACCTTATTGTAATCAGAAGGGATGTTTGGAACTGCATTTAAATCCATCTCAGCAGCCTCACTAGGATCCAGAATTCTCATTGGCGAGTGGATATCTTCCAAATAACTGCCTTCTATGTTGCTCTCATGCTGAGTATCAGATATTTTATGGACCCGTGTTCCTGTGCTACGGCCCTTCTGCATCCAGTGAGACATCCATTGTGACTGATATGGTTTGGTGTCACACAACAGGCCATCTAAGGCATCACCAACTAAGTCTGACATGGATTTGCAGCACTTTTTGACAGCCAATACTTTCCTTTTCACAAACTCAAGGCGACTTCAGAGACACTGCTAAAACAATAATGATTATTAAGGAAAGCTTATGTTGTTAATACACAACAGAATCAATAGAAAATACAGTAGAATTATTTTCTCTTTAGATTTATTTTTTACTCATATCACCCAGCAAACTTGTCTTTCGTCCATTCTTTCACTCCTTTCACTAGCCTAAAATAACACAAAATATCTCCTCGTGAATCCACACATGGTTTCACTGATTGTCTACAATACTAGTTTTTCACACAAGCTATGCCACTCCAATTTAAAAGGTAATATTGATTACCATAGAAGAAGATTTGGAGCTGTAGAAAAAACACTTTTCGCTTAAACATGTTAAATCATGGGCGCGAACATCTAACACACCTTCAAACTCACGACTCATGAAACTTGGTATGCATTCTTTTTCCTTTAATAGAGTATTAAACAGAAAAAGGAAGATCCAGTGCGCCCACACGAGTGTGATAGGTAGAGAGTAACTGTGAGAAAGACTATGCCAAGTGAGTGAATAAAATGAAACACAACCCACTATTCCCTTTTAAGATATGCAAAACCATAAAACAAGATATTGCTTTGAGAAGGAAAATAATAATGGATGAGCCTCGATCTGTAGATTCCAAATTAAAAAGTTCATTTAACCACATTCAAATTAATTGATAAAAACACAGAAATCTGTTCCCCAACAAGTGATCTCCTTAACATCAAATGTAGTGGTCATGACTGGATCATCAAGGTGGAAAGGAACAGCAATCTGAAAGTACTTAAAACACTTACTCTCACCCATTGATTTGTGTTTTTTTGAGGCAAGTGGTAGTCCATATATAACTTGGAAAGAAGTTACAAAAGGTCTGACATGGGAAGGGGAGAGAGGGGAAACACAGTGAAAAACAGTGGATACAAAAAAAAAGTAAACAAAGTACATCAAAGGTGAGTAACCAGAGCAGAAACAATCACAAAAACCATGTGTTAATGAATTGAAGCAGGACTTCCAATAACACCATAAAAATGTTACCCAAAAAAAAAAGATCTCACCTTCAAACAAATAACGACTTTTAGGATCAATAAATAAAACGAAAAAAAAAAAAAAACTTCCCACAAAGTACCAAGAAAAAGGGGAAGAAAGGATTGGTGGGTTCAATAAAATTAAACAAGAAAAAACATACCCACAATCATCCAACACATGCACATGTATAAAGATCCTGACTTGTTCATGCTAGATCTCACTTGACATTGAAACAAAGGAATTAAAATAAAAAGAAGAAGCATATACCGATTGAAGATGTTCAGGTCCTCATCGACCCAAATCAAGGGAAGGGAATCACTCAACAGAAGGAGGTGAGAAGTGGGTTTGGATGTATATATATTCGGTGTAGAGAGGAAAAAGGGAGGCGGTGGAGAAGGAGATGAAAGGAAGGCCACATCATCAGATGGGATGGGGAAGATGTTGGACCTTTTTCAGCTTATAATTAATAAATTATATAAATAAATATAAACAGAGGAGCTTTGCATTTTCTATGGGGATAAATATCTGAATATCTAAATATCTATGATGTGCACTTTTTCTGTACCTACATCGTCTTTTCTCACTTTTTTTATATTTATTTATTCACCTCGATTTCTCCCCTTTTTGTTTAAAAAATTAAAATTTCACTTTACAAAGACTGGAGTCGGGTGTACTAAACTAGAGTTTCGTTACGCTAGCTTTTACACTGTATAAAATTAATTTTGTAATTGTATAACTAAATAGTTTTATAATTATAATTTTTTATAAACAGATTTTAAATAAACAATACTTAAAAGCTACGATTTAAGAAAGATGGAGAGACAGCTTCCTGCATAATTAGTTTTAAATTCAACGATTGTAAAAAATCAGTTTTGCAATCGCGTTATCAAACGCTACCTAAGTGGGAAACACCCCTCTAGGCTAAGTCTACTAAGTGGGCACTGTCCACACAGCTTTTAATCACTCTACGGGTCTGTGTTTATAATCGCCCTACATAGACTCTATGTACCAAAAAGATTGGAGTCGGGTGTGATAAATGATTTCCCCTCCGTTTACCGTTTGCGTTTGCAAGAAGGTAATTTTATTGTAATCAATTAATTTTATAATCATAGTTTTCTGTAAACACATTTTAGGCGGTTCAAAAATTGTGATTGGAGAAAGCTAGAAGTGACAACTTTCTGCATAATCAGTTTTAAACTCATCGTTTGCAGAAAATCAATTTTACAATTCTTCTACCAAATGCTACATTAGTTTTTTTATCAATGCTCTCCGACTATGAGATCATAAAAAAAAATTTTAGAAGCATCATGAGATCATAAATTATGAAGAAAAAAAATCCAAACCCCCCCCCCCCCCCTCCCTCCTCCCCCTTAAAGAAAAAGAAAATTTAGAATCATCTTTACATATTTAGTGGAAAGACACTATGCTTTCAAATAAAGTAATCAGTCACACCCGTCTATCTTTTGTATTTTCAATTTTTCCTTCTTTCACCTCACCCTTGTTCTTGTCATTTTGGTAAAGATTCAGACTAATGTAACCCACTTTAAAAAACAAAAAACACAAGTAGTTTAAGAGAACGTTTGGTTTGGTGGATTATTAATTTAAGTACTGATATTTTCAATAAAAAATTATTTGATTTGATAAGAAAAATAAATTTTTATTTGTGGTACTTATAAAAAGATATTTATGTTCATTTTATAAAAAAAAAATTGATATTTGGTTCATCACTTTTATAGAATGAAAAGATGAAGACAGAATATTTTTTAAATAATCGTCAAACTGATTACTTATTAAAAAAATAATTATCCGTCTATAAGTACTTATATAATAAGCACTTAAAATAAACACTAAAAGATAAATGCTCATTTTAAGTGTTTATTTTCCATCTAACCAATCGCCCTTGAAGAAACAAATTTAAATTATCTCATGTAAACATGCATGTCAAAGAGGAGTTTCTACAACTTAGCAAGAAATATATTAATATGAACACATGTTAAAAATGTTGAGAAGATATTAGTTAAATACAAAATGACAATAAATCCCACATCAAATGTTTTCTTAAGCTAAAGATTGACAGAATGGAGAGCAAAATCGAGAACCACAACCATTAAAGAAGAGGTTTAAATCACACGATGAAAAAAACAAAAAATAAATTTTGGTTTTTGTTTCAATGATTATCTGTTCTCAACGGAGTGGTAAGGATTCAAAATGAAGAGATGGTCTAGATGGTCCTCTACAAGAGACCAATTCCATCAGAAGCACGTGACACCTTTTTTTATTGTACCATGGAAGAGACTGTTCCATCTTCCTTAACCACACACTCAGAAATGAAAAACATGATAATGAGATCTTAGCCACATCGATCTTGAACTATATATTTCACACCATATATATGCTTCTCTTTTAGATTCTTCGAGTCTCCTTATTTATCTCTACGAGCTCCTGAAATAATTTCATGCAAGAGTCCTGAAAATTTGTGATTCACACCTTTCTCACACCTTTGGATGCTCCTGACCCTGTTTTCTTTCTTTTGCTAGAATACACATTTTCTGACGCTGACGACACTGACAACTTAAGTCTCTCAAAGGACAACACAGTTCCAACTATATAATTAATGTTAGAAAGGTACTGACAACTCCAATCAATATCATTTATTTAGAAGAATAATAAATAAAAAAAAATTTAATGGGCTTGATTTCTTGAAAGTTTTGCACTTTTATTAAAAACAAACTTTTGTATTAAAATTTATAAGTAATTTTTTAATTAAATTTATTTTTTAGAATGTATTTAACAACATTTTTTAATTTTCTGCTTAATTAAGAAGAATCACTTTATTTAAGTGTTGTCAGACGCCCCTTCAACAAATCAAATCCTATTAAAGTAGAGCGAGTATCAAAATCATGGGGCATTTAACTCTCTGTTTAGATAGAGAATTAAATTATTATGAGGTTTATAATTATTTTAATATAACTATTCAAGTTAAGTCTAAGCTATTCTAGTCCATATTCTCGAACCAAACAATGGCTCCAGAGTAATGATTTATGCTCGATCAATTAATCCCAATGAAAATCATAATGATTTTTTAAATAATTATATAATAATTAAATAATTCATTTTTCAGTTGTCATTGAGTTATGAAAGGGATTGAACATTCAAAATATAAATAGTTGAAGTTCAATCTTATCATGATTAGATAACAATTTTATATTTTTATATTTATCCTAAAAATCTCTCAATTCAATTTTTAAATCGGTATTCATGAACAAATTAATAATTCATGGCATCATGCATAATATTGATAATTCTTCATTTATTATATATTAGTAATTGAAACAATCATACATGTCTAATATTTTTTTTATTACAAAAATTTTGATTTATATATCATTTAATATATATATATATATATATATATATATATATATATATATATATTATACGCGACCGATGAGGTGCGGTCGTGCGGTCGTGCGGTCGCGGTCGTGGGCCGTCCGATCGCGGGTCCATCGCATCCAACGGTCGACGTGATTCGCACCCGACCGTCCGATGCGATGGACCCGTGATCGACGGCCCGTGATCGCGGACGCACCGACCGCACGACCGCACGTAATCACTTCCCATATACGCGACATATATGTATTATTTTATATTATTAAAATAATAGCTGATTAATGTCCGCCTAACCACTTGACTAGCGTCCAACTTTTTAAAACATTAGTTTTTATGCTGAACACTTTATATGGGAGAGATGTGGGTGAACGGGAGGAGAGAAAAAAAAAAAAAATCAATCGACAATTTTTTTTTTTAATGAAAAAGCAATACAAATGGAGAATGCAACATTTTCGGTTTTTGATTTATATAATATAATATCTTTCCTTTGATGAAGCTCCGAGTCTCCAAGTTCTAAGTGGGCCCGCCTCATTCAATTGTTCGTTGTTTCTTTGTATTATTATTATGGTTTTTTATTTATACATATCTTTCAAAAATATGCTATTTAATTTTATAACACTCTAAATAAACCATGTATTTTTATATCACTTAAATATATAGAATTTATACATATCTATCATTCTAATTAACTTCCATCTAAATTTTCATTAAACCCATTAAAGTTTTGAAGAAAATACTAAATTATTCTTATTTTATTTTTTTGCATATTTAACCTTACCAAATACAATATTTGTAAAAATAAATTTTTTTAATTTTAACATGAAAATGATAAATTTCATCTAAAATCCAAAAACAAAAAAAATTAATCATACAAACTATTTATTAGAAAAGATATAATAATTATTAATACTTACATTAGTAAAAATAAAATAATTTTTTTTGAGAAAAATTAATAATATATATTACAAAATACAATTTTTTTTTTAAAAAAAAAATTAGATCTTGATTAGAAGAAAATGAAAGAAAGGATAAGATTGAATGATTGATGATTGATTAACAAAGAACATAAAATTAATTAGGTTATTATATTTAATTTTTTACATTATGATAAAAAATATTATATGTTAAGATTATTTTTGTCATTTTTACTTCTTGATTTAAAAACTAACTATTTTAAGGTTTATTTTGGTTAAAAATAATAAAAGAGGAGCACATTTTTACATTAAGAAAAATTGTAATAGTATAAAATAAATATGGTATTTGTAGTGGTATAAAAATAAATATCATATTTTTTATGCTATACATACAAAAAAATCTATTATTATTATTATTATTATTATTATTATTATTATTATTATTATTATTATTATTATTATTATTATTATTATTATATTATATATATATATATATATATATATATATATATATATATATATATATATATATATATATATATATAACACCACCTTCGAATTCTATCATCCATAATTTATATGGGCACTGATACACGCAGTCTTTTTTGCAGCTCGTTTTGCAGTCTCGTATGTTAAGAGAACGTAGTATATACTATATTATTATAGCATATGAGTCATAATATAATATATGACCCAATTTTTTTATATATATTTTTTCATCATGAAAAAAAATACTAATATAACTTAGTATATACTTCATTTCATATAATAACATGCATTTAAATAAAGGAAAGTATGATTTAATAAAAAAATCATTGACTTAAAAAAAAAAAAAACAACAACAATTGATGTTGTGTGTATCTTTTTTTTCAATTTATATATATGATATAAGTGGAGATACACATGCACATCAACTTTCTGTTTTGCAGGCCTTAGATGATGGGCCCTGTAACATGTGATTCACAATGTTAGTCAGATAGCTTTGAAGATTGATTGGACACTCGATGGAGATGGTCTAACCATTCGTTAGAACATCATGGCAAGATTGGTTTGTCAATGACATATATTATCAGGGTACAGCAGTAACACCCGTCGGATTGAATAAATAGTATCCACAAAGTGATCTATAGTTCACTTGAAAGAGAAAGATATTGGTCTCTTTCAATTAAGAAGAGTAAGAAGACCCAAATAACATAGATAGAAAGATTATCGTGCGTCGGAGAACTAGAAGAGGCATCTATTCCGACCGTGACTGGGCTCCTCCGTCTCCTAAACCATGATGTATAAGCCATCCATATATAGCAATTGCTCCATCCTCTTTGCTCCACCGATCATTCTTCCCCACTCGCATGCTAGACCTGAGAAAGTATCCCAAAGGTTATTGAAGTAAAACGCTACCCGCAGAAAATGACAATATTCCTTATGATATATCCATGTTAAAAATATTGAGAAGATATTAAATACAAAATGACAATAAATCCCACATCAAATGTTTTCTTAAGCTAAAGATTGACCGAAAGATTTCTTATGAATGGACAGACAGAATCCCTTATGAATGGAAAGCAAAATCCAGATCCACTCATCCACTGGACCACGACCATTAAAGAAGTGGTTTGAATCACACGATGAAAAAAAACAATTTTTTTTTTTTTTGGTTTTTGTTTCAATGATTCATCTGTGATCTACGGAGTGGTAAGGATTTAAAGTTAAGAGATGATCCTCCACAAGAGACCAACTCCATCAAAACATGTGACACCTTTTCTGTGGAAAAGACTGTTCCATCTGTTGAAATTAATTCAAACTTCATTGTGTCACCGGATTAACTTGGGTGACAGTTGTGTTACATGGGAGAGTGAGTACGTGGAGAGTTGGTTATTTGTGAGTGGTGAGTCATGGTGGATGTAGTGGAGTTTGTTATTATGGGTTGCTGTTAGTAGTGGGTGAGATGGAGTATTTGTAGGAGAGTTTGTTTTTAGTGATAGTAGTGTTTATCGTGGGTTTTGTATGGAGTCATGGGTAGTTATATATTTCCCTATTTAAATGCATGTAACATGTTTGTTTTGATGTATCAATCAATAGTGAAGTCTTATCCTCTGTTTTTACGACTCTCTGTTTTTGTGAGATCTCTTTATACACCCTTCTCTCAACTGTCTAGTTACAACAGCTTGGTATCAGAGCTGAGGTTCAAGAAGGAGTCAGAGAATTCCATCAAGGTTTGATCATGGCAGTTAACATGGGATCTGTAAGTACTTCTCAACAAATGGTTCCATTATTCAAAGGTGAAAATTATGAATCTTGGAGCATAAAAATGAGGACTTTATTTATTTCCACTGATCTGTGGGATTTAGTTGAGAATGGATTTACAGATTATGAGAATGCAGAGGGTGTACGATTGTCTGTCGCTCAAAGAACAGAATTACGGGATAACAAAAAGAAAGATGCAAAAGCTCTCTACTACATCCAATTAGCCTTGGATGAGTCGATTTTTTCACGCATTTCAGCAGCGAAAAAAATCAAAGGAGGCATGGGACATATTGAAGGAAGCATTTCAGGGATCAAAGAAGGTAATCACGGTAAAATTGTAAACTTTACGTCGCGATTTTGAAAGTCTTGTTATGAAAAATTCTGAAACAATGCAAGAGTTTTTCAATCGTGTTAGTTTGATAGTCAATCAAATACACTCTTTTGGTGAAATTTTGACTGATCAAACTGTTGTTGAAAAAATATTGAGATGCCTTCCTCCTAAATATGATTATGTTGTTGCTACAATTGAATAGTCAAAGGATCTTACTGTTTTTTCATTGAATGAGCTAATGGGTTCTTTGCAAGCACATGAGCACCGGTTGAACAGAGCAGCTAAAGGTGTCACAGAGCAAGCTTTTCAGATGAAAGAGGTCGAAAAATGTCTGAATGATGGACCGAAAAGCCAGTCGTCAGCACGATGGCAAAATGGAAGAGGTTGAGGCAGAGGATTCAGTCCTAGAGGAAGAGGTAGAGGTAGAATTCAGCACTATCAAAATCAAAGGGAAGGTAACAAACAGTCAAATTTACCTCAATGTCATAATTGTGGAAAATATGGTCACTTGCAGAAAAATTGTTGGAGTAAGCGTAGAGATCATGCTAACTTTCATGAATTAAAAGAAGCTAATGAAGAAGTGAATGGTGAAAATTTGTTTCTTTCATGCCTCTCTGTTAGTGAAAATATTGAAGATGTTTGGTATCTTGATAGTGGCTGTAGCAATCATATGACTGGAGATAAAAAATTATTTGTGGAATTGGATGAGTCTGTGAAATCACAGGTGACGATGGGTGATAGCAGAAGAGTTGTTGTTCGAGGAAAAGGCACCATTGCAGTGGAGCAGAGGTCAGGTAGAAAATTAATGCATGATGTCATGTATGTTCCTGGTTTGGCTCAAAATCTGATTAGTTTGGGACAGTTAATTGAAAATGGATATTATGCCATGTTTGATAGCAATGAATGCGCTCTATATAATAAGGGGAACAATGAGCTTATTGCTAAAATTGGAATGACAAAAAATAAAATGTTTCCTCTTGTCTTCTCAAATCTGGTCATCAATGCATCAGTAGCACAAGATTCCACTAGTGTACTATGGCATAAGAGGTACGGGCATTTAAATTTGAGAAGCATGAAATTTCTGCATCAAAATGACATGGTGATTGGTCTGCCTGTTATAGATGATATTGATTTTTGTGAAGAATGTATTTGTGGAAAGCATCACAGAGCTTCGTTTCAAAAAGGAAAATCATGGAGGGCTAAGTCACCATTGGAGTTAGTGCATGCAGATGTCTGTGGTCCTATGCAAACACCATCCCTTAGTCAGAGTAAATACTTTCTAATCTTTGTTGATGACTTTACAAGGATGACATGGGTATATTTCATTAAGGAAAAATCTGAAGCATTTTATGTTTTTAAACAATTTCTGGCCTATGTTGAAAAACAAAGTGATTTTTCCTTGAAAGTTTTACGCACTGATAGGGGTGGAGAATTTAATTCTCATGATTTCAGTACATTCTGCAAAAGTGTTGGTATTCACAGGCAACTCACAGCAAGTTATACTCCTGAGCAAATGGGGTAGCGGAGCGCAAGAATCGAGTCATTGTCGAAAAAGCAAGATGTATGCTAAAAGAAAAGGGACTCCCGAAGGATTTCTGGGCAGAAGCCGTGGCGACAGCAGTGTATTTACTAAATCAGTCACCTACTAAAGCAGTTGATGGGAAAACTCCATTTGAAGCATGGTATGGAAAGAAGCCTGTTGTAAGTAACTTAAAAATATTTGGTTCAATTGCTTATGCCCATGTTCCTACTGAAAGGCGTCGAAAGTTAGATGACAAAAGTATCAAATGCATTTTTATTGGTTACTCTGATGAGACTAAAGGGTATAGATTGTATAATCCTATATCTAAAAAATTACTCATTAGTCGTGATGTCATCTTTAATGAATGTGATGCATGGAAATGGGAAGAAAATGTTGAAAATGTATAGGTAGAGGAGGTACAAAATGAAGCTCTTACTAATGCCCCAAATGAGCCTGTTCATGAACCAGATTCTCCAGAAACGCCTCCAAGGAGATTTCGAAGTTTGGTTGACATTTATGAATCTTGTCAGTTATCTTGTTTTATTGCAGAACCTTCTTCCTTTGAAGATGCAGCATCAAAGAATGAATGGGTCACAGCAATGAATGAAGAAATAGAGGCAATTGAAAGAAACAAAACATGGAAGTTGGTGGAGCTTCCTCCAGAAAAAGAAGCCATTGGTTTGAAGTGGCTTTATAAAGCAAAAATGAATGCTGATGGGTCATTGAAGAGGTACAAAGCAAGGCTGGTTGCTAAGGGTTATGCACAGATTCCAGTGGCAGGACAGTATGGGTGGAAAGTTTTTCAGTTTGATGTGAAATCAGCATTTCTGAATGGTGAGTTACAAGAGGTCTATGTTGAGCAGCCACAAGGATTCAAAGTCATAGGAATGGAAAGTAAAGTGTACAAGCTAGAGAAGGCATTGTATGGGCTCAAACAAGCACCACGGGCATGGTACAGTAAAATTGATAAGTATTTCTTTCACAATAGTTTTCATAAAAGTGAAAGTGAACCCACACTTTATGTGAAAACTCAAGGAAATTGTGAGGTCCTTATAATTTGTCTATATGTTGATGATATGATATTTACTGGTAATTCTTCAAAACTAGTAAAAGAATTTAAAGATAGCATGATGGCTGAATTTGAAATGACAGACTTGGATCTCTTGAAGTATTTTTTGGGATTTGAAGTTCTTCAAAATGATGATGAAATCTTCATTTCTCAATAAAAATATGCTCATGATATTTTGAAAAAGTTTCATATGCTGAATTGTAACCCTGCAAAAACTCCTATGAACTCAAATGAAAAGCTTGTTGTTGATGATGGGGCAGAGAAGGCAGATGAAAGAATATTTCGTAGTATGGTTGGCGGTTTAATATATTTGTCTCACACAAGGCCAGATATTACATTTGCTGTTAGTTTGATATCCAGGTTTATGCACAATCCAAGCAAGCATCATCTCGGAGCAGCTAAGAGGGTTTTGCGCTACATCGCCGGAACATTGAAGCTCGGCATCAAATACAAGAAGGTGGACGACTTCAAGCTTGTTTCGTTTACTGATAGTGATTGGGCTGGATATGCAGATGATAGGAAAAGCACCACTGGCTATGCATTTCATCTTGGCTCGGGACTTATTTCATGGTGTTCAAAAAAGCAGCAATCAACTGCATTATCAAGCACGGAAGCGGAGTATATCGCGGCAACGACGACCGCGTGTCACGCGGTATGGCTACGACGCATCCTCACAGATTTGAAGGAGAAGCAAGATGGAGCAACACTGGTGGTTTGCGATAACAAATCCACCATCGCAATGGCACGGAACCCGGTACATCATGGGAGGACGAAACACATTGAAATTCGTCATCACTTCATCCGCGAACTGGTTAACAAAGGCGAGATCGATTTGGTCCATTGCAAAACAGAAGATCAATTGGCGGACATATTCACAAAAGCTCTACCTGAAGACAGATTTAAAAAGCTTCGATACTTGATCGGATTGCAGAGTTTGAATTAAGGGGCCATGTTGAAATTAATTCAAACTTCATTGTGTCACCGGATTAACTTGGGTGACAGTTGTGTTACATGGGAGAGTGAGTACGTGGAGAGTTGGTTATTTGTGAGTGGTGAGTCATGGTGGATGTAGTGGAGTTTGTTATTATGGGTTGCTGTTAGTAGTGGGTGAGATGGAGTATTTGTAGGAGAGTTTGTTTTTAGTGATAGTAGTGTTTATCGTGGGTTTTGTATGGAGTCATGGGTAGTTATATATTTCCCTATTTAAATGCATGTAACATGTTTGTTTTGATGTATCAATCAATAGTGAAGTCTTATCCTCTATTTTTATGACTCTCTGTTTTTGTGAGATCTCTTTATACACCCTTCTCTCAACTGTCTAGTTACAACACCATCTTCCTCAACCACACACACTCAGAAATGACAAACATGAATACATGATATGATGATGATCTTAGCCACATCGAACTTGAACTATTTCACACCACATACTTCCTCTTTTAGATTCGTTATGTCTCCTTATTTATCTCTACTAGCTCGTGAAATTTCATGCAGGGTCCTGGAAATTTGTGATTCACACCTGACCCTGCCTTTCTTTTGCAAGAATACACATTTTGTGACGCTGTCACTGATAACTTCTACGTAGAAAAAAAAATAGTACAAATTAAGTCTCTCGAAGGACAACACAATTTCAACTATATAATTAATGCTAGAAAGATTTTGACAATTCAGACTAACGTGTGGTTATTACCATCCCATTAGGTACCCACTCAAGTATTTGATTTTAATGTTTAGAAGGAAAGCAACACCACCCCATCCCATCAACAATAGGGGTGACAACAAAGTGTATTGCTGTTGATAGACATGGTGTTGATAGATATTGGTTCTACCGATTTCTTCTTCTTACTCTTCTTCTTCTTCTTCTTTCCCCTCCTCCACCGATTCCCCTCCCACCACCTCCTCCTCCTCCCACCATGGCACCACCTTTTCCTCCTTCCCATGATGGACAATCCCGGCATGGTCGACAATATATGACTCATAGGTGGGATGGGGAAAGAGAGAAGGGGACATAGATAGATTAAAGATCTCATAGGTTGAGTTAAAGTTAACCAATTATTAGCATGTGTTGATGGTAGGGGTATTTGTATTTTTTGTGTTTTGAGAGACTTATATATTTATCTCAACTTTGAAAAAGATTAATATGAAATTTTCAATGTTTACGAGAACGTAAATGTCTTTAACTCATCTTGAATTCTCGATGCTATTTGTCATATAATAGTTGCAACTTGAATATGAATTTATGCGTATACCTCAGAGAAAATATATATGTTACAAGCTGTATAGCACGGGGTACGTTGAATCAAGCAACTGCATTTGTTTTTATGCTGAACTCTTTTTTAAATAGATGCGGGTGGATGGCAGGAGACAAAAAAATCAATCGACATTTTTTAATGAAAAAGTGATACAAATTAAATGGAGACAATGCAACGATTTGGGTTTTTGATATATTATTATTATATAATATCTTTCCATTGAAGTTCCGAGTCTCCGAGTTCCAAGTGGCCCGCCTCATTTAATTGTTCGTTTGTTTCCTTGTATTAATTGTTTATATATATAACCATTAATTGTTTATATATATAACCACCGTCTATCATCCATAATTTATATATATGAGACATATTCATTCCGAATTAACACAAAAGGATATCAGTTGGGTCAGGTCCGGTCCTCAGAAGACCTCAAAATCTGAAAAAAATAATTAAATCTTTTCATTTGAAGACTCATTTGGTGGTTTGCAAGAGATCACTGACCATTGAAATCCAATCGTGCCTTATAATTAAATTTAAGAATAAAAACATAAATACTTAACGTTTTCAAAGTTAATGTAAAAATAAGCATTTTAAGACTGAGAGCTGATTGTCAAAACAAAAATCATATAAATGTTGAGTTAACTGGTTTCTTTAGGGGACGATTAAACAAACCATCAGAAAAATAAAATATATAGTATTCTTCATGGAAACAAAGAGACTGGATCCAATCAGAACTGGATCCGGTCAGTTCGGTTAGTACCGAACTGAACAACATGAAAATCAAACTGTACTACCAATAAATCGAACTGCACAACTAATTATTTGATATATATTTCACTCTTTTATTGAATTCAATCAGCTATTGGAAAAAATATGAATTTCTAAGTATCATCAGTATCCAATAGGAGAATGAAATATATACACAATAATTTGTTATGCAATTCGATTTATAGGTGGTGCAGTTTGATTTTCACGTTGTTCAGTTCGATAGTGATCAAACTGATCGGATCCAGACCTCCAGTCCCCGCAACAAATGGTTTGTCTATGACAGATACATTATCAGCAGTGGTAGATAGGGTATAGCAGTAACACTCGTCGGATTGAATAATATTATTATCCACTAAGTGATCTATAGTTTACTTGAAAGCTAAAGATATTGGTCTCTTTCAATTAAGAATTGCCACATGAATCATTAACAACTGGATTTCTTTTTTGTTTAAAATTGTATGTTTTAACATTACGCATCTTGAAAGGGGGTTTAATGGGAGCAATTGACCTTCTCTGCAACACCAACCCTTCTGAACAAGACCACTTCCACAAAAAAATAAAATATAAAATAAAATTACCTCCATTTTTTTATCACTAATCCTTTAATTTGAGGATTTCTTACACGATTCAACAAACACATAACGTGTTCATTTGATTTCTATGATGTAGCCTTCTGTGGTAGTTTCCGGAAATTATAGAGAGGGATGTTATTAGTCATATACTCATATCATATTTGGTTAATGATGAAAAAAATAGTATATACGTCCATAATTAATCCATTTGTGGTTTAAAATTATTACAATTTTTGTTCAACAGTTCTAACAAAAAAAATGAAAATATTAAAATAATTTTACATTTTCTTTGTTGGAGATACTCTTTTTATTTTTTTTTTATATTTTTGTATCATCTACAAATAATGAAAGAATCATTTGAAAAAAGAAAAAAAAAAAACTATAGCAAACAGTTGGATGGAGTCATGGAGACCAGTCTTCCTTGATCAATTTTGAAAAGTTCCCATTATTATGAAGATTCGGTCTGCTATCATGCACAAGCCGTTTTTCCTAACATGCTCATCCCCACAGACCAAACAAGTTGTGATGTTTGGTGGGTGGATTTTGAAAGGTTTACGTTTGGACATTACATTATCTTTTACAGACACCCAGATCAATTTTCAGTTTTAATTTCAGTCCTACATGCTTCGATAAAAATTAATGACGTATATGTTCACGTTAACAAGACATATGTTTTGAAAGAATTTTTTTTATCTTTTTTTTATAAATGTATACATGCAATTTATTAGAGTATATGCTTCATTTTTTATAAAAACATATATTTCATTAGATGAACGTAACATTATCCATTATGTTTTCCACTTCAACACGAAACCAGAAGAAACGCCATAACAGCTGATCCAAGCGGAGTGAATCATAATCACCGGCCCAAGATTTTCTTCTGGTTAATTTTTGACTAATTGAAATAAGTTTTGACTAATAAAATTCAAGCATCCAAGTTCAATCCATTGAGAATCACATACATGTACTAATCAAATCATACATGACCACCAACAATGAAGCTAAAGCATTGAAACAAAACATACATGACATGGAAATGGAAAATATGAAGAAGATAATGAAGATTTCATTTCTGAATAATCGAATTACAAACTGATCTGAAATCATTTGAAATAAATAACGGGTCGATTAGAGTTGGGGTCCCAGGTGCCGGCCTCCTTGATGTACTCCATGTACCTCACAAGCTCCGGCTTCGCCATCGCCTTCTTCCCCTTCTTCTTCGGCGCATCCATCAAGTTGAACAGAGGGTGACTCTTGGCCGCACCACCACTGCTCTTGCTCGGTTGCCTCACCAGAGGAGGCATGGCGTGGACGTCGCTCCTGCCGCCGAGGGTGACAACGCTGGGCTTGTGGTCTTTGGGTGGCTTGAGTGGGAGCTCGATGTGGTCGAATTCGGAGGAATTATAAGAGAATTGGCGGAGCAGACGTTGGTAGCCGCGGCGGCTTTTCGAGGCCTCCATGGATAAGAGACTAGAGGTGGGGAAGGGGGGGGGGGATTTTTTTGGTGAGAAAGAAAGGAATTGAAGCTTTTTATTGAGGTTTGGTTGGGAAATGGATTTGGTTAGTTTGGAAGGTGTTGCTTTCTTGCATCACATTCACTTTGTGTGTGTGTGTGTGTGTGTGTGTGTGTGTGTGGAGAAGTGATGGCTTGTCTTTAATAGTGGTTGCGCAGCCTCTCTTTGACTTCGTCCAGCAGCCTATATATTAATTGTTTGAAGTGGATTTGGTACAGTGACAGCATTTGTTTCTTGTTTAATAGTTAATTATTTTATATACATTGTTGATTAGGTCTAGGGTGGCGATCAAGTCTCTTCCTGCACTATTATAATTTATAAGTATACAAATTGTGTGTGAAGAATGAGCTTTGTGATTTTTTATTTTTATTTTTGAAAAATGTAAGAGAATCCTACACATTTTGACTTTATTTACAAAGTGTATTTGTATTGTCTAAGGAAATATATGACTTTACAAACAAAGGAGGTATATATTAGAAATAAAGAGTTGACTGAGTTGGGATAAAAACAAATTAATCAAAATTATTCAAGCTGTAGTCATTTAGTATATTTGTGTTCCCCTCTCGATTACATGGATCCTATTTGATTTTATCCTGTTATAGCTCAATCGACTATTTATTCTTAATACCCTCCTACAAAGCAATCACATGTTCTAATAATATAATAGAATAATATGATTATTATATCTAATAACCGTCATCTGTCTTTTGAAATCCATCATTTTACTCCCACTCTTTATAAGTCTGTCGGAGTGGCTCTTCTTGAGTCTGTTGGAATCGGTGGTCCACTAGATCAGATCTGTCATAATCACTCTCAATAAACACATTACAGGGGGGCTTCATAAAGAAATTTAAACTTTTTTTTATTGAACTAATAAAAGAAAGAATCACATCAGATGATTCAGATCTGGCTTTGATAATATGTAGAAAATATAATTCTAAGATAAATATAAATCAAGAGAAAAGATGAGAGACAGATAGAGAGGAACACAAATATACGAAATGACTATATCTTGAATAATCTTGATAATCAGAAAGACATTATATGGATCCTATTTATAAGCCCAATAATCTAAATATGAATAAACACAAATTATTCAATTGAGATTTGATTTTATCATGTTACAACTCAGTCAACTCTTTATTCCTTATAGTATATACATATGAATAAATTGAATATATTTTTAATATATTTCTTAATCGAGTATATACTCGATTATGCAAATCCTAAATTCTATTAGGATTGCAAGAACGATTGGGTGTCTCAGTGCCCTTTTTTGTTGTTGTAAAATACATTTGGAGATACAAATAGAAATACCAATTCATAATTTGATCTATAATGCAAAAAAAAAAAAAAATCCATTTCAACATGCTTTAGCCTATAGAGGTAAAGTTTAACAGTCTTGTGTATGTCAAGGTGAGCATAAAATTCCTAACTAATTAGCACACTAAGTCAGACCTGTGTGTCTTAACGTCTAATGCAATTCTGATATTTAATGGTCTGTTACACCATTTTTTATTTGGGATTTTTATTTTTAATTCTATGTAAACATGCCTATTTACGGATCGGTCCCTCACTCTTTCATATATTTTTTAGTCCCCATATTCAACCGCCTATTTGGTTTTTAGTCCCCCCGTCAAACGTCCGTTCATACACCATTAATTTGTGAAATGTGATTTATTTTTAAGTCCCTATAAACCATGCTATTTAGTGATTAGTCCATCCATTCTTCATATTTTACAGGGACTAGTCACTAAATAACATAATTTACAAGGATTGATCACTAAATAACATAGTATATAGGGATTTAAAAATAAAATCACATTTCACAAATTAACGGTGTATGGATGGACGTTTGACGGAGGGACTAAAAACCCAATAGACGGTTGAATATGGGAACTAAAAAAGAAATATGAAGAAGTGAAGGATCGATTTTTAAATAAGCATGTTTATAGGTACTTGAAACTAAAAACCCCTTTTTATTTTTATATAAAAAAGAGCCCTACGACACAGGCCTCAATATCTAGGCCCCCATTCATAAGCCCCATGAGGTGTCATTTTGTTTGACTTTTAAAAAAAGGTTAAAAATGCAAAATACAATATTACCTTCATTTAAATCCCACATTTTTTTTCCTCATTAAACTCATCCCCACTTTTTTCGAAAAACAAATAAACCTATTCCATTTTTGAAAACCTAATTTTTTCAAAACCAGTTTAAAATAAAAAAAATATTTCAAAACAAATTCAAAATAATAAAAAAACCATTCATTACGATTTCTTAAAAAAAACTGAAAAAACGAAATCATTTAAAAAATCTATTTCATCAAAAACACCAAACAAGACCGAATTTTTATTTGCGACCTCTCATTTAACCAGAAAACGAGGCGACAAGGAATAATAAATATTTTTTAATTTTTTTTGAAATATTGTTGTTAATTTGATGATTATTCAATTTCAATCATTAGACAAAGTATTTATGATGGATGCAAAGTTTTTTTATGATGGATATAGAAATAAAACACAAATCAAAGTATAAAACAAGAGTTTAGAATAATGTAACTTAATTTGAACAATAATGTGCATTAAAAGTCAATTACATTTATAAATGTAACTAATTTTTGTTATATATAACAAATAAAAGTTAGTTATATTACACAAATGTAACTGATTTTCAGATATAATGCATGTTTATATTATATTAATATGTCACTGACTTTTAAAAAATAATGTATATAAATCCAAAATAATAGTTTAAAATGTAATTAACTTTCAAATATTACACAACTCATGCTAATGTAAAATAATTTAAGATTAAACGTATTCTCTAAGAAAAAATTGTAATAAAGGTCAAATCAAAAGTTATTAGATTTAACATTTAACACCAAATTCAATAATAAAAAATTGTAACAAATGCAAAATAAGGAATGAGACTCAATACAAATTCTGTTTTAAGTGAATGAAAAAAAAGCCACATACGGACAGGAAACCACACCCCAATAGAATTTTTTCAATCAAAACAAAGAATTTTTCAATCAAACAATAGAATTCCCTCATTATTTTGTTCCTGTGGAATATTTTAACTCATCGAGACATGACATTGCCTTTCAAGCGGCGCAAGCAAATTCGATCAAATCCATTTCATTCATTCTCTGCATATCATTCGTATAAACGGAAATGAAAAAAATTGGAAGAGACGAAGGGCCTGTTTGGCGGAGCGTCGGCGTCGTCTGTGTATGCCACATGCGGGGGAAAGAGGCTGCGGTTGGCGAATCATAGTTTTGAGGCGTCGGGGAAATCGGGGCGATATGGACGCGAACGCGATATGGCCTGTTTGGCTGGGTGATCGTGTCCGCCACCGCCCACCACCTCCACCGCCGTGTAACAGCTCCGCCAAACGGTACCGAAGTGACAGATCATGTATTTTATTTTATAAAAGAGAAATATTAATTACAAAAATGATGGGATTTGATTTTAAAAAATTTAAAAAATCATACCACACCGACAACAATAACCAATTACTTGATTGAGGATTAATTATCGAAAAAGACAAAATGTAAAATAGGTATTAACACTTGTGTCACCTCATGTGATTTATATGGATGGGGTTTGTCAATCATTATTGTTTTATAAAATATAACGTATATATACTCCAATAAATTGTATTGATTCATTCATAGAAAGTATAAAAAATTTCTAACGGAATATATGTCTCACTACAATAAACGTTCATAATTAAAAATATTTTTGAGGAGCTCATATGATAACACATTGTCACGGGTGACCTTAGTCTCTACCTTGAAAAATACAAAAAAAATTCGTTTCCAAAAAAATGATCATTCCTAACATTATTTATATTTTTTTAGACCAATGCACATGACACTTAAAAGTTAACTAATTTTGAAACAACCAGTCTGTTCAAGGAATGGTAGGTACGAAGCTCACAGCTCATCGATTTAAGTGTGCTTATGTTTTTTGAGGTTCTAACTACATTAATCAACGAATGGTACGTGCATCCCATTTTGACAACTATGTTTAAAAAAATGTGGGTATATCTATATCAATTTTAAATTAAAACAGATGATATTCAAATAGAGAAATGGAGATGAAGTGAGAAAATAAAAAAAAGAAAAACCAGTATAGAAAACAAAGAAAAAATGGGGGATCCTACATCAAACCGCCCCGAAAAATGAAAAAAGATTGAGCTGGTAAGATGTGAACCTGAGCCTAACACAACAAGGCACTGCTCTGTAATAAGTTCTCGAAAATACCTAGTTAATCAGGTGTCGTGTCATAAGTTCCCGCTCAATGTTGATCTCAATGTACATATGCCTGTCTAAAAACAACTGTAAAATTGATTTTGCAACTGTTCCAAATGATGTTTTTTGAAGTTTGTTTTTTGAAGTTCAAATTTTTAGTTTGGTTTGAATTTTAATTTTATATGCAAAAGTTAACAAAATAGGTTTGAAAAAAAAAGGTTGTGGATACCTTGATTAAAATAATTCATTTGAATCAATTTAGCACATAAATTGTTTTATGAAATTGGTTTTAAACAGGACCATGTAGCACTATTGATGAATAATTTTTTTAGTAATCCAAAATTTTCTACCCCCGTTGAATGTGTAATTCAATCATTTAAACCTCCCAAAATACCCCAATTATTTGAAATCTAATTTTGTCATTTTGAAGCATGCTTTTATTTAATAACTGTCATGGTGCTATGTTCCCCAAGCGAGCATCAAATTTGATAACTAAAGGAACATCACTAAAGAGTATATATCATGCATTCAGTGAAACAAGATCTAATAACAGGTGAGGTAATTTCCATCATGGAGGACGACGTAGATGAGTCAGGTGCACAGACCATCAAAAGACTTTGTCGTGTTGCAATGCGAATGGTTGGTAGGCACATTATATTGCAACCAACATTACTGGTACTACAACATCCATCTCTCTCTCTTTATATAAATAATATTTATTTATTCTACATGGGCATCCATGCCTCTTATATAAAATTGACTTTGCAGAGATTCATACAGAACAAAAAAAAAAAAAAAACAGACACATAAATTAGAGGGAGGGAGAGATCAGGTGAAGAAGGAAGAGATGGAAGCAGCAAAGAAAGGACCTGTGGCAGTCACTGGTTCAGCTGGTTTCGTGGGGTCATGGCTCGTGATGAGGCTCCTTCAAGAGGGTTACACTGTCAGAGCCACCGTTCGAGACCCTGGTAATTATAAGTGGACCATTAATTGATTGTGCCTTCCAGCATTTCCTACATATATGGATATATTTAATTTTATAAATATTTCAGCTAATACAAAGAAGACCAAGCATCTTTTGGACCTCCCGGAGGCCCCCGAAAGGTTGACACTTTGGAAAGCAGACTTAGACGATGAAGGGAGCTTCGATGAGGCCATCAATGGCTGCACTGGTGTCTTTCATGTCGCCACTCCCATGGACTTTGAATCACAAGATCCAGAGGTGGGTTAATGAACTCAACATCAACTTCAGAGTGCTAATTAATGTTCATGGTAGTTCTCTTGATAGTTAGTAATTGTTATAGTTGGTTTTGTGTCATTGAAGAATGAAGTGATAATACCAACCATAAATGGAGTCTTGAACGTCATGAGGTCGTGCAAGAGGGCGAAGACAGTCAAGCGAGTCATCTTCACCTCCTCTGCCGGCACTGTCAATGTAGAAGAGAATTTCAAGCCGGTGTACGATGAGACGTCATGGAGTGATATGGAGTTCGTCCGGCGAGTCAAGATGACCGGATGGGTAAGAAGAGCAGGACATGTTTATGTATTGCTGTATCTAAAAATTGATTGGTTTTCTGATTCACAAAAAAAAAAGAAAAACTAATTATGGGTTGTTGAACATTATTTCCATAGATGTATTTTGTATCAAAAACTCTGGCAGAAAAGGCTGCGTGGGAGTTTGCAAGTGAGAATGGATTAGACTTGATCACAATCATTCCAACTCTTGTGGTTGGTCCCTTCATCATGTCAAGCATGCCTCCAAGCATGATCACCGCGCTTGCATTGATCACAGGTATCTTTATATTAAGTATATCATAAGATTGAAATGTCCTCAATTAGCATGCATGAAAATAACAGAGGTGTTTTACATGTAGGGAATGAATCACACTATTCCATTCTGAAGCAAATCCAACTGGTTCACTTGGACGACCTATGCAACTGTCACATTTTCTTGTTAGAGCACCCTGAAGCAAAGGGAAGATACATATGCTCCTCTCATGACACCACCATCATCGATCTCGCCAAGTTAATGAAGGAGCGTTACCCAGAATATGACATCCCCACAAAGTAATATATACTCTTCTTACCATTGATTCTCAAGGTTTATGTAAAGAATTTGTTGACAACCAAATCTGATTTCATGATCATTCTCAGGTTTGAAGGTGTCGATGAGACGATCAAACCCGTACCATTCTGTTCGAAGAAACTCTTGGACCTCGGCTTTAAGTACAAGTACTCTGTGGAGGACATGTTTGATGGGGCCATTCAGTGTTGCAGAGAGAAGAATCTGATCCCACTTGGAGCACTGAAAGAGGAGTCGAGTGGAGTGAAGCATGAGGCCTCTGCATGCAATGGGAGATCAGATGGTCCGGAAGAACAAATTTCAATTGCTACAATCTAAAGTAGTCATTATCTTCTAGGCGTGTAGTGCGTGTCACTGTAATGGCTCTAGCTATGTTGTCCTGTTTTTATTTATGTTCCTTTTTTTTTCCAACAGTGGCTGTGTCAGTTTATTTGGATCCATTTGCTATGTGATTTTCTTAATGGAGCTTGTCAATGTTAAGAAAAAAATATAAAGTTTTATATGATGAGAATGTTACATGTATTAATAAGAAGTTAAAATGAATTTAAAATTGATTTGTGGCCCAAGATGTTAATAATACACAATCATAGATTCCTCGATGATGCATGAACATCACGATAATCTTCGGATGGATTAGAATGGGGAGGGAAGAAAGGGGGAGTCAATCAAATATGAAAATGTTAGATACAATCATTTTGCAAATTAAAAATATGTTCAAATATGAAAATTATTAGATATAATCATTTCTTACAATTATTTTTTTGTAGTTTAGAACATATTAAATATTCTTAAATATAATATTTATCCAATAGAATATATATTTTTATAAAAGTAAAATATTTAATCAATTAAATTAGGTGTATATGTTTTGATGCTTTTAAAATTTCTTACAATTATTTTTTGTAGTTTAGAACATATTAAATATTCTTAAATATATATATTTATCCAATAGAATATATATTTTTATCAACGTAAAATATTTAATCAATTAAATTAGGTGTATATGTTTTGATGCTTTTAAAATTAAACCAGTAAGTAATGAAGTTAGGGTGCAAGAATGTCTAATTGTATTTGCACTCATTAAAGAAAAGGGAAAAATCTATATAACCCCTGTAATATAGCATAAATCCATATAACTCCCTGCAATCTTCATAAATCCTTATAACCCCATGTAATCACCCCTCTATATCTAAAAAAACCCCTCCGCTATCTTTTCCGTCCGGCTGGTTAACAGGGCAGGGGGTTATATGGATTTATGGCATATTACAGGGGGTTATATGAATTTTTTTTAATTTTTTTTTACATATGGTTTAAAAATTAAGCTATTTAACCTTTATTTTTGAATTTTTTTTCAAGATATCTTGTACCTTTAATATAAAAAAAAAGTCATCATCCTCATGTAATTTTTGAATTTTTGTTGGTTGATATTACACACTATTTTAATAAAAAATCTGGCCTAAATCTATATAACAAAAAGTGTGTAACATCAATCAACAATTTTTTTTTTATTAAATCTTGGGGCACCTCTTGTATTGGTGTCATGAGAGTGAGTTTTGTTGAGAATAAATTGTATGTGGAGGAGTAGTTTTGGGTTTTTTTTGAAATACCAAGAAATAGAGTATATATCTATTTTATTTCTATCTTTTTAGTGAGTGATCTTGTATGTGTTTATGATTTGAATAACCCTTTTTATTTTATTAAAATTAAAAGTGAATGGTATCTTAAAAAAATTTAAAAATAAATGTTAAACAACTCAATTTTTAAACCACATGTAAAAAAAAATTAAAAAAAGAGAAAAATTCATATAACCTCATGTAATATGTCATAAATCCATATAACCCCCCTGTAATATGCCATAAATCCATCTAACCCCCTGCCCCGTTAATCAGCCGGACGGAAAAGATAACGGATGGGGTTTTTGGGATATAGAGAGGTGATTACAGGGGGTTATATGAATTTATGAAAATTGTAGGGGGTTATATGGATTTAGACAAGATTTCAAAGGGGTTATATGGATTTTTCCCTAAAGAATAATATTGCATATAGTCATTTTTAAGTTATTTTTCTTATAAAGTACATACATTTTTTTTAATAAATAAAATACACGTCTTATATTTTTTAAATGAGTATGTACATGATTATTATAGATTTCATACAAATTTACAATTGAGCAATTTTCACATTTAACCCCTCAAAAAGTTTAATTTCACATTTGGCATCATGCCAGTTTTAATTGCAAAACTGGTTGAGTCACCGTTGCAACCTCATAGCTCATATGCATTAAAACTAGGGGTGGCCAAACGGCCGCGAGCCTGGACCCGGCCCGGAAATTTTCAAGCCTAAGCCTGGCCCGGGCCTGGACCTTCCATAGGGCCGGGCTTTGGGTTTTTCCACTAAAGGTTATATTAAGATATTACTAATGTAGTGAAGTTTTTAATAGGGTTTTTTGCATATATACCCCTGTTAGGATCCTTGGTTGCATAAATACCCCCCTTAGGATCACGACTGCAAAAATACCCCTGTTAGGATAATAAGTAGTGCAACCGTACCCCTGTGGTTAGTTCCCGTGAGCTCTGGTTAAAAAATGGCCATTTTGCTCCGTTATGTACAAGGAAAAGTCAATATTACCCTTCTCCTTCTTCTTCTTCAGCCCGAACCCCATGTCCTTCTTCCTTCTCCCTTTTTTTTTGTTCACAGCATAGAAGATCATCACATTAAAAGAGACAGCAGAGAAGATCCTTCTATTTCGGTCAAGACTCCTCTCTCATCTCATTCACTTGTTTCCCTTTTTCCATTGGCAGCCCAATGAATTGAGAAGAATGGTTCTCCAGCAGCAGGTTTATAAGATGCAGCAGCTGTTTGAGGAAAAAATTAAATCTTTTGAGAAGAAGGTTCAGACCATGGAAGGGAGGATGTCAATGGATGAGGAGAAGACACTCCAGATAGTGCCAAAGATCAGGGGAATTCGTGAAGAGATGATCATTTACATGCGCATTGTCTTTGTGATTTTTTTGATTCAGTATTTTATAAATTTAGAATGATGTATGATGTTGTAATTGTGTTTGTATGACATTGTAATTATTTATGAATGAAGCTATTTTGTTTTGGATTTGCTGATGTTATGGTTTTGTTAAGAAAAAACATTAATGTTATGGCTGTTATTAGGCATGTTGTTTATATATAACCATCAAAGAAGAAGCTGTTGAAAACATATATGAAAGTACTTTAATCTGTTTATTCAAAAACATTCAAGGAAAAACATGTTTTTTCATAAACATTCAAGAAGAGGGTTTGATACACTACAAACACACTTAAAAATAACCAAGTTTAGTACATACAACACCTCAGAAACACACACAGATGTTTGAAATTACATAAAAGAAGATACTAGCATCTCTAAATGATGCATCAAAATTGTCATGGGGTTCTTCCACCTGTTGATGCATTACTCCTCCCTCTTAGACACATGAAAGCCCTCCCTCTGGTCCTACCTGGTCCTCCAATAGCAGGTCCTCTAGCAGCAGCAGGTTCTCCGGCAGCAGGTCCTCCAACAGCAGATCCTCTAGCAGCAGCATCAGCAGCAGGTTCTCCAGCAGTAGATCCTCCAACAGCAGATCCTCTAGCAGCAGCATCAGCAGCAGGTTCTCCAGCAGTAGATCCTCCAACAGCAGATCCTCTAGCAGCAGCAGGTCCTCCAACAACAGGTCCTCTAGCAGTAGGTTCTCCAGCAGCAGCATCAGCAGCAGGTCCTCGAGCAGCAACATCAGCAACAGGTCCTCCAGTAGCAGTAGCTCCTCTGCCATGCCCTCTGCCCCTAAATAACTGACCTTGAACTTCACAACCTTGCACTGCTCTACCAGTCCCTCTCCCTCTCCCTCTCCCTCTCCCTATTCCTTCTGATTTTCTGGGTCTCCCAGGAGGTCTTCTCATTGAACTGTGAATGAATAACACAAAACATAATCAATTACAAATTGATTGAAACAAAACAAACAAAACAAATTGCTTATACCTAGATGCCTCTGATGAAGGATCCTCTGAACTTTGTGGTTTTGGGGGGTTCTTGCATGTCCTCTGGAGGTGCCCATATCCTCCACATCTTCTACATACATGGATTCTCCTAACTTTGGATTGTGAGGAACCTTCATCTGCAGGCCTGATCCTTTTCTTCCTTGGTCTACCAGGAGGAGGTCTGGTTTGCACTGGAGGCTTGACTACATAGTTCAGATCTTCAATCTCCCACATGCTCTTGTCTGGGAGTGGGGCTATTGCCATACCATATGCCCTCTTATACCTGAAAATAAGACAGATGTACTGTTTAATGTTAATGATCAATATTAGGGTAAAATAGTGATTAAAATAAATTATAAAGAATACATATATTACATAGCAACAGTGTAGCAATCATACACATAATCCTCCCAATTAGAACCTCTCATGTGACATATTACAGCAGCTGCATGATGATATGGGATCCCAGTGACTTGCCATTTTCTACAGGTTGAAGCCCTCTCACTTAGGATCACATCATATCTGCCTTCTGGACCATCCACCTCTGCTCTGTCCACTGAAGATCTGTGCACATCATACATTCTCTTGTTCTTGCTCAATTCTGTGATAATTTTCTGTACTTCAGGGACCAGTACACC
This sequence comes from Acorus calamus, assembly GCA_030737845.1. Classification (NCBI taxonomy): domain Eukaryota; kingdom Viridiplantae; phylum Streptophyta; class Magnoliopsida; order Acorales; family Acoraceae; genus Acorus; species Acorus calamus. Next base: position 293,853 of record CM060869.1, on the reverse strand, counting down.
TGTCCATTTTTTAGCTAGTAGCCTCCTCTTATTCATGTTAACCATAATCTTCAGACGTATTGCATCAATGCAATAGATGATTGGCTTTGCTTTAGCATCCCCTATGAATGCATTAAATGACTCGGAAATATTATTGGTTAGGTGGGAACAATTAGCAGATATTCCAACCATGCTCCTGCTCCAACAGTGGTTGGTGGTATAAAAGGGGCATCATCATCATCCAATTCTTCAATGCTCACACTATGTCTCCTTTTATTCTAATTTAAGTAATCAAACCGTATACTGCTCTTCCTCGAAATCATAAAAAACAGCATAATCAACACCATTTCCCTCCCTATCAAGGAAACTAGAAAGGGCCTCCATAGGATCAACAAAACCATCATTCTGATATTCCACCCCAAACATTTCATCACTCTGGAATCCCCTATTATCAGGTGTGGGATGAACATCATGTTCTATTGTGATAAATATTTCAATATTTGGACTTCCTTGGTGCATATTGAACATAGCAATCATATCATGCTCATTAGCAAGAGTGCCATATTCCTCTCTTCCAGGGATTTTAAATTGCATGTTCAAGGCATCATTTTCACCCCACTTCACAAGTTTACCAACTTCCTCAAATATTTCATCCATATTACAGTAGTCCTTATCTAATCTTATGGTTTTTTGTCTACCCAGACTATATGACCTTCTATCAGACCCTTTAACCATTTTTCAAAAGCCACCATACCTAAACATTATATTTGTATATGTGTCTTCTTGAATAGACTGCAATCAGAAAGAAAAACAAAACAGGATTGCCATCAAAACATGCACCTATTTACCAACATTGATTGAACAACTTATTTAGCAACTCATTTATGCAACAGTATATTCAACAACATATTCAACAAGTATGAATATCAACACAAGCATATTTAACAGGATTTTCAATGACATATTCAACAAAAAGTCTAAAACATATTTATCAACATTGACTGAACAACATATTTAACTTATAAATATCAACATTGATTTTGAACAAAGCATAGATGAATATTTAACATTTACTCAGTAAAACTAAAGGGTTTCATGTCATAGATACCTCAAGAGACGTAGATGCACGCTGGCGATTACTAATTCCTGCATTGGTGGTCTCCCCCACAAGATTCACAAACGCAGAAGTCCTGGGGACCAAAACCCCTTCCACAGATCGCACGGATCGCCTTCGAGAACTCCTCCTCATCGAATATTTGATTCACACACTCGTTGATTGATCAGGATTTAATTTGGGTTTGATTTTGGTTCGATTGGAGTGGATTGGTTGGCTGATTTGGGGTGGGTTGTAGGTGTTGTGAAAACTAGGGTTAAGGTTTGGTTTGAGAGGAGGTAAGGGAAGGAGAGGGTTTTCGAGAGGGTGGGGATAATCGGGTCGGGTTTACTTAGGGGTAAAATAGTAAAATACATATGTCTGGTTAACAAATTAACTATGGTAGATTCGTAGTTGCTAACGGCGAGTAACGGAGGGGTACGGTTGCACTACTTATTATCCTAACAGGGGTATTTTTGCAATCGTGATCCTAAAGGGGGTATTTGTGAAACCAAGGATCTTAACAGGGGTATATATGCAAAAAATCCTTTTTAATATGTGAGGTTCCCAATAAATTTCAATCATACATTAAATTCAAATTGTAAATTGATTTTTTATCTCCTACAAATATAATGAGATTCTCAATGTGTTTAGATTTTTAATGTGTGATGTTCTCAATAAATTCCAATCAAACATGAAATTCGAAATTCAAATTGTAGATTGATTTTTTTATAATCATATATTTAAATGGTGCATATGATCTGACATGTTGAACAGTGGTCATTCGAACGGCCCGTTCGAACGGTATAACTACTGTTTGAATGTCGTTCGAACATATTCGAATGATAGTTCAGATTCTAAAAAATAAATGCTTTGGGAATGAATTCCGTTCGAACGGGAATTCCGTTCAAACTGCATTTGAACCGTTCGAACGGAATTCGTTCCCAGAGCATTATTTTTTTGACATACGTTCGAATTTGTGAATTTTAAAATTCAAATTGTAATTGAAATTTTTATTATAATATTCTGTCACAACTATAATGGGATTCCCAATATGGTATGATCCAATTTTTTATTTATTTTATTCTATGTTTTAATTTAAATAAAAAATGAAAAAAAAGTGTGGGCCACAAAGCCCGGCCCGAATCTTAAGCCTGGCCCGGCCCGGACTTGACCCGTTCGTGGCCGGACCTATGGGCGGGCCCGGGCCTAATTTTAAACTTTAGGCCCGGCCCGGGCTGGGGCCCGAAGCCCCTTAGGCGCGGTCAAGGCCCGCCTGAAAAAAACCTGGTCCGGACCTGGCCCGAGCCCGGCCCATGGCCACCCCTAATTAAAACTAGCCTATGCCAATTTTATTTGCAGGAATGGCCCTACGGTTAGTTTGACTAGATCAACGTTGTCACCTCAGTACTCCTCAGAGGAATTACGTTTACTATGTACACATATTTTTTAAAAGTTCTTCAATTTCAATCTTAAATTTCTAAATTCATGGATTGATTTGGTAGATTCACCATGAATTTTTCCGACCTGGTCAAAACTGACCGAGGGCTAATTTTACAATACAAATTAGACCAGGATCGTGCTTCTGTGGAGGAGAATCGCATTACGGTGGAGGAGTAGACATATATGTGATTACACTCAGGGTGGTCGCTCGCCCACCAAGTGGTTTATTTTATTTTGTTGTTTGGTGTTGTATTTTCTTCTTCTTCTCTCACTCTCAATTCAGTCATTGTTATTACAAGTACTTAATGATAATGATTATCTTTCTCAAAAAAAAATTAGACCAGGATCAATCTTGAAATTAAAATATATAACGGGGTTAAAAATGAAAATCGCCGTATTTAATTAAAAAAAAAAGGTTAAATATCAAGCAACACCATCGGAAGTAACGCCGACCAGAGGACACGTAGACTCTAGTCCGCCGGATTGGACCGTGATTCCGTTATATTGGAGGGGTAATTTGGTAAAACAAACTACCTGTATAAATAAGCACACTTGAAGATCCAATTGTAGAGTGAGAGGAACAAACAATGTCGACGATTTCCTGCAACCCTTCCCTCCGATCGGACCCCAGCTCCACCTCCTCCAATGTTTTCCGGAGATCTTCGTCTGATCTCTCCTTCGCTCCTCGGTCCCTCCCGGTCAACTCCGGCGGAACCCGCCGCCGGATCTCTTGTCAGGCCATCTCCTCCGCCGCCCCCACTACGTCCGTCCAAGACAAAGGTGAGAGGTCTATTGATCATCTGAATACTTCAATCGGAAGCTCGAAGTGTTGCTTCTCCGTTTGAGCTGTTGTTCAGGTTGAATAGATTGCTTTGTAGGGTTTTACGTTCTCTCTTTTCCAGTTGATGCATAGGGTTTTTGAGGCTGAATCTATCTGATGTTTCTTTGAATTTATTCAGTTGTGACTTCTTTAGGAAACGAAGATGATGCGTTTCTTGTGTGAACGAGAGCTGTTGTATTGATGTCATATCACATTCTTGAAAAACAAATTTGTTTGATTTGATTCATCTGTTAGATTGGAGTTTCTTTGCTTTTTTGGATAACATGTTATGATGGAGTCTTAGCTTTTTTTTTTATTTACTAATTGTCTTATCATTATATTTGATTATGTAATATAAGTATTATCAGGGGCAGATCCAGGACAGTATTTTAGGGTGGGCTACATAGCCTATATTAAATATTTATATGGAAGTTTTTTTGTTTTTATATTTGATAATTATATTAAATACTTATATAAAAGTTTTTTGTTCTTATATTTGATGTAATTATTTATATACCAAATAATGTGATATTCAAAAGACATACATGTGAAGAAAAGAAATAATATGAAATATAATTAAAGTTGAGTACTTTAATTTTGTAAGAATAAAAATGAGATATAAACTCATCTTACACGGTATATTAACAAATTTTATAATTTAAATAACCAAATATGTTATCATAAAAATAAAAATAGAAAGAGTTGCCAGAAAAATAAGAAGAGTTGTTTTACTGATATAAATGTTTCTTTATTGTTCCATTGACATTAAATTAATTCTTAAGATAATATTTGAATTTTAAAATTTAGAATTGTTAAAATTTATAATAAGATTGAGGCTATGTTTAGTTGCACGATTGTAAAACTGATTTTGAGCAAAAACTGAGTTTAAATCTGATTTTGTAAGAAGCTATCTATCCATAGCTTCTGAAAAACTCAAGTTTTTTGCACTATTTCATAAAAATATGTCTGCAACTTTTGGCCCCATTTTTTTTGTTTGAAAATGAGTTTGGAAAAAACAGTTTCCTACGAACCCAAAAGCTGCTCAAACCTGTTTCCAAACGGGCCGGAGTTCGATTTGGTTTTTTAGATTGAGATCCACTTTTTTATGATACTATTTGATTTGTTATTAATTTATTAGGTTGATATCTAGTTTGTTATGAATATATTTTATGTATAAAATATAATTTATATAATATAAAATATAAATATTATAATTTATATCACCAAATAATTATAAAAAAAACAAAATCTGGGCCCAGCCAACTCATACGTCCGCCTCTGAGTATTATCATTATATTATGTGTGTGTCTTGTATATTTGTTTCTTGGTGCTCTGATCATCTCTGCTCTATCAGAAGTCAGATTCTCAACTCTAATTTTGTTTCTTCAATTGTAACACTCTCTTGTTCCTGCTTGTTTGTGGATTCGGCATTGTAGAGCTCGTGCCAATCAGAAACTTGAGCATGTCCAGACATTTATATGGGTCAAATTGTTTAAATTCTTCAGTTGTGGTTTAATCTGGTTTTGTAATGTTCAGTACTGTCTTTCCATTCCAAAATGTTTATGTAAGAGCATGTCCAGATATTGATATGGGGAAAAAAATTACACTCCGTCCTTTTTGCTACCCCGTTTGCATTGCACACATTTTGATTTTTTTGGGGAGGATATACTTCACTAAATGAACTACATTCTTTTATAAAAAAAAAGTACATACTTATATGAATTTAATGCATGTATTTTTATGTTTTTCGTAATAGAATATATACTGCATTAGTGACGTGACAATTGCAAAATGGACTAAGTGTATCAACACACTTATTGTTTAATTTCTAGGGGAGTTGTTTGCTTTGTCAAATTGCCTCCTTTTTTTGATAGTATGCTTTTTATATAAATGTACTGCATTGCTGGCAACAAATAGCTATTATATATAGTTCACTGTGAAAATCCTTCATGAGAAATGTAAGGCACGACTAAATACATCAGATGTATATTTTGTTGTTTGGTTTAGATTGATGCCACTCCAGTTCTTAATTCTTCATTGAATCCATCCTTTGCCTTTGCTGTTGCTAGGGATTTAGTTCTTTCTTCCATTCCTAACCTCCACTTCTTTTGCCAAGATATCTTTTAGAGGCCTTTGTCGACATTTTATAATTTTGATTGAAAACTAGGAAAAAGGAAGGGAAAATGAAAAAAAAGAAGAGAAAAGGCAAGCAGATGATGAAATTGTAAATTCATGAGAACTAGTAGAATGATATCTGTGGCTTTTGTATCATTGCCGAAACTCTTTTGTTTACTTCTTGCCTTTTGTGATCTTATAGGAGATCCCTTATTATGCATTCAGCTATGCATAATGAATCGCCGATTGACCTGACAATATCATGGGGCAAACATGAAATGCCAAAACTTTTGGGACAACCAGTCTTCAGCATACTTACTCAGTTTTTTATTCTTTTTTATTAAACCAGAGAAAGCAAGCCTTAAGGACTTCCTGCACATCAGTGATTTTGACAGAGCTACCATCTTGAAAATCCTTGATCGTGCAGCTGAGGTCAAAGCATTGCTGAAATCAGGAGACAGGACATTCCTTCCATTTAAAGGGAAGACATTGGCAATGATCTTTACAAAACCATCTATGCGAACTCGAGTTTCATTTGAGACAGGATTCTTCCTGCTTGGTGGCCATGCCATATACCTTGGGCCTGATGATATTCAGATGGGAAAACGAGAGGAAACCCGTGACGTAGCTCGTGTGCTTTCTGGATATAATGATATCATCATGGCTCGTGTTTTTGCTCACCAGGTATGATGGTGAGTTTTTGTGTCATTATAACATTATTTTGTTTAGTAAAATATGCATGCATAGGAATTGCATTTCATCTAGATTATGGGTAGAATAACTTTCCTTTTGGCATGATACCGTTCATCACCTACCAGCTTTAATTATAGAGGATTCTCAGAAGATATGATTTATGTTTAAACCCCCCCCCCCTTTGTAAATTGTACAGAATGTCTATGTCACATTATTGATGTTTATGTTCTCATTCACACGTATTTATCAACAAAACTTGAAATCTCATAGTGTGCCCCCCCCCCCCCCCCCCCTCCCTTCTCTAACATGTTTGTTATTGCAGGACATACTTGATTTGGCAAAATATGCCACAGTACCGGTTGTCAATGGCCTGACAGACTACAACCACCCATGCCAGATTATGGCAGATGCACTTACTATAATCGAACATGTTGGCCATTTGGAAGGAACTAAGGTTAATCATTTCAGCCAGTTTTTGGGTCTTTATTTTTGGTGGGTGAACCGTAATTGTCCTTTTGTTTTAGAAAATTAAAACCTTTTCTGTGATGTATTTAGGTAGTTTATGTTGGAGATGGGAACAACATCGTTCATTCATGGCTCCTGTTGGCATCCATTGTGCCTTTCCATTTTGTATGTGCATGCCCCGAAGGATTTGAACCTGACAAGGCGACTGTTGAGAAGGCGAGGAATGCTGGAATTAGCACAATTGAAATAACAAATGACCCCAAGGAAGCTGTGAAGCAAGCGGATGTGGTGTATTCAGATGTATGGGCAAGCATGGGTCAGAAAGAGGAGGCAACATATCGTAAGCAGAGGTTCCAAGGATTTCAGGTATTTTCCAAAAATCTATGTAATGGACGTAATTGTATTACCAGCTTTATATTTTTCTGGGTGATTAAAATATCTTTTTTTTTAACTTGGTTTATTTTCCCTTTTAACACGGATCCATATCACAGAATAGATACAGAGTAACCAAGATAACAATATGAAAATAGTTAGCTATGATTTTTCATTCAAAAAAAGGAGAGGTGAAGGAGTTCTTGATATAATTCTGGATCTTTTTATATGTATCTCATCAGTCAAATACTGACCTGGCATTGAGTGACTTGAAGATGAGTAAATATTTTGCATGTCAAAATGTTCAAAGAAAAATTATCATGTAGAGCAGATTATGTTGCATGGGTATATTATCAACTAATAACCAACTCTAAGCTTTCCAAATAAAATTGATCAACTCTAATTCAGATTTATTTTGCATGAAAATTCTTGAATCTTATAAGGGCTGTATAATGCTAGATTACATTTTTCACCTTGAATATTCATAGAAACCCTTAGCTTACAATGCATCTGTAGTTCGTGAAAGAACTCTATACTGGGCCACAGAAGATGCAATATATCTGATCAGCCTACATAGTATGACTGCATGATAGTATTTTCTATCTTGCTGACACCATTTGGCCAATAATAAATTCATTCCTTGACAGAAATAGCATCAATGTGGCCTGTTCCCATTGTTATGGATCCAAATATTATAATATACTATATTGAAATGATGTTTCATGTAGCATCAATGACTAACATGATCAACATGCCCTTTCTTAATATAATTAAGGCTGGATGCCTATCTTTTATCCAAAAAAAAAAAAACGTGATCAACATGACCTCTAACAAATCTTCCAAAGCTTGAGATCTCTGCGATTTCTGTTTTGAAGATCAAAGCATGTTCCCATTGTTATGGATCCAAATATTATCATATACTATATTGAAATGATGTTTCATGTAGCATCGATGACTAACATGATCAACATGACCTCTAACAAATCTTCCAAAGCTTGAGATCTCTGCGATTTCTGTTTTGAAGACCAAATTAGCTGATAGTGCTCTTTTGTTTGCTTGCAAATATCTTAAGCAAATATGACTTGTAAACCACTCAACAGATATCAACACCAATAGGGTAAACTCATTTTTCTTAAATAAATAAATAAATAAAATAAAATAGGGAAAACTCATGGAGCACATTTTCTCAATCTGATATTTTGTAGATGTTGGTTGTTGTAATTCCTTTCCTTCTTGACTTGAAAGCTGTTTATTCTTAAAGGTTCTGTGCAGCACTTATCCTTTCCTGTTAATATACTTGTTCTTCAATGTCACCTGTCACATGCATTTCTGACTCTTGGTCAGTCATGATCTGATCTTCCTATATATTACTGAGAGACAACCCTATCATTCAATGTTGACCTTCGGGTATAACCAGATGAGAAAGATATCATATCTGTATCCTCAAATAAAATCACGTGTTATTATCAGATTATGTAAGAGAGAGCAGATCCAGAGTCCACACAAGTTTGTCTGTGGAATTGTCAATTGACTATGGGCATCTGGAATATGTTGAATGACAAACATAGACGACATTTTTTTATTCATTCTTGTGTGATAGGCTTGTTATTCCTATTTTTAATTTAGTCATAGTACTGTCAAGTTTCTTTATTATCATCGATTGTATATTGCTGAATGCTCCAGTAATGCTAATCAAATTGGTTTGTATTTGAAGCTAAATGAGGTTTTTGTTTGCTGTGCCTGTCCAAATACTGATGTATGCACTTTCTTCACATTTGCTTTACCTAATGTTTTGAATTTGGCAATAAAAGTATGTTGATCCTGTTATTGTAGCACCTCTGCAGAGCAGAGCAGAGTCAACCAGTATTTTGAGTGTTTTTAAGTTTACAATTACTTGCGTTCACCATTCTTCTTGGACTCGGTGTTCTCTTTATTGGGGTTGTACTACAGCTTCCACGTTATCATGATCTTAATCATAATCTTACTAAGCGAATGACTGAAAAATGCAGGTGGATGAAGCCTTGATGAAGATAGCAGGACCAAAAGCTTATTTCATGCACTGCCTTCCTGCAGAGCGAGGAGTTGAGGTTACAGATGGCGTGATAGAAGCTCCCAACTCCATTGTCTTCCCCCAGGCTGAGAATCGCATGCATGCACAAAATGCAGTAATGCTGCACCTGTTTGGCTTATGATCGATCATCCACAAAAACATGCACAAGTTATTCAAGAAACTCCTAGTTTGACCTAGAAACTGTTTTTGGTATGGCAGCAGTTGCTTGATGTTCTATCCCTGTCATCATATGCAATCAATGAACCTGAATGTTTCAGCTCCTCAGAGCAAAACAGTGTTTTCAGCAAAAATTTTGCACCTCCCCATTTTCTTGTGAAATATTTGCTTGTTTCATTTTCCAAATAAATACATGGGTACAAAAAAAGATAAAGGTGCAATATATGATATAAACATGCAGACGCTTTGACAAAACAATTGCTTAATGCTATGCTTGGAAGTTGGAAGTTGCCAACATCATGCTATCGCTCCTCTGAGTCGAATTTATTCCAAGCTTCCTGCAAATTAAATGGGATAAATAAGAAGTTGAATTGTATAACTTGAATTGATGCTGTTGCAGAACAAAAAAAAATGATCACCTACCATATGTGGATCAAAAATCATTCCAAGTTTTTAACGCACAGTCTTGTGATTTTGCAAAATGATTTAATAACCAGAACACTGACCAATTTGGTGACCCAAAGTGGTGTGTCAATCACAGAAGTGATAGCACTATTAGGATGACATGTACTATTGTGTACATTGTGGTTGATCCAGGTCATCAAATTGGTCAATTTTTTTGTCACTAGATTTTTTTTATTTTTTAAGAAAAAAGTTGGCAAATAGGACTATGATTTTTATGATGATGTAAATGAGGATGGTCCAACTCACAGCAGCTGCAGGAACTTTAATGGAAATATGGGAGGTTGGTTTCCAACAATCCAGTATGGATTACTTGGAAAAAGACAACTAGCAAGATAAACAACCCACCTTAAGAAGATCAAACACCTTCTCGTCCAGTATGGATTACTTGGAAAAAGACAACAACTAGCAAGATAAACAACCCACCTTAAGAAGATCAAACACCTTCTCGCAGATGTATTTTTGTCGGATGCTTGCGCCCCTCTGTTGCAGCTTGTCCGGGTGAACACAGAGGGTGGCTTTCCTGTAGGCTTTTCTGACAGCTTGTGCTGTTATAACTTCTGTTAGTGGCACAGGTTGCCAGCCGCTCTCAGGACCGAGGATCTGCACGTGTAAAAAAAAAGGAAAAGTTAATATGAATATGTAATAACACTACTAAAAATTCTACCCAAATTTATGTTGAGGACACATCACACAACCCAACCATTATGTGTCAGTTATTGTTTACCAGATTCACAGGATTCAAGGATTACATATCCCACAGTTTGAATCACATCATGTGGTTATGGTAATTGTCAAGTGTCTCCAGACCTTGGGGGGAATGAATTATGAACAGGCATTGCATGATATATGTGATAATGTGATATACATACATATTGTAGCGTTGAAATCAAGGCACGCAAGTTTCCTTCTTTTCCATTTGACCATCTTCTGACGTCAGCATCCAGTGTATCTGCTAACCTCTGCAACAATAATTGGTTCAAGTCAGCAAGTACAACTCTTATCTGCTTTTGTAAGACAATATATATTCAAGATGTCTTACATTTCTTTCTGCTTGCTCTCTCTGAGCAAGTATATCACGGAAATTCTTCTCTGCAAGAGCTTTAGCCTGAGATTGACACAAAATTGGATGACCAGGTTCAGCTCTAGACTAATTAATGGTTAACACAATTTCAACAATTTTCTTCTATTAAAGAACATACAGAACTATGAATATAGCATAATGATTTATTTATTCATCTATACAATCATATAAAGTAGCAGTTCAGATTCAAGTCGTGTCATCTATGTGAAAAACTGGCTCAGGACATACCGCTCGTTCGACAGTCCGCTGATGCCTCTCTAATCTTGCTTTACACCTTCTAGGTGAATCAACTTCAGCTCCTTGAAACTTTTTGTGAAAGAATGCTTCAAAATGATTATAAAAAAAACACAAACAATTTAGGGGGGGAGGGGGGAAGCCAAGCATTAGAGTCAAGCAGACGAACTACATATAAACAGATGCATCGAAAATATTTTAAAATGCCTCCTCTGAAAGGGAAAAAACATTGGTGGCTGTGATATGTACCATTAGAAGAACCTCCATTATGAAATTGCTGGTCATGGGAGACACCCCGCACATCCTGCTAATGTCCCAGTATGCAAGCAAAGTATCGATCAAGAGATTTCAAGGGGGTAAAAGAACAGTGGGGAAAGCAGTAGTAAAAGCAAATATTTCACTCACAATAACACTGGTGCTCTGCCGGTCTCTGGAAGGAGCAGTGGACTTCTCAGAGAAGGATCTCTCTGCCCGTTCTCTTGCATCCAAAGCAGCTTTCTCAGCAACTGCTTTTTCAGCAGCACGTTCGCGAGCTTCTGCAGTAGCTCTTTCAACAGCAGCGCGCTGTTGTGCCCTGAGTTTGGATTCCGCTGCAGCTTTGTCGGCTAATGATTTTTCACGAGCTTCTGCAGTGGCCTTCTCTGCCTTTTCTCGTGCCTCAGTCATTGCTCTCTGGCGAACCTCCGCTGTAGCTTTATCCACAGCAGCCCTCTCTGCCCTTTGTCGAGATTCTACCATTACTCTTTCACGAGCTTCGCGGGTTGCTCTTTCAACAGCAATTCTATCCTTCTCTCTTTCCCTTTCTCTCTCTATTTCTTCTTCATGTTTCCTTAAGTGCTCATTTTCCTGTTCTCTTTCTCTCTGTATCATTTCTTCTTTATCCATCTTCTGGTGGTCCTGCTTATTCTCCTCCGGTCCAATTTGATTTTTTGGAACACGTAGAGCTGGCTTGGGCATTTCCTCATTTTCTCGTGGTGAAATGTCATGTTGGGTTGCTTCAAATTCCTTCCCATTATGAACCCTTTGGCATACCTCTTGTGCTGTTTTGGTTTTCTTGTTGCTTTCTTCCAACTTACGAGACACATCAACTCCAATATCATTAGACTGCCTAATCACCCCTGACCCAATTTCTATGTTTTCCTCTTGACGTGATAGACGAGCAGCAGTTCTAATATTTTCATTTTCTTTCTTTATGGGGCACTTTCAACCTGGCTTGGTTTACTGTCCATCTGGCTGCTGCCAACTTTTCCATCTGTAGTTTTCATTCCATTTTCTTCCAGTCCCTGACCTTCCTTGGTAGATTTCTTTCCTTTCTCTTCACATTTAAGGGCATCATTTTTGTCATTCTCTTCATGTACATGAGCCTTCTTTTCCCTCTCTTCACATTTAAGGGCCTCCTTTCTTTCATTCTCTTCGCATATATGAGCCTTCTTTTCCCTCTCTTCACGTTCAAGGGCCTCCTTTCTTTCATTCTCTTCACGTATATGAGCCTTCTTTTCCCTCTCTGCATGTTCAAGGGCCTCCTTTCTTTCATTCTCTTCACGTATATGAGCCTTCTTTTCCTTCTCTTCACGTTCAAGGGCCTCCTTTCTTTCATTCTCTTCACGTATATGAGCCTTCTTTTCCCTCTCTTCACGTTCAAGGGCCTCCTTTCTTTCATTATCTTCACGTATACGAGCCTTCTTTTCCCTCTCTTCACGTTCAAGGATCTCCTTTCTTTCATTCTCTTCACGTATATGATCCTTCATTTTCCTCTCTTCACGTTCAAGAACCTCCTTTCTTTCATTTGCTTCACGTATATGAGCCCTCTTTTCGGTCTCTTCATGTTCATTGGCCTCCTTTCTTGCATTTTCTTCATGTATTTGAGCCTTCATTTCCCTCTCTTCTCGTTCAAGAGCCTCCTTTTTTTCACTCTTTTCAAGCATAATATCACTCTTTTCATTCTCTTCAATTTTACAAACCGCTTCTGCTAGCTTTCTTTCTCTCTCTTCACAATCAAGGGCCTCTTTCACTGCTTTCATCTTCTTTTTACTCTCTTCACATAAACGAGCCTCCTCGGCTAGTCTCTTTTCATTCTCTTTATGTTTTCTTCCTCCCTCTTCACATTCAAGGGTTTCCCTTTCTGCATTCAATCTTCTTTCCCCTTCTTCATGCACGTGGCTCTCTTCAACTAGTTTACTTTTAATTTCATCATTTTGACAAGTCTCTTCAGCCAAGTTCTTTTCTCTCTCTTCCCGTTGAAGGGCCACCTTAGCTGCATTCAGTCTCTTTTCACTTTCATCTTCAGCGAGCTTCTTTTCATGTTCTTCTTGCCTATGAGCCTCTTCCACTAACCTCACTTCACGATCATGAGCTTCCATAGCTGCTTTCCGCTTCTTTTCACTTTCATCATATTTGTATGCCTCTTCAGCTAGCTTTGTGTGACTCTCATGATGATCATAAGCCCTACTGCCTGTTTTCAAGCTCTTTACAGTCTCATTGGATTCACAAGTTTCTTCAGTTGACCTCCTTTCGTTCTTCTCATTGCGTGCTGATTTCAGTTCTTTCTTCTCTTCAATCTCACATGACTCCATATCTGCTCTTGGCTTCTTCTTTTCTTTCTTTTCATGGACCACATTCTTCTCACATCGTTCCTGCTTACCTTGTACCAGCTCAAAGAATTTTTTCTCCACCTTCCAATGCACAACTTTGTCTTCTTCTCTGGAAAGACAATGACTGTAATACATTAGTATAATTTTTTTTCAAAAAATAAAAATTTGTATAAAGCTAAGATTGTACTTTTGTTTTGCTGGGGGGTCAGATGGTTGTTTCCTCTGCGTTATCTGCTCTTCTGATATCCCAATACTTTTTTCCTTCTCTTCAAATTCCACAGCTACATCTGCTTCCTTAGTGGTCTCTGGAATTTGCTCTCCAGAAAAACCATTCATTTTATAAGCACCTTCTTCAGCAACCTCCTGGGCTATCTCCTGTTTATGTGGAAACGCTTCTTGAGCTGCTCTATACTGATTGCTCTTTGGACCGTCACTCTGAAACGACTTTTTACGGCTATGAAGATTATCCTTCTTTCTCTGCATCGATTCTTTAGCACTCTTCAGTCTCATTTGAGCTTGCTCCATTGCTTCTTTCATGGCCGCCACAGAGGCGGCAACAGCTGAACCAGCATCCACCTCAACGTCTAAGAAGGGTGGTGAACTATCCTTAGCAGCCTCTTCGTGTGCTCGAGCTCTCGAGAAACTAGCAACATGGAAACTCTTATCGACTTTGGGGTTTGCAGCTGCCCTCGATTCCCACTTGATGGGCAATTTGGGTGGTGGTCTTGATGGAGGCGGCACACACGTAGGTTGAGTTCGAAGGTTGACATCAGATATTGTTATAAAAGAATTTGTGGGAGATGATCTGCCCCTGCTTGATGTCGGCCGACTTCCGGAATGGTGGGATTGATTTTGGTCACTCGAAGACAGATCAGAAGATGCATTTGATTTAGGACTAAAGGGTTCCTGGCATGCCTTCAGTTCATCTCTGGAGTTCCTTGAGCTACTGGAAGTGGAGTGTGACTCGTCTTTCTTGAGATGTTCCGCTTTACCATTGCTTTTAGGCTCAAGAGCTATACTTTCAGTCGGGCAATCAGAGGATCCATCAATTACGAAACTGTATCCAGGAACAGCATGGAGCTGAGCTATGTGTGTTGTTCCGTTAATCACATCTTCATCACTCCGACTTATCTTATGATAATCCATGTTGAGTTGCTTTGTGCTACCATGTAAATGATTACAATCCCCATTTGTTGTGAATTGGGAATCTCCATTTGTTGAGAACTGATTCCCATTCTTATCAGGCAAACTAACAGCATCCCCATTCACCTTTACTGAAGAAGCACGTTCAGAATTCGGTTTCACAGGATTCCTATATTAGCAGAAATGGAAAAGAAAGAGGGCTCAATGTCAAATTTCTTGTTTTCAGTATATTCTATACACAAAAAGCATAAACTACAAGTATTCCAATGAGAGCAGAAACTCATCAACGCATGTAAAGAAGCCCAAATAAATAAACAGATGTATCTAAACCACAAATCGACATCCTTAAAATGTCAAGTCATTTTTCGGTGACATTAAATTGTAGCTCTTACATCAGCAATGAAAAGCTCATATTTTCATTTTCTTCAGCTAAAAGACGATTCCATGAAAAAACCAAACAACCCATGAACACAACAAAGGGGGGAAAAAAACTCTTTTTTTTTTCTTTCCAGTGATCACTGAATAAAAAAAATCAAAACCCACAACCAAAATCCCACCTTTCTTTCTTAACCTCCATGAAGAGCTCTTCATAAGGGACCCCAAAATCACCACCATCAAAACCCCCGAAGATCTCATCGTAGTCAAGGGCCGAGCTCCTTGGGTCCACCGCGTCGACCGCCGGTGGGAGGTCCAGGACCGGGATGGACGACCCACCTCCCCCGCCGAAACCTCCGAAGATCTCGGCGTAGTCGTCGACCCTCGCCGTCGCCGTGGGGGCCATGTAAGGCGCGGCGGCGAACTTCGGGGGACCACCGAAGACGTCGTCGTAGACCGACTTGGTGGGGTGAACCAAGCCGTTGCCGTTGGGGATCCGCCATGATGGGTGCTTGTAGTCCTCCATTTTTGTTTGAAAAAAAAAGGTTTTTTAGGATTCTTTAGAGGTTCTCTCTCTCTCTGTGCGGAGAAACTCTCCGTGAAGAGAGAGAATGAGAGAGAGAACAGTAAGGAAAAGCTGGATTTGTATTTATTTGGGGGAAAGAGAGAATGTCAAGTTTGCGAGTGTTAAACAGCTTTGCAGGTTTTTTTTTTAATTATTTAATTTAATATTTAATATATTTTTATTTTCTGTATTTTTTGTTGGTTATTTCAAAGCGCGTCTGCTGGAGAGGTGACGAAACGGAGAGATCCGTTTGTTTGTCTGAATTGACTATATTACCCCTGTATTATTATTATTGTTATTATATTTGTTTTGTCTTTTTTGTGTTTTAGGTATTCTTAATTGTCTTGTTATGTTCATCCCGTGTGGATGTCTCATCGATCTTGGATTACTATTCTAATCATGATCACGTTTTTAAACAACAATCTTTAAACAATGACGATTAAGCTGCTTCTGTTTTTCTCAGTCATCATGTTTTATCAAAGATTTATTAGTTGTAGTCCTATTAATTAACAGTATAATGTTTTTTTAAAAGGGTTTCTTTTTGTTACATATGTATCTCTGATAGGATCCAGGTTTGCAAAAATATTTTTGTTAGATCTTCGATGGTAAAAATGTCTCTAATAAACCAATAAATAGTGTAATGGTTCCCCTATGGTTAGTCACTTGACGTGTTGTTAGAAAATGGCTGTTATCCTCCATAAGTGAAGAGAAAAGTTTAAAATACAATCAACTTGTGTTTTGTTTGTTAAACCCATCTCGTTCTTATTCCTTCTCCATTTTCTCCCTGAAAATATATGAAATGAGGAAGATGCACGTTGAGGTTTTGATTTTATGCATTGTTGGTCTTAAGGGCGATATCATGGTGGATGTGATGAGATCAATTGACTTATCACATTTATTTTCATTTTTTTTTAAAAAAAATTAACTATTACTGTTATCCTTTCAAACCATGACAATCCAACACGCTAGTGATCCCCTCCATCCTACCAATTTATTTTGCCCGGCCCAGATTTTATATTTAAAATCCTCAAATTACCCCTGTTATATTATTGTTACCTTAATAAACATTAGATTTGAATCATCTTTATTTCTCTCCAATCTCCATAGTCCAACGCTCGCCATCATCACCCCACTACCCGCCGCGATCATGCAACTTCTCTCACTATTTGTTGTCTATCATGGAGGGGAAATACCTTTCTCATGGTAATCATTGTCTGTTGTCTCTTCTTTGATTCACTCAAATATTTATTTTTAATTAATGTAAATTGTTGTTCTATTTTCAATAGAAAAATTTATATTTTTCTTATAAATATATAATAAAAGTATATTTTTTGAAAATTTTGTAGAATTTATTTTTTTAAATCACCTCATCTATAAAAATTTCTGGAGCCGCCATTCGTTGTCTCCGCCCCTTCCATCGAGTGTTCATATCATCTTCAAAAACTACTCCTTATCGATTCTTTGATTTGCAGACTCGTTGATTTGATCAAGGGTTGATATGGGTTTGATTTGGGTTCGATTTGAAGTGGATTTGATTGGCGGTTAGGGTTTGTTTGCAAGTGTTGAGAGGGGTTAGGGTTTTAAGCAGACAAAATGAGAGGATTGAGAGGGATGAGGTCGACTTGTATTTAGGTCGGGTTAGGGTAATTTATGTTGGGGGTAAATAGGTAATCTGCACATGTGTGGTTAACAAAATAATGATGATCCATTTTGTTTTCTTACTGTGAGTAACAGAGGGGTACATTTGCATTACTTATTGATTTAGTAAGAGTATTGTTGCCATACTAGATCTAATAGGGGTATTTTTGCAAACCCAGATCCTAACAGGGGTAAATATGCAAAAAAAAAAAAAACCATTTTAAAATGCATACCGGTATGAAAAGGTAGTGGAGCTACTCAGCCGCAATTAGCTCTGACTCCATCTAGCTAGGTCAAAATATATGTGCACTCACATGATCCAATTTGTCACAAAAACATGTCACGTGGCATGAGAATAAAATTTTGTAACCCAATGTTTGAATTTACAATTAGAAATGGAGTGATCTCATCCTATCAATTATTTTGTTATTGAACCCCCACATCAAAATTAATAATTTGTTATTATTTCAATTTCATAACTATGTCAAAAGTTTTTTTTTCTAGTCACAAGTGGGACCTCTGGTGTTTCAAATCACTTCCTCATCAAATTTTGATGTTGCGTAGCTAGATGCATGGGGCCAACCAGGGGGTGAAATTTTATTCAGATACAGTCATTGGGTGGAGAGGAATTGTTCTTGGTGATTCATAATGTTTGGTGAATAAAATATTATAAAAAAGAGACGATATGTATCAACTACAAGGAATCCAGGTGGGGTGGCACAAATATATTTTGGGGACCATGTATTGACATAAAATAGCTACCTGTCTCCGGTCGCATTCATCAAATTATTAATTTAAATTACAGATGGTTTCCCTTGTTTTTCAGTTCAGTTTAATAAAACTCCACAAATCATATACACTTACCATTGGCAAAGGACACATGCATATTGCATGCATGAGACGTACGTGAGCAGAATCAAATATGCATGTTGGTGATGAAACAAAATCTTACTCGATCTCTACTTGTTTGCTTACGGATATAAACTGTACCTTTGTTTTATTCATATTCCATTAAATTGATTCAACTGCTGAGTGGAAGTATATGTGTTGTGACGTATATACATGAGTTTTAGTGTAGTTGCAACTGAGCTATCCACTGTTAATATCAGCATTTATTTCTAAAAGATTTCCTCTCAACGGTTTTGTTAGGTCGTGCCCATAATGAAGCACGAGGCCTGAATAATAATCACAATCAAAGAAGTGCCCATTTCGCCTATTATCACAAGTACTAACAATCAACTTCTCTATAATATATAACTGCTCAAATAGAAAATAATAACCATGCAAAACATGGATCATGTTCCTGTATGCTTCAGTTAGATGTCTCTTCTAATCTGATAGGACGCCTTTGAAACTCACTTTTACTTTTCTGTTTTGATTGTTTTATTTTTTAATGAAATTTTTTTTCCCCTTAGAATTATATTTCGAATTCAAATAATGAAATTGCGGTAACAATCCCTATATTTTCTTTAAATTAAAAAAAAACATGGATCATGTTTAAGGCATTTTATCCAACCTTGATAAAAAGGAAAGAAAATAAAGTTGTTATTACAATATATATAAAATCATTTTTTCAGCTTGTTTACATTCTCATATTTTTTATTAGCTATTTGATCTAACTATAATGAGATGTATACATTACTAAAAAAATTTGTATTTTCTCTAAGTGACTTCATACAACTCATTAGAGTATCCATTAATTCATTTTAAAAAAAATTACTAGACTCGGAAGAGCTAGCCTAGTATATATTGATATCTATTTCATATTTTATAAAAAAAAAATATCTTTAGATATGAGCTAGGTGTGATTGGGAAACTTCCCAATATTAGCATGTCTTCATGAACGTACAATCGATCATTTATATATTATTTATACCGCTGCCAGATCTTGATGTGCCATAATATCATAGAATATACCATGCATGCATGAATCCATGATATTAAAAACATAAACAATTTTAGATCAGGTGAATGATGTCCGCCACTTCCTTTTGAAAGGTTCAAATCGTTCACAAACTAAAGCAACCTTTCACAAAAGCAGCAGATCGGGCTCCTATCATTGCGTGATTATAAAATGCCAAAAATTGTTGGGCTTCTCTTTTATTCCGAGACAAGATGATCGATCAGATTGCCTTATCAAAGATTCAAAGTTTCTTTATTTTTTCTCCTTTGCAATTGAGAGAGAGATTCTATATTTAAGAGAGAGAGAGAGAGAGAGAGAGAACTAGTGGAAACCATGTTGGTATGTTGGTTTGTTTTAAAACGGCTGGCTGAAAATTTGTACACCAAGTTCATGCAATTCTTTAGATAAACTTCTTCTGATTTAAATATATCATCCTTTATATTCAGAATAGTGCTATTTTGCTTTGTAGGGCTTCGGGAATTGGGACCCCACAAATCGTAGATGTGAGTTTAGAACGCGCTACACATTTATGTTTGGATTAGTGTTTAGATCAAAACATAAATTCCACTTACACACATTCAAATCATATCTTAAATCATATCATAGACGTGTGTTTTGTTGCGTGATAACAAAACTGATTCTACAAGAAATTGAGTTTTAAAATTGATGCGGTAGAAAACTTACCCCCATTTTTTTAACATTATTTATTTAAATTTTATATGCAAAAAGTTATTACTATAAATTTGTTTAGTTACACAGTATCAAAAACATTTTTCTATAAATACAAAATATGTCTCACTGTGAGACCAAAGTTGCCGTTATGAACATTGTTCTTTACCATTGAGAGGGAATTGAAAAATATTTGAAAAGAGTGACAGGGCCCCCAATGTGCTGGCTACATCAAGGCACATTGACCAAAGCTTTTGAAGCTCCCCATCATCAGATTTGAATGATTACAGTGTTATAGGCTTTTCTTTTTTTAGTGACAACACGAAACAAAGAATATATAAAAATGATTTGATTGATGTTATTGATTGGTGCGCGCTTAGTGGGGAGGCATGCCCTTGTTATTTGGTCCGAGTTTTATGTGCTTACGGTCTACGGGTCCCCTTTATCGTGCCCCTGTCTAATTCATATCATAATATACTCTTTGAAAACTATTATATCGTACAAATGTAGGGCTGGTAAACGAACCAAGCCGCTCAAGCTCGATTTGGTTTGAGCTCGTTCAGGCTCGTTCAATTAGACAAATGAACGAGTTTGAACAATTTTTAAAGCTCGGTTAGGCTCGGGAACTGGATCGAGCTTCATTTTGTGTTCAAACTCAACTCGTTTGTGTTATAAAAGCTTAGTTGAAACTTAACAAAACTCCTTTATAAAATCAGAACATTAAATTAATACAAAGTTATGGTCGTTTAGGCCCATGAACTTGGTTTATTTATGCTAAAATTTATTTTCAATCCCTAAAAACCTTAAAATGAAGAAGAACACTAGGCTTGTTGAAGCTCATGAGCTCGGCTCGGCTCGACTCGTTTTTAAACGAGCCGAGCTTGAACATGTCAAAGCTCGGCTCGTTCGACTCGTTTATCACCCCTATACAAATGCATATTCTTCATTGTATAGATAATATAGATATATAACATACACGAAGTAACTAGCCATTCAAATTTCAAAACAAATGTGAAAGATGTGCCAGAAAATGTTTGTCCTGCGTGGGCATATTATTTGTTTTGGATAGCACATTGATCTGTGTAAGATAATGATACAAAGCTCGGAGTGTTAAATTACATATTTTAAAGTTGAATAGAGATGATAAATGATGATTTCATTAATTATACGACACTGCTTGGTTGTATGATTGAGAATATCCCACCTAAAAAAACTATAAGCTGACGAGGGTTTTGATGATGGATCACACACTATATATAAATGGGAATAAGCCAAGTCACCAGCAAAAGCTTGTAAATCTATACAAAAACTTTTGGAATTCCATGCATGTGTTTGGCTTTGCGGTATGGGAGCCTGCATTTGGAAACTCATCCTTACGATGCGAAAAGCATAGTTTCCATGTGTTTCAAAACACAGCAAAAAATGCCTTTCGCCACCACCCCCAACTTTTAAACAAAACGTTGAAAATTTATTTGAATAAGAGTTTGCGTTTAGTGGTGTTTTGAAATATTACTGCAGGCCTAACACAATGCCAAACACTACCTAAGGCCTAGTTTGGGACCGAGGCGTGGACGGTAGTGTTTTTTTTTTTCATGGATGAAAATCACCTATTAACACCATTTTTTCTTTCCCACCACAAATGCGAGAAAAGCATTTGGATCCGCGATGACGTTATGCGGTGTTGTCTGCCACAGAATCTGCCCCACCCCGTCCTTTCGCCCCCTTCCCGCCCTCCTTTCGCCCCCTTCCAACCCCCCATCTTCCTCCGCCCACCTTCGCCCCAGCCCTACCTCTCCTCCTCTTCCTCTTTCACAACCAACATAAAATAGATTTTTTTGTAAGATTCATTTATTTGGAGATGTCTAAAGAACACCATCTATTTGGGTTAGATGTACATAGATATTGGGTGTGAAAGAGAAACAAAAGGATGCAAATAGAGGTAATAACAACGGAGTGCATGCTTATTGTTTGAATTTGGGATTAATGTATGATGGTATTCTAAATTAAGAGAACAAAATGTGAGAGATATTCTTACATATTAGAGGGGTGTAAATATAGGTACCTATTAAAAATAAGGGTGCCTCTAATTGCACCCCTTATTTTTCGGTGCATACCCCTACTAAATGGATATAGCTTCAAAAAAAATTTTAATTGGATATGGTGCACACCCTCTTATCTAAACGATTCGACATATATACCGTCGAGATTGGCCCACTCCGTCGACATCAAATCCATTGATGGTGACATAAAACTGAAAATAACTTCTTTGAAACAGATTCGACATATGGAGTGTCGAGTAAATACATCTTATTTGATTGTTATGGTGTCAAAGTAGACAGTCACTGACACTAGAGGTTCTGTACCCTCATTGACACATGCAATGCCAAGTGGAATAGAATACCTTGACACAAGGCTATCGACACATCAACGAATATCTTCAAACATTTTTTTTAGGTGTATCAACATAATAACTGTCGACATAGTATAATTATCTTGATAATTTGAGTGTCGACGCGATTATCTGAATGTTTATTCAATTTTTTAGGGCTGTCGACAATTTAAGTGTCAACATATGTGATATATCTTGACACCGAGAATGTTATTACTAGTAGCAGGAGCCCATTCTTCAATTTTTGAGCGGTTCAAATATTTAAACATTAAAAAAATAACTCATTCATACATTCAAACATTGAAACATAGAAACACAATTACAATTAAATTGAACACTCAAAACTTTCAAACATTTAATAACTGAACTGATAAACATTCAAACATATTTAGATTGAAGCACCAAATGTTGTTGCCTTCAAAATGTTATACAAAAAACAAACATTCCTTTTCTCTTCCTCTTGTGGCTGTTTGTAGATTGATTCTTCATATTGGAGGTTATAGGTCAAGAAAATTCTTTTGGAGCAATACTACATCATTCCCAATGAATTAAGTATAACAACACACACAAAGAAAAAAAATGAACTTTTGTATTGTATGAATAACTCATAATTGAATTTTTTTTTTTAAGTATACAAATCTACAAAAGATTTGCACATTGTATAACTTCAAAAAAAAATATGAGATCACTTGTAAAAAAAAAAAAAGTTGGGCCAATTTATAACTTTAAACCAAATTAATAATTCTCAAATAATCTAATCCTATATATGAATACCAAACATGAATAAAACCTTGAACAAAACACCTAAACATGAATCAAACCCTAAACAACATTGAAAACCTAAAACTAAGAAAAAAATAACCCTTAATATATAACTCATAATATTATATAAGTTCAAATGCAAATAAAATATGTAACTCTATCAATGAACATATAAAATCAATTCATAAAAATGAGCATATTTACAAGTACAAATTAAAAATTAGTAGCACATGAGATCAATCACAAAAAAAAAAAATGGTTACACAAGATTAATACATGTCCTTCAAGAAGGCAAAAGAAGTTGCGAGATGTCGACGAAGAGTGGACAGTGAGGGAGAGCACGAGACCGCTAGTGTCGACGGTGAGAGAGAGTGATAGAAAAAGCTAGGATTTCTTGTGTCTTCAAAGATTGGATGTGTAGTGTGCACTAAACCAAATCCCCTGTTATATACGAGGGCTGTTTATAAAATATAATGAATTTTTGTTGGGTGTGTGAACATTAAATATAGAGGTTTACGAGAGAAAGTAAGAGGTGCAATTAGATAAAGTGGTTTTATTTAAGTCTCTCAAAATTATAGATAAAATTACTTTATTTGAGTCCCTCAAAATTGTAAGTAAGATTTAGTGAGCCGCGATCGGTCTCCGTTCCAAGACCCACGTCGTCCTGGCCACCCTCAACAAGCCTCAGTCCGACCTCTCTTCCCACCAGAAGAAGATATTCAAGGTCCACGACCACGTCGCCGTCGCCATTGCCGGCCTCACCGCCGACGGGAGGGTCCTCTCCAGGTACCGCAGATCGGAGTGCATCAACCACAGCTTCGTCTACGAGTCTCCGCTTCCCGTCTCACGCCTCGTCGTCCATCTCGCCGACAAGGCCCAGGTACTCCCCCCCCCCCCCCTCTCTTTCCCCATTTCGGGGAACCCTAGATTTCGATCGCTTCATACATCTTTTGGTTCATTCCTTGGATCATAAATTGTTAATTTGTTTTTTGGTTGCACTGCTTTTTGTTTGTCATTTGTTGCTTGGAGGATTTTAAATGGGGTTGTGATCTGATGGAGTTGTGTGGTCTACTGTCCAAATGAAAGGGTGATAGGGAATGTTGGGTACAGAAGGGTTTAAGGTTTTGTTAGAACAAAGGCCATTTATCTCATGATGTGGTTTCCATGTAAATGCCAAGGGGAGATAACAAGACATTGGAAGTGTAATCCATTTCAACCTCGTCAATGTGCGTATGGTTTGATGCATGTAACTAAGATCAAAGTGTATTGAATTCGAGACTTCACAGAGTGACTGATCTTAGAAAATTAGGGACTGGGTGAAATGACTTCGGTAGATATTGAGCCTTGTTCAGTCACTTGAAAAATCTGCTATTTAACTAGAGGATGTTGGAATGGGTTGCACTATCCGATGGCTTGGTATCTCTACTTAGGTTTACATGGAGCGTGGGAGAGAGAAATAGAGGAAGAGGTGACCCTAGGGATCGATTTTGAACTAGGGTCCGAATTTGAATGAGTATTCTAGTATAAGATTCTCCTGTATTATTCTCAAAAAAAAGAAAAAAAAGAAAAAAAAAAGAGTACTCTAGTCATTTTTATATGTGAAATATGACATTTGTAACTTCATAAAAATTTGTGGAGCATAGGGAGTTTCAATTGTATTATTTAATTTTGCTGATGTTTCTTCGATGAGTTTGTTGCTTGGGAGGGGTGGCTTTTGTTCATTCTGTGAAAAAATACAGCCGGTTTTTCTTGTGAGATCATTGCTTTTATAGGTTTAATTCCTGGATATTAATCAGAATAAAGTTGTTCTGCACTTTACAATAAATGAAGCATTGGAGAATTGCGAAGGAGCTTATAAAAATTAATCAAGTAATTATTTGAAATGCACAACGAAGTAAGCCATCTAGAGATCCATGTCGTTGTAATGAATTCAGGATTAAATGTATCACCAGTAAGATGTGTCGTAAACTGTTCAAACCGATGCCCTTTGTATGCCCTTTGTCGCTGTTTCCTACATGCTAGGGTACAGAGGTCAAGATGAAATCTTAAATTTGTTGCAGTAAAATTTTGGAAGAAGTATATGACACTAGAGATGTAGTAGTACACTATTATTTGAGTTATTAGGTTAGATGATGGGGATAGAAAAATATGAATGAACATTGCCCTTTTCCTTGATTCTATGGAACGTGAAGTCTGCTCGATTGGGTGCCTTTAATCCAATTTACAGGTAATTCTTGATTTGATTTTAATCTGAAGTATTCATCTGAAGCACTCATAGTATACAACTTATTTTAAGCTCATTAAATAATTTCTTGTGTGTGTGTGTCCCTTTTCTGCACATTCTTTATTGCCAATTCTGGTTTTATTTTGTCTTTGGAGGGCATGGACTAGTAGGTTTGCTAAGGAAGTTAGCTCAATCTTTAGAACTGCTTGACGACTTGATGTCTTTTTTTATTTATTAATTTATTATGAATTAACAATGTTCACTGGCACTATTATGGTCTGACTAGAGGGGAGGGTGGGAATTGGAGGTGATTAGTCAAACTTTCTTAGTATTTTCATCCATATGTAAATATTTCATTCATAACCGTCTCACCGGTGGAGTTATTGCCTACATGCATCCACTGGGAATGTTAACGAATACGAATTGGATATTTGGCATGTCATATGGATTTTAGACAGATATGGATATTTGTAAACATATCCATACCGATATCCGGATATAATTTTTGCTTCTTAGTAATGTCATTTCATTTTCAGATCTTATGGAGAAAGTCTTGTTTTTATGTTTTCTTTTCTTTTCGTTTTTTTTGCTGTATCGTTCCAATTATTATGCATTTCTCTTCACCTTTCTGTTGCAGGTTTGTACACAGCGGTCCTGGAAAAGGCCATACGGGGTAGGTTTACTAGTTGCTGGTCTGGACGAGTCTGGAGCCCACCTTTATTACTACTGCCCCAGTGGGAACTATTTTGAATACCAGGCCTTCGCAATTGGGTCTCGTTCCCAGGCTGCAAAAACCTACTTAGAGCGAAAATTTGAGACATTCAGGAACTACAAGGGTGAAGAGCTCATCAAGGATGCTCTTTTTGCGATCAAAGAGACATTGCAGGGAGAGAAGCTGACAAGTTCGATCTGCACAGTAGCTGTTGTTGGGGTTGATGAGCCCTTCCATTTTGTTGCCCCAAAGATGATACATGAAGTGATTGACTCAATGGAGGTCAGGGAGGAAGCATCAGCTGAGCAAATTGACATGCAGGAGGATAGAAGCCCAGATGCTGCTCCTATGGATATTTGATCAGTGTTGTGTTTCCTGAGCCCCTTCTAAGGCAATGGACAGAACAACTCATTTTGATTATTATTTAGAAGCTTTTCGGGTGATGTACTCCATTTGTGGACTTAATGATAATAGATTATTTGTTAAGGTCCTGCAATTGCCACTAGTTTTTTTTTTATTCATGAAAAAGAAACAGACAATCAGACTTTTCTGCGATGGTCCCTTAAACCTCAACCATTGGCACTCAGCAGTAGCTCTTGGCCATTAATTTGCACTCAAGATGCTGGATGTTTTATCAGCTGCAAATAACATTATGAAACAAGAACTCAATTGTGTTCAAATTTGCATTTCATGTTGATACGGGGGTCAGATGTACTATCACGACAGATAATCGAAATAGTTATAATACATCCTTCATCGAGTTTATAACTCAACAAAGATGAAATCCACAAGACAAGATTTGCATTCCAGTCGAATGTGAAGCAGGCTCTGATAGGATTATTAGCCCTCCCCAACAATCATGGAAAAAAACCATAGTAATTTTGTCATCAGTCCCCAAAATGCAACACTAAAGCTGCCACGCGATACAAATAATCATGTACTCCAAGTAAATCAATTTTCAAGCAATGAGCTTTAGACATTCTTGGCAAATGGAGGAATTGGAAGGCCCTTGGCCTGCATCTGCTTGTACATCCACTGCCAGTTCTCTGGTCTGACCTCACCACCTAAAGAGCGGGTCACAGAGCCGCCACTGCAAGTGCCAACCTTGCAGCACTCTTCAAGTGAGAGACCATTCACTAATCCATATATGAACCCACTTGCAAACAAGTCACCTGCTCCTGTGGCATCAGTTGCATGCGCTTCTCCTACAGCAGGAACTCGAGCGACCTGAAACAGCAAGATTGTATGTGGATCACGAGGAATCAAGGATTGCACGAATGGCCTGGATATTTTGCTTGAATTTCATCAAGGACAAGAGCAACTGATTGAGCATAGAACAAAGTGAGGGCCAATGTGAATTCAATGGTGCATTTATGTTATTTTTGTGCATCTAATTACATAATATAGGTACATATACATATAATTAATAACATGCAGTGCTACAAGTAAATATGAGTTTCTGTATTCAGAAACCTTGATATAGTGTATCTGGATCCAAGGAAAGGCCGGGCCACGAGGCTATTTCTTGGATCAGTATTTATCTAGATAACCTATTTTGGCATGAAACCTAGTAAGCACTAAAATTGGCTTCAGCTATCCAAAAAGAGTTTAAACTTGAAATATTACTGGAAAATAAAAATAAAAAAGAAATAAAAAATGGCATGCTTTCAATTGAGAAATACAAGGTGGGGCACACCTCTTTCTCATGTTTTGCAATGCATCCTTTGGAACCAAGGGTTATCACAGACCACCGACAATATTTGGCCAAGAATGCTAAAGCAGCCTCAGGATCCGTGTTTGATTCACCCCTGAAAATTTGGAGAAGCTAAAAAAAAACCATGCACCACGCAATACTCACAGTTTTACATTAGGGATACATTCAACTAAATGGAGTTGCAGTTAAATCACCTCAGCAGCTCTCTGGCTTCATCTTCATTAGCGAAACACAGGTCTATATTCCCACTTTCCAATAGCTCTAGAAGAGGTGTCCTGTACTCTCGAACCATCTGGAAAATAGTTGAAAATAGGTTTAATTTTAATATTAGCCATTAAAAAATGAAACAAGAAAATTAAAGTCTAGTTATACCTCAAAACTGGCCAAGTCAATGGATACAGACATTTCTCTTGTTTGGCAATCTTCACAGCCGTTTGAATTAAGTCCATATTGAAATATGCATATCTCATTAACAACCACTGTATACATTTGCACTCATCAAAAAGCATGAAATCTCAGGAGGAAAAAAAAAGTCTAAAAGGAAAGAAGCTACATGACGAGAAGGATAGTTACCTTTGCACCCTTAAAATCCTCTGTTCTCAACTCACTGGCCTGGAAATGGGAAGAAAAGATGTTAGTATAATTAGGTGGCGGTACCTAAACAGCCATAAAGCATAATCAGAAAATCCAAAACTGCATACCTGAAGCCTAACTGCGGAAGAAAGGCATGGTCGCATGGTACGATTGCCTTTAGCATCAACCAAACATGCACACTGTAAATGTTCATTAGTTCATGATCTTTTTGGAGTCTGATAATGCAAAAGTTGAGGCAGTTTTATGCATTGATTTAGCAAACAATTGTAAGCAACTCAGAAAACTTTCAGTGCAGCTCACCTGAGCAGTATGCCCCTTCTTTGTTCTCAACCTTGAAAGGTCCACCCCATTAAAACTCATGTTATCGACAAATAATTGGCCCTGATCATCATCCCCACACGCTCCAATTATTCCACATGAAAGCCCAAAACCTGCAGTTAGGCCACGGACAGTATTGGCAATGCTTCCCCCAGCAATGGTTCGAATGGGAGAGATGTCGTCAACCAATGGGAGGATGTGGGTATTCACTTCGCTCAGTATATGTTCCAAGTCTTTGATGGCTACCTGCTTGCCGTTTCATAATATACCAAATATTTATTAAACGGAGAGAGAGAAAGGGGAAAAAACAAGACCATGATGGAGGCTTGAATTACGCAGATTATTGCAATGCTTGATCAGTACAAAACACAAATTCAGTGAGTTTTCATTCAATCTGCCTGTAATGGAAAGACTACCCTCATAAACTCATTCAATTCATGAATACATGGAAGACTTAATAAAAAGTAATGCAGACTTAAGAAAGAATTGCTATACAACTATACAGAGGCAATGTTAACACAGATAACCAAATTAGTCAGCTAACGAGAAATCCAAAACAATAAAAAAAAACTATTACTAACAAGAAATCGAGGCATTAGTAAAACCCATTTTCCTCGCATTTCAATTATATAATTTGATCAAAATTGTCTTCAGCTCGATAAGCATCCCATAAAATCCAATCAAAGCAGACACCCACATCAACAAAAATCACAATTCACAAACACACACAGAATCTAGCAATGCATGACCACTTAACGCTATCAATTTAAAAAAACCCCAACAAACAATCGCCCCAACTAATACAGAGTAAAAAAAAAAAAAAGTGAAGAAGACCTGTTGAGAACCGCCAATCTCGCCGGGGGTGCGATGGAGCAACGACCAATCGACCCTCGCCACGTGGTCGACCAAAGCTGACGGCTGCAGCCCCAACACCACCACCGCCGACCCTCCGACCTCACCCTCCGTTTCTGCCCCCATCTATCTATCTATTTATTTACTTTTTTACTTGTAAATTTTTATTTTCTTGGGCATATAATGCCCAAGAAAATAAAATTTAGATAAAGCAGTGGCCTTTCCCCGTCTCTCACAATCCTTTATTTATAGGGAAGAAGACGACTAAATTACATATACTGCCACTGCATATTTGATTGACTAGGTTTCGTAAAACCAAATATTACGAGGATGCCACAGCACATAAAATATCTCCGGGGACCATATTTTCTTTTTATTATTTCTGTCACGCGTGAATAAATTAGTGGAGCATTATTTTTATTTTTTTTTGGTATAAAATTAGTGGAGAATTATTGATTCTATATTCCACCTTCCGTTGATTGCGGGGTTTACCTATAAAAATTGTTCATTTTTAATTTATATTTTTTTAGATAATTAGTTCTAAATAAACTGTTTTTCTAAATGGGTATCTCCCTGATTTTGATTTCCTAGTCTTTTTTACAGATTTTTAAACTTTAATTTTTTTTATTACTTTACATTCTGGTTTTTTGTGACAATCAATAAAATAATTTTTATGAGAAAAAACTGATTGATTTGTAGACGTATTTACGAAAAAAAATTATTTTTGAAAATCGATTTATAACTTTAGTTCATGTTTCCACCAAACATAAATTAAATATTAAAAGTGGTACAGTTCACACATGGACTGTGAGAAACAGTGGCAATTATTTCAATGGGCACGATCTCTGTTCATGTTGCAAGAATTTCAAGTTAAACATAACCATTTCTTCTTATGAATTATGACAAATTTGTAGCTAGATGCACTTTTTCTCTTATCCTTTTTATTTTTTAAATATTTGTTGAGAAAGTATATAGCCATATAGAGTAGCCAGAATCTTTGGCAGTAGGAACTGTTTGTCATCTAAACTAGTGACATAGCCGGCAAAAGTGTAACCTTTAATAATAAGACTTATTATTTAAGTTACAGCAGAGTAGGGTTAGTTACAGCAGAGTAGGGTTGGTAAACGAACCAAGCCGCTCGGGCTCGACTCAGACTCAGCTCAGTTTGAGCTCGTTTAGGCTCGTTCATTTAGACAAATGAGCGAGCTTGAATAAGCTTTAAAGCTCGGTTAAGCTCGGGACCTGGATCGAGCTTCATTTTATGTTCAAATTCGACTCGTTTGTGTTAACTTAGTTGAAGCTTGACTAAATTATTTTATAAAATCAGAATATTAAATTAATACAAAGTTATACTCGTTTAAGTTCATGAGCTTGGCTTATTTAGGCTAAAATTTTATTTTCAATCCCTAAAAATCCTAAAATGAAGAATAACAATAAGTTCGTTGAGGCTCGACTCGGCTCGACTCAACTCGTTTATAAACAAATCGAGCTTGAATATATTAAAGTTCGGCTCGTTCGACTCGTTTATCACCCCTACAGCAAAATATGCCCTAAGGAGAACAAAACAAGGAGAGGCTCACTGTTGAAAAGAATCCCATACAAATCCAAATGAATGGGTATTCAGTCTCCTGTGGTCCACCCCTGCAAATTTGTTATCAGGTACTACTGTTCACAAATTTTTATTTTATTTTTTACCTGCTCGTTTGACCGTGATAAAATCATAGAATAAACATATATCTCTATCATGCTATTTGATTAGATTCCTTTTAACATTTGAAATATGTATCTTTTTGTGAAGAAGATAAACTTGTCTCAAAAATGTGACTGAGTTTCTGAATGCGGTGTCCCAGGCAACAATGCCAAATGGGCCTTAAATCTAGAATAAGAGGTCGGACTCCTTGTTTGGAATATGGAAAATGATACACTTAGTCACATTCATCAATCAAAACTTAGACTTTACATGTTTTTATTTTTTAAAAATAGTAAACATCAACAAATTAAGTATATGTTTTGATAAAAAAATACATATTGCTCCATTTTCGAGTTGAATGAATCCATTTTTAGTAAGTGTAAGAAAAAAATTATTTAGATATATACATCATCTAACGAGATATATACTTCACTGAATCTGTAACAAGACATATACATCTGTGTTTTGAATTGAAAAAAAAATTGAGTACAACAACACTCTTGGAATAATTATCTTTGAATGTCATCAAACCACACAACGAACATCAACCTAATCTGGTACGTCCAGATTCACACATCCCCAGTTGAAGTTGAACAATAATTCAGCTGTTAGAAATATTTTAAATGTTTTGGTTTTCCCCCATATTATTTTAAATATTTTCAAATAAAGAATCAAAAGTTTTTGTCTTTGAGGGAAAATATTTCCTCTATTGGTTTTTATTGCTTGGGAACATAGTCTCACATTAGTTAAAATGTTTAACCACAACTTACTTATAAGAAAGAAAGTTGCTACTTGGGTAGGGTCCCAATGAGGGCAAAGACTTATGGATTGCATTTGCATTTTCATTTTGCCTTTTGTTTCTGGTCGCTGGTCGCTGGTCGCTGGTCGCCTAGTCGCTAGTCCCTAGTCACTAGTCGTTGGTTGTTAGTTGCTGGTCACCGGGTCAAAAAGAGATGAAGATCTTCACCAATCTGTAACCGTCATATACACAAATTAGTTCATACAAAAGATAAAATTACATTTGAAAAATTTTACATTAAATTGTGTGCACATTAAAGTCCCTATAAATAATCATAAGGATAAATTATTCCCTGTAAAAGATAAAATTGCCCTTGAAAGACTTTTACATTTAATTGGATAGACATTACAGTCTTTATAAATAATCGTAAAGACAAATTGGTCCATGTAAAAGACAAAAATGACCCTGAAGGATTTTTACATTTAATTGTGTTTCAGGGATTATATTATTTGTCTTTATAATTATTTATAAAGACTGCAATATCTACACAATTAAATGTAAAAATCCTTCAGGGGCATTTTTATCTTTTACAGAGACCAATTTGTCTTTACGATTGTTTACAAAAACTGTAATGCATATCCAATTAAATGTAAAAGTCTTTTAGGGGCAATCTTGTCTTTAACATGGACTAATTTGTCTTTATGATTGTTTATAGGGACTGAAATGTGTACACAATTTAATGTAAAAGTTTTTCAAGGACAATTTTATTTTTTATAGGGACTAATTTATTTTTATGACTATTTATAGGGATTTTAATGTCTACATAATTATATGTGAATGGAATATTCTGAGAATATTCTATTAAGTTTGAATGAAAATTTAACTCATAGATGATAATTGGGTTTTTGTAAGTTTTGAGGGACTTGTACGTCTGTTCCAATTTTAGTAGGGACTTATATGAGTTTTCCCATGTTTGTAGGGAATTAGATGTATTTAACCCATTTTATTTTCTTTAAAACTTTGAATCATGAGGGGGATGGTTAAAAATATTTTAAATGTTTTGGTTTTTCCCCATATTATTTCAAATGTTTTCAAATAAAGAATCAAAGGTTTTAATATGTCTTGGAGGAAAAATATTTCATTTATTGGTTTTTGTTGCTTGGGAACATAGTCCCACATTGGTTAAAATATTTAACCACAACTTTATTTTAAAGAAGAAAGTTGCTACTTGGGTAGGATCCCAAATAGGGCAAGGGCTTTTGGATTGCATTTGCATTTTGCCTTTTAGTTTCTGGTCGCTGGTCACCTGGGCGTTGGTCGCTGGTCCTTGGTCGCTAATCCTTGATCGCTGGTCATTGGTTGCTGGTCGCTGGGTCCTTGTCACTGGTCACCAGGTCAAGAAAAGACGAAGATCTTCACCAATCTATAACAGTCATGGACTGTAACTGTCGTGATTAAGGCGACGCGATCTGTAACCACTGTAATTAAGGCGACGCGTGATTGAGGGTGGATGTTTGCGAAACGTTCCATCTGTTTTTTCAAAACGGTCCATTCGTTTTTTCGAAATGGCTCTCTTCTTCCATCGCCTATATAAACATGCTATAGGAGTACTGCAGAGACAAGCAAGAAATCTCAACTATCTCTCTTGTTGTAGAAAAGTTTTCTTTTGTTCTTTTTGGTGATTATTTAAGTTTGCGACCGGTTCACATTGTATTCTTCCTGCTGCACCTAAAAAAAAGATCAGCGAGGCTTGGTGGTTGTATCCGGGGAGCAGATCGTCGAGTACCATGCGCGATTGAGGGGGCGATTCTATTTTTAAGACATCGTTCTACGTGCCTCCATACAGACCATCTCTGAATCTCTTTCTGTTTTGATCTGCTGTTTGATCCACTGATTGTTTGTTTAATCTGATTTTAAAAAAGTTATTCCAACATCAACTTCTTTTTTATTTTACAAACATGAACAACCCAATGTTGCCTTCTCACTGGCTAAACAATATAATCATGGCAAGCCCCGTTGTCAATCTCAATGTATCATCACCTTTTCCTACAAATGGGACCATTTAGATCCAAGAAACAGAAACGTTGTACGAAAGAGTACATGTTTGGACGGAAAACATAGCTTTAGATAGCTTCAAAAACTATTTGGGGGAAGATGATGAAAGTAAAAGAATGTTTAACCCAAACTAAAGTTTGATGAAACCAATTCAAATCTAACCCAATCCGAGCCTCACCTGAGATGCCCAACACAAACCCAGCCTGTCGGGTTTGATTCAGATTGGATGAAATTCAAATTAGGTTAAAATTTGATTTAAAAAATATGTCATTGTCGATAATTTGAATCTAATAATAACGGTTAATGCTCCACATGAAAAAAGAAGAAAATGAAAATGAAAAACAATGCTAGTAAGAGAATAAAAAAAAATCTATAAAAAGTGTTAGATTTAAAAATAAATTGAACATTTTAATTTAATGAGGTAACGATGTATATGTTTCACTGAATTTTTAGTTCAGACTGTAAAAAAAAAAAAAACTAAGTGTAACAGAGCCCAAAATTACACGGTTCAACCGGCCCAAGGACAACCACCCGGTCTAGGTAGACATCATACAGGTCGTCCTGGGCTGACTTCTCAAGATGATGGGCCTGCACGGAACGGCCCGCGGTATGGCTCATGAAACTGACGAGCCGAGACCCACCTCCCGGTCCACATAGACAAAGCCTCGCCGACAAGGACAGAAAGGTAATTCCGGAACTGAAGTATTCCTTCTTCCGCTCCTCCGCCGCCTCTTCAACATATGTTCTGATCAACCTCAGGTCTTCTTCCGTTGCCCTAACTTCGATCGGCCCCAAACGAAACCCTAATTTCAGCCCCCGTTTGTGTCCTTCATCACAGATCCGTCAGTGAAGCCTCAGATCAAGCACTGGTATTACTCGATCTCCTCTCAGAACCACCAGATCCGGGTTTCTAGGTTTTCTTTCTCAACACTTGGTTTGTCTTGCATTTCATTTTTATAAGGTGATCTTACCAGTTATTCTTGTTATTGTCAGATATCGTTCGTCCGGACATTAATATATTTTCGATAGATGGAAGGAGTCTCAGGGGATCAGGCGTCGGAACCGTCGGTTCCTCTGGCGAAGTGGAGGAGGGACTTCTCGAGGGCTTTCCGGTATTACCTTGACCGATCGACGCCTCACCCTGTCGGGAGGTGGCTTGGGACACTAGCCGTCGCGATCATCTACGTGTTGCGGGTCTATCTCATTCAGGGCTTCTACATCGTATCTTACGGCCTCGGGATCTACTTGCTGAACCTCCTCATCGGTTTCCTCTCCCCGCAAGTCGATCCGGAGCTGGAGGTGGACGGGGCTTCACTCCCGACGAGGGGATCTGATGAGTTCAGGCCTTTCATCCGCCGCCTCCCTGAGTTCAAGTTCTGGTAATCTCTTATATTATTCTTTTGCGTTGAAAAGTGAGGTTATTTTTGTTTGATGACTTTTAAACGGGTGCTCTTTGTGTGTATTTAGTGTGTGCATGTGGTTTCTGTTTCTTTAGTAGCACTTTATTTGTTGCAAGAAGAATCTTACTTTCTGATCTGCATTAGTATCTTCCATAATACGAAACCTCCATGGGGATTGAAATGCTGTCTTGCTTCTTGTATATGTCATACGTAGGGATATGTATTTTCTCCTTGTAACTTGCATTTAGGTGTTTGTTGCATGCAATTTGTTGGTGTTTGAGGTTCCTGCTTAATGAACTTATCTTTCAAAGGAGGAGATCTTATTGGGACAATGTGTGGATAGGCATCGTTTCTTTATTGATGGACTGGGGCTGAGGTTGTGTTGGAACAAGTGGGAATGAGGTGGTTGTTGCCGTGATTATGGAAAACATGCTGGAGGGGTTAGGGTCCAGTAGCAGTTTGTTATTGGATTTTTTTCTTCTATACTTTATTTTTAGTTTTAGTTTTTCTTTTCTTTTTTTCTTTTTAAATTGTGTGGAGAGAGACCCCTCATCTCCTCTTTGGAGGTATTCCTTTACATCAAGCATTAAAAAATATCCCATCTTCTCTCAAAAAACATGCATTTAGGTGTCAAATCACACTTTGTTCTTTTTTTCTTTTTAAATTGTGTGGAGAGAGACCCCTCATCTCCTCTTTGGAGGTATTCCTTTACGTCAAGTATTAAGAAATATCCCATCTTCTCTCAAAATCATGCATTTAGGTGTCAAATCACACTTTGTTAGTTCTATTGATTTGAATGAAATGTAGGTTAATCCTTCATTTTTCTGCCATTTCAGACTGGATATTATATTTTTCTGATGGATGACAACAATCTTGGTTTTGTTGTATCCGTGATTAGAAATCCATTGGATTAGTTCAGTTGATTATTCACTTGTGGAAATCACCGTTAGGTGAACGGCGAGAATTTGTGGAAAATGAGATTTTGGATGGGTAGCTGGTTGACTTGAAAAAATATAGATAGATTTTGAGTTGTTCAGTGAATGCGTCAGTTAAAATCTGTAACAAATCCAATGGAACATGGCATAATGGAGAACCAAATTGCATGTTTGGCACTTGACAACTAAAGAATATCAGGCTTATGCCCAAGTGAAGAAGTTATTGCTGTCCACAGAGAGAAAACAAAGCTTAGCTCTTTCCGTTCCTTGTAACAGAAGTTCTACATCTTTTCTCACTGAAATTATAATCGAACCAAGGGCTCGCACACTTATAGCTAAGTCAGAGTACACCAACCATGACTTTATACATTTAAGGGATGATTCTCACTTTTTTGGATCTATTTGGAGAATGGAGAATCTTGACCCAAACCTTCTGGTCTTCTAATCACTTGTATCAAGCACTGGTTTTGGTATTAACTACCAGTTTGTTTAGTTTATAATTCTACCTGGGATATCTGAAACTGTCATGATTGATTGAAGGACATGATTCACAATTAATCTACTCATTGCTGGGACATTGAGTATCTTTTAATATTAGGTATCATTAGCTTCTTCTCATTCCCTTTGAGAGAACTTTTGAAATAGAAATTTTCTGCCCTTGCTGATTCCTATCAACCGCGAAGTGATAATTACTGAAATTTATTTATCTCAAATACCAGTAGCTTATTTGATTTTTGAATACCATGCCTTCATTCTTTGTTTTTCAAAAATAAACCACAGTATGCATTTTCCTAGGAAAGATAATGCTCACTTTGTTGGGGGGGGGGGGGGGGGACCTCCCACTTTCATGGGTGGGATTTTGTTGGGGGTTACAAGTATCTCCCACAATTCCTAATAACCACACCTACCTGCTTCTATTAACTATCTTTTTTTTTCTTTTGATATTAGAGGGACTTCCTGTAGCTGACCTTTCGGTTGAGCTGGATAGCCTACCTCCGCCTATGTGCCCCGGTCATGCAGAAATATAGTGTTTTATTTACTAAGTAATCTCATCTAATATTCCATCCTTCTTCAAAGAACGTGTCCTCAAGGTCTAATTTCTGTCTTCAGATCCATATGAACAATAGAAGTGATCTCTGTCAAAGAAGATAGATGTGACCACTTCATGGGGTGTTCCTACTTACAACCGCTTTGAGACGGTTGTCTCCCACACCTTTTATCTACATAATGCTTGATATTCCATCAAACTCACTAACCTAAGAAAATGGCTCTGATACTAATTATTATTATTATTTTTATTTCATTAGAAAAATAGTGCTCTTAGAGGGAACCAAAACCTCCAATGTTGCCCACTATGAGGGTGCGAAACCTCAACTGTCGTTTGCGAAAGAGGCAAGAAACTCAAACTGAAATAACTCTTTCATTCATGATAGCCAAACAGCATTTAAAACTCTTATATATAGCAAATACAAAACTCCCATGACCCTTAGTAACTACTCTCTTACCCACCACCTATCCTAAAGTGTAGCTTTATTTTAGTATAATATATGCACACACCATGAACTTATTATTTTTTATATAGCATCATGTCGTGTGTCACATCTGATGAATTAATTTTTTCAGGTGGGAGAAGAGAACACTACTTTCAAATTCTAGTGTCAATTTTCTTTCCTGTGCATGATTCTTCAATTTGGTCTGATAAATATACTTGAGGAAAATATTTACAATTATTCTTATAATAGCGGCAATCTTTATTACAGATGGTTGGTTCTTGAATTGGAAGAAAGATTATATTTATGGTTGATAATGATGGTGTTATCTTTTGGCATGATTGAAATAGACACGTAGCTTGATTTTAACATGCAATTCTTTTGTTTTCAGGTATGCAATGACAAAGGCCTTTTGTGTAGCCTTTGTTATGACCTTCTTCTCTGTATTTGATGTTCCGGTCTTTTGGCCAATACTTCTGTGCTACTGGATTGTTCTTTTTGTCCTGACAATGAAACGTCAGATTCTACACATGATCAAGTACAGATATGTGCCGTTTAACTTTGGGAAGCAGGTCTGTTCTTGCAATGGTTCTATCAGTATTCTTTTATGATTGCCTCATTCTTCTTAAAATCATTGTTGTTGACTGCAACATCCATTTGCATGTTTTTTTTTAATGTTATATCAGAGGTATGATCGAAAGAATCCTGCTGGAAGCGGTAACAGCTTATCAAGGGACCGATAAACAATATGTACCACCAGGATGATTATTAGGGTTCAGGAAGAGTAAACACGCACCTTGCACCCAGATTCATGTTTTTTTAAGATTCAAATGGAACAGTATCCTGTCATTTGAAATTTGAAATACTAATGGCCTTAGGATTTTAGTTCATTTGCCTTCCTGTGTTTAAGGCATACATGGCATATGAAACTGGAAAAGATCAGTGCATATATATATGGTAATTCTTTTGTTTGCTCTTTTGCATTTTCTTTGGGAAAATGATAGACATTTGATATTTTCTCCCCTTCACTGGTGCTGGGGTCTTTTTTTTTTCTTTCTTTTTCTCGAAATAAAACCTGGGTTTATGAATTCTTTTATTTGAATCCAGATCTAATTAGGACTAATCTTATATATAAATTTTTATTCAAACTTAAATTTGAGTAAAAATCACTCAAAACCCTCTTCAATCATTTATCCATACCAAATCAAACTTTTACTTAAATTTTTACCCAAATCAAGGAAGATTCAAATCTTTACTCAATTTTTTAACATCTATTTTTTTTCTCTTCAATTTCACATTTAAAAGTTTCTCACCCTCTATAATTTTCACCATCTCTTAAAATAAAAAAAAAATCTTTTTTTTTTAAGTCTTCATCTTTGTTTTTTAATTTCTTATTTTTACTCGAGTAAAAAAAATTACTTTTACCTTTTTTTTAAAAATTGGATGATAATAATTTTTAAATTTAAATATTTTAAAAAAAAGAAAAATTGAGTAATAAAAATGTTGGGGGAAAAGATTTTGAAAATGTTTATAGGAAATAATTAGAAGAAGATGTAAAATTTTTAAAATTTTTGAGTAAAATACAAAGTGATGGTTGAAAACACATAATATCAAATCAAGTTTTTACTCAAATTTGAAGTGAAATTTGAGTATATGTTTGAGTAAAGGTTAAAAATGGTCTAACTTCAGACTTTATACAATTTATGAATTGAATTCAAGACACATGTGTCAATCTCATATTAGATATTATAAATAGATCTCATGTTTTAAATTTTGGTTGGTATTTCACGTTTTGAATATTTGGTTGGTTGGCTGGTTGAAGCATCCCACTCCACGCTACAGGGCACTTGACCACTATATTTTTGGTTGGTTTCTCACAATTCAGAATTTTCCATGAAATCATGTTTTTCTCTCTCTTGTGTGGACCCACAAAATGAAAAAAAAAACCAAGTAAACAAGGCAGCCAGTACACAATTTTTTTTGAAACCGGTCGATCAAAACTATCATGAATCCATGATTATATTAACCAAATAGCTCTGGCCTTATTAGTATGCACAATTGATTCATGTAAGTAACATCAGTTTATTAATTTTAGGAAAAAATTCATATAACCCCTGTAATTTTTTAGATATCTATATAACTCCATGTAAACACACCATAAATGTAAATAACCCCCTGCAATTAAAAATCTTTAACATAATTGAAATAATCCGGACATATTCCATTATTTAAACCAAGTTTAACAAATATGTATTTTTTTAACACCTGAAAAGCGGTTAATACTTTAAAAAAAGCCTTTTATTTTCAATTTTACCCTTTTTATGTTTTTTTTTGAAATATTGACTGTTTTTAAAGGGTTAAAACAATACATATCTGTTAATCATGCTTAGATAATGAAATATGCTTAGAATATTCTAATTTTGTTAAAGAATCTTTAATCGCGGAGGGTTATTTGTATTTATGGTGTGTTTACATGGGTTAATATGAATATATTGAGATTACATAGGGTTATATGGATACATGGAAGACTACATGTGGTTTATATATATATATATATATTTCCTTTAATTTTATCATCTTTCTTGTAAGTGGACCCACAAAATGGAAAAAAATAAATTAAAATAAAAAGTAAACAAGGCAACCTAGTATGCACAATTGATTCATATATGTAACATCGTCATCAGATTATTAATAACCACGCGTCATCACGTGGCTTAGAACCAGCTACTGGGTATAAGTGCCTCTATTCCCACTCGCAATTTGCTGTCCCCCGCACCCACTGTCACCGCAACTCAATATTAAACTATTAATTACGCCCGTCAACGGATTGGATCGGCCCATTAACTGGCCTAAGTCAGATAAATAGATGTCGACGAACTTCTTAAGAACGTACAATAATTTTTTTTAATAAAGACTAGTGTATTATAAATAGTTTTTTTATTATTTTAATTTTTTAATATTTTATGAGGGAATATTTGAAATGCGGTTTGAATTATTATGCTTTTACAGTAAGTCAAAATATTGTAAAAATATTTTAAATGCTTAAAATTTTAAATGATTATTCAGTATTTAATTATAAAGGTTGGGTTGGGTCATGGATGTTGGGTTGAATTATAAATAAAAAAATAACATAATATTTGGGTTGGGTCAATCGGGTTGGGTTGGGTGGACCTATATTCGATCCGTTTTGATTGTGGGGTCCATCGAGTTAGGTATTTATGCTTTTTATTGGGTTGGATCCGGGTCGACCCACCCTCCCTATTTCTCCCAAATCAAACCCATCCCTCCTCTCCCTCCCCTCCTCTCCTCTCCTCTCCTCACTCTCTCTCTCTCTCTCTCTCTCTCACTATCTCTCTGCACCCGCCATGCGAATCTTTCCTCCTCTTCTCTCTCTCCCTCCTCTCTTTCATCCCCGTGCATCACCGGCCGTTCGGATCCCATGCCCCCCTATTTCAACTCCTCTCCCTTTCATGCTGGTTTATTGCATGTATATCCTTAATTTAATTGGTTTTTTTAAAAATAGGTTAATCGGTTTTAGTCTCTTTAAAATTAAAAAAATCATTACAAGTCCTCAGAAAATATGTATGGTTAACGGATTTAACCCATGAGTTAAATTATTCAATAAATAGATTCAAATAAGACCCTGCAAAATATAAAAAATTTGATAGTCATTTTGATGACAAAAATGTCCTTACCTTTTTTTAGAAAATTTCCCTACTATTTAATAATCACCAATGGTAAAAAAGGAAAAAATCGATATAACTATCTTTAAACTTATGAAAATTGAAAATTGTTTATGTAAAATCAATGAATCCCCTTAAATTCAGTCACAAATCTAGTTAGTGTATTGTTGTATTTTATCAAAAAAAATTTAAAAGGGTATTATAGTAATTACCATGTATGGTTAGAGTCAACAATAGATCTAGTTAGTTTCGGTTACAGTAGAGACTAAAATAAATATTGTCTAATAACATAGGAACCTGATGGAGATTTATTGATTTTATAAGGATTTTTTCGATTTTTATAAGTTTCTAGAGAGATATTTATCAATTTTTCAAAAATAAGGGGTGAGACCATTCAGATAAATTTTAATATGTAGTTATGGTTAAACATGTACCTAGTTAGTTGAAATGACGATTGTGACTGAAACGATATTTTTCTAATAGCATAGAGATCTGTGATAGTTTTCTAATTAAACATTGATTAAAATCAATTTAGACAACATTCCAGTAAGATATCAATTATTCTCTCTTCTTTTTTTTTATTGAGTTGGGGGGACTGGGGACAGCAATTAGGCTGGTGGCGTTAGACCGGGTTCAGAACCCCTGTGAAACACACAGGGTCACCCTGTGAAACCCAACCAAAAATGAACATCTGTCCACTTCCCTCACGTGATGGGCACGTGATGACTAACAAAGCAAACACAACAGTCTTTCCGTCCGTTTGAATAAGCTCATCAAAACCGTCCATACAACTTGATCACAACCGTCCATTTCATTCAGTCTGTCTTTGAAGCCTCTGTTTTTCACGTCCCCTTCATCTTTTCGAAGCACTGTGAAAACCCTAGCCACCACCACCGAAGCCCCTAACCGACCGCGACCCCCGACCAGAGCCCACCTCGAGGTGAGTCCAACCCAAATCCTTTTTTTGGTTTCGTTTTATGTATATTTGATTTTTTGGATGGATTTTTTTTTGGATTGATTTTTTAGATTTTTGATTGTTAGAGATTGAGTTGACAAGGGTTTTTTTTCTTCTAGTGTGTTGGTTGTTTGGGGTTGAATGATCATATGGGTTAAAATCCAATTCTCAAGACCAGGTTAAAGTAGATCTATCTTTTCAAAATCCCTTATTCGTTTATTATGCTTGTAACCTGTTCAAAATTTGGGAATAATTCGTTGAGAATATCAATTCGCAAATCTGTATAATTCAGATTAAGTTTGTGTTTGGAAAAGAGTTGTGAACCATTGAGATTTGAATCCGACATTGTGGTTGCAAATTAAGCTGCTAGTCCAAACCCCTTGTAGGTCTTTCTTTTCAAAGTCCCAATTTCATTTATTATGCAAAAGTAAAAAAGATCCGCCAAGTGATAAATTGATTATGTTTTATTTCTATTAATTTTAAATTTTTGTCGTCAATTTGATGGAGTGAAAAAGTACAACAGGCTTTCAATTCAAAAATTGCTTTTATTTGATGTGAATGTTTTCTGTGTTGGATCTGATAATTATAAAACTAATTAGATTATGTCGACAAGTTGGCATTATGTCTGAATTGTGTTTGGTGGTCATTCATTTATCCCATTCCATTCTGCCAATTATGATTTTGATGTTTGTGAATTATTCAACTACTCTACTTTTTAATTAATTAAAAGAACTAATAGTCCATATAAATTTGTTTAAAATCCTGTGTTTGTGATCTTGAAATGTATGTACTTAGGATGGTTTGTGCTTAATGGGGTCAGAGGAATAAAGAAAATGCAATAGGCAGGATCATAGAAATGAATCATATGAGATATTATCATATAATGTGAGTCTTTCTTGTTAAACTGAGTAGCAATATGTTTATAATGAATTTTGTCATTGGTTGATATTTGACTTGCATTTTTCATGACAGAAAATGTTTATAATGAATTCTATCATTGGTTGATGTGCTTGTTCTTTTGTAGCAATATATCACACATAGCTTCATCGAGTTATTCTTTGAGGAACAATGTTAGTCAATTATCTTTCAAAAACAAAGTTTGTATAAAGTGTAAAAATAGAGCAGTAGTTAAGGTATCTGAATCAGATAAAAACCCTGAAAAACTATACTACTCATGCAATGCTAGAAATTGCAATTATTTTGAATGGACGCATCCAATTAATTATGGGATTATAATGAAAAGTTTGAAGAAACATCCAATCCATAACCACAAAGAGTGGTCGGCACAAAAGAGGTAGTTGAAGAACCATTGTTGGCTGAAAGTTTAGAAGTAGCTCCTTCAATCTAACAGAATCTGCCGCCTATCACAGTGGGGATCATGTTTGGGATCCTGTTTGGGCTTTTGATTTTATTAGTTATTATTGTAATTCTCCTCTCCCTCATCCTCTTTCGTATGTAAGGATTATGTAATTTCTTTCTTTGAAGAATTTTATGAATTTTGATATGAATGATGAATTATATTTATACAGTTTTTTTCCATTCAATTTGCATTTGAATGATGAATTAGACAGGTTGTGAACAAATAAAGGTCTCTCTTCCCAGGGAAATTGAATGACTACAAATTCTCATACTAAAATGAATGATGAATTATGTTGTTCCTTGTTTCTTTGACACCAAGAATTCTTTACAGATTACTTGGGATGAAATGTGTGTTTGAAGTTGAGATGTCCAAGATGCTTTG
This sequence comes from Acorus calamus, assembly GCA_030737845.1. Lineage (NCBI taxonomy): Eukaryota > Viridiplantae > Streptophyta > Magnoliopsida > Acorales > Acoraceae > Acorus > Acorus calamus. Next base: position 249,729 of record CM060869.1, on the reverse strand, counting down.
TTGCATTTTGAGTCAAGTGCCAGATATAGAGCCGATGACGAGTATTTGGTAGAACAACTGAAATAGCTTTGGCCATTGCCGCTGACTGATCTGTTAGAATAGTCTTCGGACGTCTTCTAGACATTGCTTCAAGAAAAGTTTCAAACAACCAAATAAATGAGTCAGCTGTCTCATCATAAAGTAATGCACCACCAAAAATAATTGTTTGCCTATGATTATTAACTCCAACGAATGGTGCAAATGGTCTTCCGTGATTATTTGTACTAGGTCGTGTCGAAGCAAATTACATCTCCATAATGTGCATAATCGACAATAGGCCTAGCATCGGCCCAAAACACATTGGTTATTTGTTCATCGGCATCAAGTTGCATTGAGTGAAAAAAATAAGGATTTTGCTTTTGCTTATTCTTAAAATACTGAATCAGAGCACCCGCAATTCCATTCTCCATTCTTGTTTCTCGTTTTGTGCGGAGGTAAGACTTCAAATCATTCAAAACAAAACCAAGATTCTTTCTCCGTCCAACTTGTCCACTCATTAAATACATAATTGTCTTTGGTGCTAATCCAGAACCATCAATGATATCAACCTGAGCAGCTTGAGCCTTTCCAATTCTTCTATGCGACCTCAAATTATGGTGCAAAGGGGTCGGAACAAGATCATGATTGTGGTTTTCTTCAAAATTAGTGACATGATACGCACCGAAAGACTGATAAATAATAATCATATGTGCCTCACATCCTGTTCTTGTCTCGGGCTGTCGCTGCAAATATCTTCGTTTATCAACCCCTTTGAACATTTATTTAGAATAACATAATTTTCGCTTTCCAATATGCCATTGGACTTATGTGCATCACTTCTTCGAATGCTAAATCCAACTGATCTTGCATATGTGTTGTAGAATTGATAGACACTATCCTCGGAATCGAATACCATGCCAATTTCAAGCAGACCATTATAACTACATTATTCAACATACTCACTGTCTCCTTCCATGTTAAGAAAATGTTCAACTAATACCCAATCTATACAAAAAAAATCACATGATTTTTAAGAATGATTATTTGTTCAACAAACTCACTGACATTGATAAAAAATGAAACCAAATTTTTTTTTAAAAAAAACCTTTTAATCAAACACTACAGAAACCCTTAAAAAAACATGAACTTCCCATTTCCAACAAATCCTAATATAAATAATACAAACACAACAAGAATAGACATATCAATCAAGAAATAATAGCTTATCAAAGAAGCAAACTCTTGACTGATGCATTAAAAAATAAAAATAAAATTCTTTTTAAAAAAATAAAATAAAACAAATTTTCTTAAAAAATTTTTATATGAAAATTTTAAGAAACACGAATCCATTGTACATACATGTTCATACCCAAGACTATGAGGTTTTGCAGTGGCTGGGTGAGCTGAAGCAGGGCTTAGACAGGGCTATTTGTGATGAGTTTTGTTGAGTTTGAGAAGAAGACGACCTGCGGCTAGGTATTATCGGAGAAGTAAAGTTACGATTGAAAATGAAGAGCTCACGTGACCTCTCGGCTTATTTGAAAAAAATCGATCACGTGGTGATCGACTAACGCTGGGAAGCCTCTATTTAAATGAAGAGATGCATGGGCTGTTGAATAAGTGGGACATCGTGAGCTCCACGTGAGGGAAGTGGACAGGTGTTCATTTTTGGTTGGGTTTCACAGGGTGGCCCTGTGTGAGTTTCACATGGGTTCCAAACCCAGACCGTTAGACCTACCCATAAGTAATATATATAATAGCTAGGCGCTATTACACAAGGTTTTTTTCTTATATAATAACCCAGTTTTTTTTCTTATATAATAGCTAGGCGCTATATAATAACGTAACCCAGTTTGGGCCATACATTTCATTCAGGTCGATCTCATCCGCCATGGATGGTAATCGGTGGTTTTCTGTTGTTGTTATCTTTTTCGTGCAGTTTCTAGCGGGTTTGTTCTTCCATGATGATCTCCCGGAAGCCGCTTCTTCATCCTTATCAATCCCAGCCTCTCTTTTTAGGTATGCGTGTATTGTGTTTTGTCACTTAACAAAGCTAGAAACTATCGATTCAATATATATATATATTATATATATGGTTAAGATGAGTATACTCACCGGACTCTTGAATTTTTTTTTTGTTTGGTTGTTTGTCATATTTAGCAGGGATCAACAACCGAAGACTACTACCCTCCCAGCCTCGTTCGCATGGCTGATGAACCTCATCCAAGGAATTATAACAGGGGATGACAATACAGCTGATTCAGAACCTCATAAAAGGCTCAGAGGGGCTCAAAGCCCAAACCTCACAACGTGCCACTTGTCACTCTCCGACGCGGACCGTCCGGTCTACTGCTGCCCCCTAAAACCAGAGTCCGAGGAGACCATCATCGACTTCGAGTTCCCGAGTCCCTCCGATCCCATCAAGATCCGTCGACCCCCCACCTCGTCGACGAGGCGTACATCGCAAAGTACACGAGTCCGTCGACCGTATGCGCCGCCTCCCCCCGGACCACCCACACAACTTCATCCGCCAAGCGAACATGCACTGCATCTACTGCACGGGCGCATACAACCAGGCGAACTCGTCCGCCCTCCTAAAGATCCACCGCTCGTGGTTCTTCTTCCCCTGGCACCGCATCTTCATATACTTCCACGAACGCATCCTCGGCAAACTCATCGGGGACGATACGTTCGCTCTTCCATTCTGGAACTGGGACTCCCCGGAAGGTAAGGTGATTCTGGAATTTTACATGAACTAATCCTTGAACGATGTGGATCGGGACCTCGGTCACTTACCTCCGGTGGTCACCGATATAAACTACCACAAACCAGTGGAGAGCGGGCTCAGTCCTGAGGAGCAGGTCTCATCGAACCTCGCGTTCATGTACAACCAGATGGTCTCCGGCGCAAGGAAACCCAAGCTTTTCATGGGTTGCCCATCGCGTGCCGGTGAGGATGGCGCGTGTAATGGTCCGGGCACGATCGAGCAAGCGCCGCATAATGCCCTGCACTCTTGGGTAGGGAGCGCGGGCCAGCCCGAGCGGGAGGACCTTGGCGCGGCGTGGGACCCAATCTTCTACGCCCACCACGCCAACATCGACCGCCTCTGGACCGTGTGGGATGACCTCCACGGTGGGCGAGGCGTCGCAGGCGGAGAATTCCTCAACGACCCAGACTGGCTGGACTCGCACTTTTACTTCCACGACGAGAACGCGCGACTTGTCAGGGTGAGAGTCCGCGACTGCCTTGACATAAGCAAGCTTCGGTATCGCTTTGAGGAGGTGAAGCATCCCTGGCTCGACGAGCCCTCCATCCCCCCATCGGCCGCCGCACGAAGAAACACGTTGTTGTGGCAATCGATCGACTTTGGTCCCACTGGGCGGACGCTTGACGCGACGTTGCGACGAGCGTTCGGAGGCCAAGGCCGCAGAGGACCAAAAAGGAGATGGAGGAGGAGGAAGAGGTGCTCGTGGTGCACGGGATCGATATAAAAAAGGATATGCACGTGACGTTTGATGTGTATGTGAACGCGCGCGGTAGATGAAGCGAGGACTATCGAATATGGAGCTAAAGCGAGGGAGTTTGCAGGGACATTCGTGAACGTGCGGCACGGGGTGAGGCTGGTGAGGAGGGAAGGGGACTCTCAGATGAAGATGAAGAGCACTCTCAGAGCTGCTTGCGGATCTTGAGGCGGACGAGGATGAAACCATATTGGTCACAATTGTTCCTCGAGGCGGGACCGGTGTCAACACCACTGTTGATGGTGTCCACATAGAGTACATGCACTGAATCGGGTTGAGATCCTCTACAGCTTGTTTTTATATACTTATACCATGTTTGCCTTTCACACACATTTCTTATAAGCTGGTTTGAATATTGTTAATTTGCGTCCTTGTAATCCATTGTACGTGTGCTTTATTATGATTTATGAGAACCCCCTCTTTTTCTTCCCCTGTATTAATAAGGAATAAATTACTTTGTATTTGAATGTAACGCCGCAACTACAACACAATTACACTAAAACATCATGTAATGGCCAAACTACAAAACATAGATATATCAATTTATGAAATTAAATTAATGCCTAAACTACAACATAATTACATAATTAATGCCCAATGAAACAACTACAACATAATAACTACTATGTAATATCATATATCATTCACATAACAACTACAACACAATTACATAATGTAATGCCCAATGTAACACTTACAATAAATACCCAATTACAGAATTAAACTAGCATTTACAGATTTGTAAATGAAAGAGATTTACACAAATTTACTGAAATATATAACCACGTACACATATAAAATGCAAAATTACAAAATGTGATAAACACTTACAGAATATTATTGTTGGTATACATATATCATTCACAAAGAAACACACCTAACATGATGGAATGTAAAACAAACCAAGGAATAGAAACCCTGAACAACAAAGCATATTAGTTGCCCTCTCTCAAAGATTTCCTAAATCATAAGTGATATACATTCAGAAAAAGAAGAGTATCAATATAAACTGATTTAAGGCATTGACAAATTATGTAAAACAAACCAAGGAGCATAAACCCTGAACAAAAAAATATAATAGTTGCTCTCTCTCATAGATTTTCTAAACCATCCACAAATTGAACTTCATTGCTCTCTTCAGCTCTCATTTAAGTTGATTATATTGAATGAGTGATCTAAACTTAATGACTAATACAACATATCCTCTACTTATTAAAAAAATTAAGACCACAAATCAGTCAACACACATTAAAAATCCATTCAATTTGAAACTAAGATTAACATAACCCAAAAGAAAATGAAATTAAAACAATTCAAATAGAAAAGACATCACATTTTCAGCATCACCTCTTCAGCTCTTCTTCTCTTTCCGTATCCATCGTCACCACCATGGGTTGCTACCTCCATCACCCCTACTCCCGGAATCTCGGCCTCCCCGTGACCGGACTTGAGTCAGAAATGAAGGAGAGATGTATACAATGGTGTCACGGCGGCGGTTCTCCTTAGTGATGAGGTGAGCGGCAGATTGGTGAGCGGCGAAGTGAACGGCGACGGGGTGAAGGTGATCGGTGAGCAGAGTTCGTTTGAGGAAGGAAGAAAAAACACTTATTTGGGGAAGAAGAAGAAAAAGAAAGGGAAAGTGATTTTAGTTTGTCTAATATGAGGGGTAATACTGGTATTAAGAAAAAACAAGGGTAAAAAAACAATGAGACAAAGCTACAAGGGTAAATAAAAAAAAAATGTCAGAGGTCATACAAAAAATCAAGGGGTTGGTCCAGGGGTATACGGGCAATTCCCCCCCCCAATAAAAGGATTTTTAGTTTTATGTCCCTGTAAAAATTCCTATTTAGGGATCAATCCCTCCCTTCTTCATATTATTTTTTAAGCCACTATATTCAATCGCCTATTCGGTTTTTAATCCCTCCATCAAACGTCCGCCCATACATCGTTAATTTGTGAAATGTGATCTTATTTTAAAATTCTTGTAAACTATGTTATTTAGTGATCAGTCCCTCCCTTCTTCATATTTTATTTAAGTCCATCATTTCAAACATTTTTTTCTTATTAGTTAATGGACAAAAATGAAAACATGTGTAGTTAGAGTTTTGAAATATAAAAATAACCGAGTCTAACATTTTCCTATGAAAAATGATATGTCCAGTCTCTCGTGCAGCCCCAATTGCAGTGCATAAATTTTTTTTTTTAAAAAATCATGCACTCTTATATTGAAGTTCAGACTGACTCATTTTTATAGTTCAAAACTCAGACTACACATTTTTACTTTTGTCCATGGACTAATAAGAAAATAGTGTTTGAAATTAGGGACTTAAAATGAAATATGAAAAAGGGAGGGACTGTGCACTAAATAACATAGCTTACAGTCTTACAGAGACTTAAAAATAAAATCACATTTCACAATTTAACGGTGTATGGACGGACATTTGACGGTGGGACTAAAAATCAAATAGGCGGTTGAATATGAGGACTTAAAAAGAAATATGACGAAGGGAGGGATTGATCACTAAATAACATTTTTACTGGGACTTAAAATAAAATCACATTTCACAAATTAACGGTATATGGACGGATGTTTGATGGAGGGACTAAAAACTAAATAAGTGGTTGAATATAAGGATTTAAAAAAAAAGAAGAAATGAATGATCGATTCCCAAATAGACATGTTTCATAGACTTAAAATTAAAAATCCCTGAAAAAAGGGTGTCACATGTCCTGTCATTTCTGATGGAGTTGGTCTCTTGTGAAGGATCATATATTCGTTTTGAATCCGTACCACTATGTAGAACACATTCACACCACAAACATAAAAAAAAGACAACCGACGCTAACAGTGGCGGAGCCAGGAGTTTTATAATGGGGGCTTAATGTGACTTACATAAATATTTTTTAAAGTTATATCATTATATTTTTTTTATTTCAAAAGTATAGATTAAAAATATATATAAAATGAAATAAAAACATTAATATAAAACATATCATTGAATAATTATAAAAAATAATTATCATATTTTAAAATGATATGTTATATTTCATATTGATGATTAAAAAAAATGCCAAACATATAAATCTAATAAGCAATACAAACTTTTAAATTGACTTCGACGAGGTTTCATATTATGAAAATGTTGAATAATTTGATTATTTTAGATATATACACAAATATTTTAAACTTTAATTAAATTAGTAACAATGATAATAAGGTAAAAGGAAAAAATTCTATACTTTTAAAGTGTTGATGGAGGAGATGAGAGGATTACATATCGTAGATTTCGATTGGAAAGTTAATAGATAAAAAGTAAAAATTATGAATTTTTTTAGATATGATGATTGATATAAGGAAAAGTTGAGGTAAAAAAAAGATTCAAAAATAAAATTTTCAAGATGGGCGCCTAGGTGGGGACGTCGAAGAGTGGGATCCGTGCTTCATGGCTGTTTGTGGGATATGAATAGAATGAGACTTGAGGGTGAATGAAAAAAAAGAGTAAAAATCGACATTTGTTTTATGTGTAGAGGGGAGATTAATTAAAAGAAGGGGTGAGGGCACACCATACACGTGGATGATCTAGATGGATAATGATGATTATTTTATTTTATTTATTTATTTTAGTTCTAAGCTATTACTGTTCATGGAGTTTTAGATGTAAGTGAGGCCCATGATCTCAAATTAAAATCAATCTAACCAAAACAATTTAAAGGACCTATAAAAAAAATTAAAAGGGTCTAAAAATAAATAAATAAAATCTAGGGATGGCATGGGACCCCTGATCCTATAGTGGCTCCCGCCTCTGGACGCCAGAGATCTTTCATTGATATACTACAAATAAAACAAAAGAAAGAGAATCTCGTGTTACATAGAACATTGGAGTGTCTTTTTCGAATTATTCACTCATTAAACCCAAGAAAAGTATGATTATAAAATGGCCACGTTATCACCTCAAAAAAAAAAAAAAAACAATGGCCACGTTATACTTGACTCGGTCAGTTAAAACCTTTTAAAGGTTATAGTCACAAAAACTGAAATTGCCCTATTGAAAAAATGACGGGAAAAAGCATGCAAGATCATCAAAGATGGGAGAGAATGAGAAGGGGAGGGGAACCATGCAAGATCATCAAAGAGGAAGTACTTAATTTGAATGAGACTGGCCAAGGGAGAGGAGCAGGAAATTAATGAGAACTGGCTGGACAAGGGGACAATGTGATCCGCGGAGATATGCATGCATTCTGGGACATAATTGTGGAGATTGAATTCACATACTCCTCACCTACTTCAATCATCGCCTACCAAGAAACCATATCACGTGGACATAATCACACCTCTCACGTTAATTGATTTATGCGTGGTGAGACTCGTGGAACACATGCACAATCAGGGCATCTTGAAAGAAAAAAAAAATCTCTTGACCCTTCGGATGCCATTAAAGTCGCGTATGGTGTATATGGACAGCCGTTTAAATATCGTGAATGGGTTTAGGTATCTAAATTCTTATAAACAGTACTTATAAACTCATACAGATCTTTATAAATTTAGAATAGGACATGTATGTCCCTTTAAACATAAACTATTATATAAATTCATACCTTTAACTGCTATTAACTAACCACAGGTTAGAATTAACTATGAGTATAATAATTTTAACTATTTTACTCTCTACAATTTAAAAACCCTCTCTTATATGATTCTAGTTGAAGCTTAAAACTTGGGACTAATTACAACTAGGGAGTCTCCGGCGATTTGCCGTTCATCTTCACCAAGCTTCCCTCCAACCTTTCAATCATTGTGGTTTGTTCAAATGTTCTTTGCAAATTAAGATATTTTTATACTGGATGAAGTTGATTGTTTTGGGGGATGTACCACTCACCAACCAGCACCCGCAAGTCACCGGAAGATGTCGATGTCGGCATAGTCACAAATAGTGCCCTTCGAAAATCAATTTTTGTCTATTACAGTCCTAACCCAAGAGGGGTTTTGGGGTTAGAAGTTCTCTCCCTGTTTAGCGTATCGCTGTTGTTTATCATTTCTCTTTTCTCATCTCTCTTGATGTGGTGTTGATTCCAAGTTAAAGCTTCTCTCCAAAAACTTTTTCTTTTTGATATGCTCCCTTTATTTACATTTTTTCTAATTACACTCTAGTTTAAATTGAATGGGGGCAAAGATTGGGTGATTGTACGTACGAGGCAATTAAGATCTCCTGTATAAAGGGTTTTGCGTGGAGTTGTATTTTTGGCTTTTCTATTTATGGAGATTCTTCATTTTCTTTTTTAAAACATTGTGGGTCTTTCATCTGATTGTTTTTAGTGCAATAATCTCTTAAATAGGTCATTTTACTGTTTTAATGTTTTGTGATCTTATCTCATAAATAGGTTAATAGCATAGATGAACTTGAGGACAAAACTCCGAAAGGGAAAACTTTTGGGCACTGAAGAAAGGAATCCGCGGTTGAAATTTGCTACAATGATTATTGTTTCATTTCAGAGATTTTTTAAATAAAGAGCATAACAATGTAACAATATATGAGCTTCCAAATTACCCCTTTGAAAAACTTTCTTGCAGCACGCATATTAAGATGCTGATGATGTCTCACTCGAGATGTGAACTTTATTGGATTATTTATTATTGTTGTTAATGTATCTTAGTGTCTAGTTTTTCCTACCACTACAAGAAAAAGTAAAAAAGAGCCGTGTATATGATTTGTTTTTATAATCTAATGGCTAGGAAACTCGTTTGCAAAAGTATTTGAGGTGGATTTCTCAAAATGTATTTTTTTTTATCTTGGATGTGTATGGATAAGTTTAGAAAAAATTACTGGTTAATTATAATTTAGATATATGTAAGTGTTAAAAAAAATGTTCCCCAACAAACTTTTCTTGTGTAATATAAGCAAAATTTCCTCGGTAAATATTGATATTTACCTAGGAAAAAATTTTACTGAAAAATTCTCAAGCATTACCAACGGATTGAGTGTTTTAGCCATGAAAATTTTACTTGTAGCAACTAAATATTCTGTAGTAAAAATTCTTTACCAAGGATATATAATTCGTTGGTGATTACTTACCAAGGAAGAGTGAGCTTTCCTTGGAAAACACAATGGACACGGGAGGGGGTGCTCGGACGAAATTACCAACGAGCTAATTCGTCAGTAAAACTATTTGCCAATGCAATTTTGACCTTCGACAAGGAAACATTACCCTGAAAAAACTCTTATTTCTTGTAGTGTTAGTATGTTAGTCTTTTTCATGCATGATCTGTGTATTCGATCCGATTCTTCTTCTTTGGATCATCTTCGAATAAGAATATTTGGATTGAAATTTATATAATCTTTCTTGTCTTGTAAATAATAAAACTTTAATTTTATATATTTAACATAGAAATAACATTTTATTATTACAATAAAAAGAAATAGATGAGAAGGGGTATGAAGAGAGGGGGTGAATGCAAGAGAGGAAGATTAAAAGAGAAGAAAAATGAAATGGGTTAATTGACAAAATGGTCATTTAAAAAGACATGTATGTCTTTTTCAATATTTCTAAGTATTTATATGGGTTTTTAATTTCATATGGATAGAATATTTTGATTATATTCTATTAAATTAAAAAAAATTTAACTTAAAGATTAAATTGACTAATCAAAACAATATAAGAGATGTGTATGTTCCACCACAAGTTTATAAAGACTTATACATGTTAAAAGTTATTACATTCATGACGGTGATCTAATCATTTCACAATAAAATATTAAAGTTTAATATGACTTTTTTAAGTTATTTTTTTTACTTAAATAAGCTTAAATAAATTTTAATAAACATGTTACAACATATTGTTTATTTTATCCTAAAAGTTGTATTATGTAATTTATAAATTTGAATGAACATGTACATTTCACGTGTTTTTTAGTTTTATTTTTTGGTTGGTTGATAGTTTGACACATCCCATCCCACGCTAGTCTCGTGAGAGAGCGCCTGACCTTTTCAACTATATGTGCGGGTTTCTCACAATTCAGAGTTTTCCATCAAATTGGGTTTTCATGATCTCTCTTTTGTGGACTCAGTGACCTACAAAAAATGGGAAAAAACCCAATGAAGAAATTTTAGCTTCCCAAGTAAAGGCAACATAGCATGCATCTTCAGATTATTAATAACCCTGTCAGCACGTGGGTTGGTGGAGATAACTACTGGGTAAAAGTCTACTGTGTATAATAAATAAGTAATATAAATAGTCCAGTTTGTCCCTCTGAAAAACAAAAGCACGTGGGTTGGAACAGCCAGACCACGGGGTCTACCAAATTAATTTTTTTTCAAAATCTTCCCAAACATGGGACACATTTATGGGCTCGGACTCCCTGTTTCCATAAAAACATGAAACACCATTTTAACCCAATAAAATATATCCACGTGGACACTCAAACAGACTAGTTGAACGGCATAAAAAAAAATTAATTGCAGCTCTAAACGAATTACACCAAAGTCATGTAGAATAAAAGAATCACAAATCCATCAAACCATATTAAAAATAATCATGCTTCTAACTCTTTTAAGACAAAAACATATACAATCCGTGAGTAAGAAAAAGATTGAATAAAAAAAAATTTAATAGTTCAAATACATGTAATCTTTATACCTTATTATATTAGACCCTCTACTCATTATGTGTGTGTGTTTATATATAACTATAATATCATTTAATTTATTAGATTATGTACTTCAACTTTTTATAAAAGTTCATGTTTAGTGGTTCAATAGACGAGATATATAATTTTATATAAAAAAATTAAAAGCATGGGCGAACTTGCATTTTAGACTATAAAAAAAATTGAGCATAATATTTTTCTTTTATTTTTGAAATAGACATTCAATTAAATCATTTCATAACAAACAGATGAGATGACAACAAAAAAATTAAGTAGTATTATTCTCTTACATATATCATGTAAATTCTGCAAAATCAATTTGATATTGTCGCTAATAATTTTAGAAAGTGTCTTATAAATGTCCTCCATGCAAATATAAAAAGAACTTAATAAAAAAAGATAAAATAAACTTATATAAACTTATATCTATTAATCAAAACTTATTCCTATAATATGTAATTGTGTTTGCTAAGGAACCGATAACAATCAATTGATATCAATATCATCATATGAGTCTTTGAAGTCCCAAAAAGATGAATTTATCTTCTATGAAAATCTTGATGGCCATCTCATTGAATACTTTATTGCTCCTCTCTTGTCAAAATAATACAGACTTTTCACCTTCTATTATTTGATATTAGAGTTTGTATGTGATTTAATTGAAGGGACCGATTTGTGATTGATTTATTATACAAGGACTATAATGCAAAGTTTACATTTTCTCAATGCAGAAGGGTGTACAATTAATTTTTTTTTTTTGACACTGTTCAGTCCGTTTGAGTATCCACGTGAATATATTCTATTGGGTTAAAATGGTGTTTCCTGTTGCTGTAGAAACATGGAATCCGAGCCCCACATTTATTTGGCAATTATTGTGATGGAATTATAATACAATTCAGAAGTCCCGTTGATCCGTACGCTAAAGATAAATAGAGAGGTGAGTTGGGCAATGGGTAGTTAAGTTCATCATCTATATTAAGTTCATCATCTATATACAAATAGATAGGTGAGTTGGGCAAGAACATTGCATGTGAAGTGTTTCACATACGGTGCCTTGTCCGAGCTCTACCATACCTTTCATCCGCCATGGATGGCAAGCGGTGGTTGTCTGTGGTCGTGATCTTCGTCGTGTTGATTCTAGCGGGTTTATTCTTCCATGATGATCTCCCGGAAGCCGATTCTTCATCCTTATCAATCCCAGCCTCTCTTTTTAGGTATGCGTGTATTGTGTTTTGTCACTTAACAAAGCTAGAAACTATCGATTCAAAATCTCTCTCTCTCTCTCTCTCTCTCTATATATATATATATATATGGTTAAGATGAGTATACTCACCGGACTCTTTTGACTTTTTTTTTTGTTGGGTTGTTTGTCATGTTTAGTAGGGATCAGAAGACTACTACCCTCCCAGCCTCGTTCGCATGGCTGATGAACCTCATCCAAGGAATTATAACAGGGGATGACAATACAGCTGATTCAGAACCTCATAAAAGGCTCAGAGGGGCTCAAAGCCCAAACCTCACAACGTGCCACTTGTCACTCTCCGACGCGGACCGTCCGGTCTACTGCTGCCCCCTAAAACCAGAGTCCGAGGAGACCATCATCGACTTCGAGTTCCCGAGTCCATCGGAACCCATCAAGATCCGTCGACCCGCCCACCTCGTCGACGAGGCGTACATCGCAAAGTACACCGAGGCCGTCAACCGTATGCGCCGCCTCCCCCCGGACCACCCACACAACTTCATCCGCCAAGCGAACATGCACTGCATCTACTGCACGGGTGCATACAACCAGGCGAACTCGTCCGCCCTCCTAAAGATCCACCGCTCGTGGTTCTTCTTCCCCTGGCACCGCATCTTCATATACTTCCACGAACGCATCCTCGGCAAACTCATCGGGGACGATACGTTCGCTCTTCCATTCTGGAACTGGGACTCCCAAGAAGGTATGGTGATTCCAGACTTTTACATGAACTCATCCTTGAACGATGTGGATCGGGACCTCGGTCACTTGCCCCCCGTGGTCACCGATATAAACTTCGACTACGTCGAGAGCGGGCTCAGTCCAGAGGCGCAGGTCTCATTGAACCTGGCGTTCATGTACAACCAGATGGTCTCTGGCGCAAGGAAACCCGAGCTTTTCATAGGTTGCCCATCGCGTGCCGGTGAGGAGGGCGCCTGTGACGGCCCGGGAACGATCGAGCTCGCTCCGCATAACGCCCTCCACACATGGGTCGGGAGCGCGGGCCAGCCCGAGCGGGAGGACCTTGGGGCGTTCTACTCGGCGGCGCGGGACCCAATCTTCTACGCCCACCACGCCAACATCGACCGCCTCTGGACCGTGTGGGAGGACCTCCACGGGGGGCGAGAAGTAGCAGGCGGAGAATTCCTGAACGACCCGGACTGGCTGGACTCGCACTTTTACTTCCACGACGAGAACGCGCGACTTGTCAGGGTGAGAGTCCGCGACTGCCTTGACATGAGCAAGCTTCGGTATAGATTCGAGGAGGTGAAGCATCCCTGGCTCAACGCGAAGCCTAAGCCCTCCATCCCCCCATCGGCCGCTGCACGAAGAAACATGTTGTTGAGGCAATCGATCGACTTTGGTCCCACTGGACGGACGCTTGACGCGACGTTGCGGACGAGCGTGCGGAGGCCAAGGCCGCAGAGGACCAAAAAGGAGATGGAGGAGGAGGAAGAGGTGCTCGTGGTGCACGGGATCGATATAAAAAAGGATATGTACGTGAAGTTTGATGTGTATGTGAACGCGGTAGATGAAGCGAGGACACTCGAATACGGACCTGAAGCAAGGGAGTTTGCAGGGACGTTTGTGAACGTGCGGCATGGGGTGAGGCTGGTGAGGAGGGAAGGGGACTCTCAGATGAAGACCAAGAGCACTCTCAAGCTGGGGATCTCAGAGCTGCTTGCGGATCTAGAGGCGGACGAAGATGAGAGCATATTGGTGACGATTGTTCCTAGAGGCGGGACCGGGGTCAATACCACTGTTGATGGCGTCCGCATCGAGTACATGAAGTGATCATCATCTATTACAAACTCATTTTTTTTGAAAAATATCGAAATATATAAATCATTTATGTGTAGTATAGTTCCGTCAGTCACTTCTTTGTGAGTTGGTTTCCAGTACTGTTCACGTGTACTCTCCTTATTTCTCTGTGTATGGATATGGAATAAGATTTTTTGTATTTTTTATTAAAAAATATAATAAATTTTTTTATGTTATTTGATTGATCATAAATAAATAATGGATAAAAATGTAAATAATATGCGGTTAAATAATTATAAAAGGTAAAAAAATAATTGGAGATGTGAACCTCATAATTTATAAGAGGTGATGACATGTGATTTGATATGACATGTGATTTGATATATATGTCTTCTGAATGAAATAATACAAATTCAAGAGAGATCTAAAATGCCAATACCAATTTATTCTCGCATATTTTGTCATAGATGTACCTGTTTATTCCTTGCAAAAATATGTTTTTAAGCTTATTCCCTCTCTTCCATCATATTCATGCCCCACTTATTCCGCTACCCAAACAACAGCCTTTTTCTTTTTGCAGCCCCGTTATTGTCATCAATTCACTAATGCAGTACATGAACTTGTCTAATGTAGCATATAATCAACTTGCTCTATTACATAAAACAAAACAAAAATATATGCATTAATGTAATTATTTTTTCTTTATAAAAGAATCTATTTCATTAACTAAGTATATACAAAAGAAAAAAAAAGAAAAAAAAGAAAAGAAAAAGAAAATTAGAACATAGGCTGCATAAGGGACGGAGAAAAAAGACGGTGCCTAAAATTTCATTGCTATTAATGGGCTAAGGAGGGCCATTCTTCCCTTGCCCAATATTCAGCTGTCCTATTCTGCAAGTGTAGAATAACAGCCAAAGGGGAATTAGCAAGTGATAACCAACCTTATCTTCACAACATTCCCTGAGTACATGAGAACCACGCCTTCCATCGAAAATATCTCAGTAGCAGTCAGGCTTAACATCATGGATGCTAATCTGCATTTCCCCTGTATTGTGAAATAGTGTTAAAATGGCAGCTATTTTATTCACTCCAACAAACCAGTTCCCTTTGAAAATATCCTCAAAGATCGAAAGCCTCTCTCTTTTGGAAAGATGTTCAACTATGGAGGAGCTGAAGCAGATTCATGCCCAGATGATCAAAACAGGACTCATTCTGAAAACCATACCAGTCAGCAGGCTCTTGGCTTCCTGTGCAACCTCCAACTATGGAAGCCTGACATATGCCATCCGGTTGTTCAAGGCAATCCCACGACCAAACACATTCATGTGGAACACCGTTATCCGAGCTCATTCGAAGAGTAACAATCCTGAAGATGCTATACTTTTGTACTGCCAGATGCTCCATAGTTCAAAATCAGCTCTGTCTTACAACATTTACACCTTCCCTTTCTTGCTCAAGGCTTGCTCGGCTCGGTCTTCCGTGGAAGAAGCCAAGCAAATCCATGCCCACATTATAAAGATCGGACTCGATTCAGATGTCTACACTGCCAATTCGCTCCTCCACGTCTATGCCAAGTCAGGTAACCTTGCCTCAGCACGAATGCTCTTTGATAGGATCTTGCATCGTGATATTGTCACTTGGAACTCCATGATCGATGGGTATGGAAAGACTGGAATTGTTGAAGCAGCAAGAGAGCTCTTTGATCAGATGCCAGCCAAGAACATAATATCATGGACCTCAATGATCACTGCCTGTACTGAAGGTGGAATGTTCCAAGAAGCCTTAACACTTTTCCAAGAAATGTTGTCCGTGGGCATCGAACCAGATGGCGCTGCGCTCGTTGGTGTTATCTCTGCTTGCACGCAGCTTGGAGCATTGGACGAAGGGAAGTGGATTTCCACCTACATAGAAAGAAATAACGTTCAGGTGGACCCAATCCTCGGGTGCAGCCTTGTGGACATGTACTCCAAGTGTGGTGACGTGGAGGAGGCTCTCAAGATTTTCAAAAAGATGGATCGCAGAAGCATCACTGCTTGGACAGCCATGATCACTGGCTTTGCAATACATGGGCGGGGTCAAGAAGCACTTGATCTGTTTGCGGAGATGGAGAGAACAGGAGTAAAGCCCAACCAAGTGACCTTCACGGGACTTCTGACAGCATGCAGCCATGCAGGATTAGTGGATGAAGGGAAATCCCTATTCCAGCAAATGGAGAAAAAATATGCAGTAAGTCCTTCTGTTGAGCATTATGGGTGTATGGTTGATCTTCTTGGCAGGGCTGGAATGTTGCGGGATGCGGAAGAGCTGATAGAGAAGATGCCCATGAGGCCAAATGCTGCCATTTGGGGAGCATTGCTTAATGCATGCCGAATCCATAAGAACTTTGATATGGGCAGGCGTGTAGGAAAGATTTTGATTGAATTGGACCCTGATCATGGAGGCAGATACATCCACTTGGCCAGTATTTTTGCGGCGGAGGGTCACTGGAATGAAGCAGTGAAGCTGAGGAAGATGATGAAAGACAGGGGAGTGTCAAAGCTTCCTGGCTGTAGTTCCATGGTTCTGAAAGGTGTTGTCCATAATTTCTTTGCAGGTGACGACTCTCATCCATTGACCAAAGAGATTTATCTTGAATGGGATCGCATCAGTGAGAGGCTAAGAGAAGAAGGCTATGTACCACTGACTGATGATCTGCTTCTTGATCTAGAGGAGGACGAGAAAGAAAAAGCAATCCATCATCACAGCGAGAAACTGGCCATTGCACTTGGTCTCATCAGCACTGATACAGGGACGACAATCCGAATTGTCAAGAATCTCCGTGTGTGCGAGGATTGCCACTTGGTAACCAAGCTTATTAGCAGAGTCTACAAACGTGAAATTATAGTGCGTGATCGGACTCGATTCCACCATTTCAAGGATGGGAATTGTTCATGCAGGGATTATTGGTGAAAAGTATGTAAAAAGATCAATGTGAGTCATCTTTCCATCATCAAGTAAGGAAAAACAAAATGTAACAATCTCAAAACATATAAAAATATCACAGAAGGCATAGCATGAGCCCTTGCTTTGTATGCTCCCCCCCCCTCCAATTCCTAGAATGAAATATGCGAAAGTTTAAAAACAAAGGCAGGAAAAGATACAGTATAAATGAAAAACGGGCTCCATATGGCAATGAAATCTGCGAAAGTTTAAAAACAAAGGCAGGAAAAGATACAGTATAAATGAAAAACGGGCTCCATATGGCAATGAAGTCTGTGAAACATTAAAACAAGACAGGAAATGACAGTATATATGAAAAATGTGCCCCATAAATCCATGTTCAATAGAATAAGAGGAATGACATTGTTACGAAGAGGGAATGAATAATGAGAATCCTTGTATTCCACTTAGGGTTAAATCCCTTTATATAGACAAATGAATAGGAGTTACACGTGTAATGCACTACACATATAATGAGATAACACATATAATCTAACAGCCCCCCCCCAAAACTCATGGTGGATCATACAAAGTGAGTTTGCGAAGGAAAAACTGAAATTGGGGAACTGGATGTGACTTCGTAAAGAAATCAGCAAGCTGCTCGGCAGAGGAGATGTGCAGAAGCGATAATGTCTCTGCAAGAAAGTGCTGACGAACGAAGTGACAATTGATCTCAATGTGTTTGGTCCTCTCGTGAAAAATCGGATTACTGGCAATCTGAATAGCAGAACGGTTATCACAATGAAGAGGAGTATGACCAGCATAGTAACTCCTAGGTCCACCAAGAGACGTCTAATATGAACAATCTCCTTGGTGGTGATGGCCATGACTCGATACTCAGCCTCAGTGCTGGATAGTGAAACAACCTCCTGTTTCTTGCTGCGCCAATAAATGATGGAATCTCCAAGAAATATGCAGAACCCAGTAGTGGAGCGTCTAGTGGTCGGATCTCCAGCCCAATCAGCATCAGTGTAGGCCCTGAGAACTAGAGGTGAAGAGGATGACAGATAGATCAATCTGGGGATAGTACCGCGTAAATATCTGAGAATACGCATAAGAGTACCATAATGCACTGATCGAGGAGCTGAGACAAACTGCCTAACAATACTGACGGCATGTGCTATGTCAGGTCTAGTGATGCAAAGATACACAAGTTGACCAACAATCTGTCTGTACCGAGTTGGGTCTGGAAGAAGCTCACCATCTGTAGAACGAAGCTTCACATGAAGCTCAAGAGGAGTATCTGCACTGCTGAGAGGGCAGCTCGCTCGAGAATGTCAGCCGTATACTTCTGTTGAGAGAGCAGAATCTCACGATCACTCTGTGCAATCTCGAGACCAAGGAAGTAGCGAAGAGTGCCGAGATCTTTCATCTGAAACTGTCGACTGAGGTGATTCTTGACCAGAGTAATACCGGCGGAGTCATCGCCAGTGATAATCATGTCGTCAACATATAGAAGAAGGATAACCCGGCCTTGCGATGAAGATCGCACAAACATAGAGTGGTCCTGAAAGCTCTCAACAAAACCAGCTGCCAGAATAACGCTGTGAAAACGCTCAAACCAGGCATGAGGAGCCTGTTTGAGCATATATAGCCCGCCGAAGACGATAGACATGCTGAGGAGTGCTGAGACCTGGAAGTGGCTGCATATAAACAACCTCAGATAAATCACCATGAAGAAAGGCATTCTTCACGTCCATCTGAAAGAGAGGCCAGTGACGAACAGCAGCAACTGCAAGAAGGGTGCGGACAGTAGTTATCTGAGCAACGGGAGCGAAGGTCTCCTCATAGTCAATGTTATACTCCTGTGTGAAACCTCTAGCAACAAGACGAGCCTTATGTCGTTCAATGGATCCATCAGGTCGATGCTTGATCTTGAAGATCCATTTGCAACTGATAGTGTAACGCCATCCGGAAGTGGAACAACATCCCAGGTTTGTGTCTGCTCAAAAGCCTGAAACTCCTCATTCATGGCCTGCTGCCATTCAGGGTACTCAACTGCCTCTCGATAGGATCTGGGCTCACGATGGACATGGATAGCGGTGAGATAAGCCTGTAACTGTGGAGAATAGGTACTCACTGAAGCAAAGCCAAATCGGCCAGGTGCTCCTAGAGTCAAAACTGAAGCGAGTAGGTGGATGACGCTCACGCTGAGGGTAGCGAGTCGAGGGACGAGGATCCACATCAGAGGGAGGTGCGTCAGTCGTGGAAGGCGGAGTACCAGCGGAGTCATCTGTGGGAGAAGCAAGAGGAGACACAATAGGAGGAGAACCAGGAGGATCAGGGGAGTTGGCTGCAAGAGTGCTGAGATGAGGCTCAGAGAGAGTAGAACTAGGAGTGGACTCAAGCACAACAGATGGCCTGAGAAGAGGTAGAGACTTAATAGGGGAGGTCTGAACAGGAGAAGGCACAGGAGGAGAGGCCTGAACAGGAGAAGGCACAGGAGGAGAGGCCTGAACAGGAGAAGGCAAAGGAGGAGAGACCTGAACAGGAGAAGGTACAGGAGGGGAGGAGGCAGTGGGTGTAGAAGAAAAATAGGGAACATCCTCAACAAATGACACATGATGAGCAAGCCAAAAATGATCTCCAACAGGATCGTAGCAGCGATATCCTCTTGTATTCGAAACTAATCCCCAAGAATACACACTTAACTGATCGAGCGGCCAACTTGCTGCGTTGATGAGAGGGAGAAGCACGAAACAAGTACATCCAAAAGTGTGAAGTCTACTATAATCAGGTTTGGAGGAGTAAAGACGCTCATGAGGAATTATACCAGAGAGGACAGAAGAGGGAGTGATATTGATAAGATGAATAGATAGAAGAGCAGCCTCAGCCCAGAATGTACTGGGGACTGAAGAAGAAAGTAAGAGGGAACGAGCGGTCTCAAGAATATGGCGATGTTTTCTTTCAGCGACACCATTCTGCTCATGAGTATAAAGACAGATTGCTGAAAAAGAGTGTCATGAGATTGAAGAAGAGAACGCATCGTGGAAGAAATATATTCTCGAGCACAATCAGACTTGAAGATTTTGATGCGAGTCTGAAACTGGGTGTGAATTATAGTGGTAAAAACCTCATATTTTTGGGACCTCAGATCGATGGCGCAATAAATAAATCTAGGTAAACCGAGAATAGTCCTCAATAAAACTGATATAATACGAAAAACCACTCTTTGATGTGATATGAGAAGGACCCCAGATATCAGAATGAACAAGTTCAAATGGACTAGAGGACTGATTATTACTAGAATGGAATGGAGTAGTAACAGGTTTGGCCAATTTACAACCCTCACAAACAGAAAGAGGAGAAAAGGAAACACGACCTAAATCACCAGATTGAATAAGGGTTTTAAGTCGAGACTCAGAAACATGACCTAACCTTTATGTCACAAATCAGCATCAGATGTGACAACTCCAGACAAAGCTGAGGGATCAGGTACAGGAAGATGAAGATACTCCACATAATATAGTCCGTCAATCCTATGACCAACACCAATCCTCTGTCCTGAATGTGGATCCTGCACAGAACACCCAGAAGAGGTAAAGGTAACAGTGAATCCAGAATCACACAGTCGACTAATAGACACAAGATTCATGCAAAGGTCAGGAGCATGCAAAACAAATGGCAATGAAAGTCGGCCAGTAGGGTCAGAGGTGGTGGTAATCGATCCAGACTGCGTGATGACCAAAGGAGAGCCATTAACAGTATGAATCGATGGTAGGTGAGAGGGTGCAGGTGAGCATGCAGTGAGGACAGAACTATCAGGTGTCATGTGATGTGAGGCACCTGAATTAAAGATCCAATAAACAGGAGTACCCATAGTAGAAAACAATGCAAATAGAGTAGAAGAACCAGGAATAGGCTGCTGCAGAATCAGGTGGTCGAGGCACTGACTGATCTGATCAGGCTGACCCAATTGTGGCTGAATGGAAGCAAGCAGAGTAGCAGTCGCAGCGGCAATAGGAGGAAGACGATGTCCATGTCTTCTCGGTCTATGACGCTTCTTAGTAGGTCTTCGTTTATGGAGATCCACAGCAGGAGCGGCTCCCAAGATTCCCTCATAGATGAAAGACGAAGATGACTGAGGAGACGCCATAGAATAGTTGCTTTTTTTTTTGCGCTAAAGACGAGATGATGATGTCAGAGACGAAAAATTGATCAAAATGGACTCCTCGAACACCTTAATCGGACTGCTAGAGAGAAAATTATGACCGGTTTAGTGATTCGAAGTCTCGAGACCGGGAGGCGGCAAAGGGCGGCAGAGGGCGGCCGGGGAAGCCGCAGGGCGATCGGAGATGACCTGAGGTGAAATCCGGATCGGGCCGGGTTTCCGGGTCGGGTCCCGGAACTGGGTCCGGAGCTGGTACCGGGTCGGGTCTCGGGTTTCCGGATCGGGTCCCGGAACTGGGTCCAGAGCTGTTTCCGGGTCGGGTTCCAGAACTGGGTCCGGAGCGGGTACCGGATCAGGTCCTGGAGCCGGGCGCGAGCGAACCCGTGTGGATCCGGGACGAATTCCCGGGGGATCCGGGACAAATTCCTGGGGGATGTTGTCCGGGACAGATTCCCGGGGGATCTGGGATGCTGTCCGGGACAGATTTCCGGGAGCCAGCCCAGATCCTACACGCGCGGGCAGGTTGCTGACGGAGCACCAGCAGGGTGCGGACAGGGCGCAGGCGGGCTGGGCGGCGCGCGGGCAGGGGGCAGCGCGCGGCAGGGGGCGCTCGGGCAGGGGCGGCGCGCGTCAGCGGCAGGGCGGCGTGGCGCGGTGGGGCGGGGCGGCGCGGCGGGGGCGGCGCGACGGCGAAGGATGACGGCGGTGACGATGACGACGACGATGGCGATGAAGGATTCCAAAAAAAAATTAGGATTTTTGAGATGGTGACTCTGATACCATGTTACGAAGAGGGAATGGAATAATGAGAATTCTTGTATTCCACTTAGGGTTAAATCCCTTTATATAGACAAATGAATAGAAGTTACACGTGTAATGCACTACACACATATAATCCCTTTATATGGCAATGAAGTCTGTGAAACATTAAAACAAGACAGGAAATGACAGTATATATGAAAAATGTGCCCCATAAATCCATGTTCAAGAGAATAAGAGGAATGACATCATCCTCCCATGAAATCAATGTAGTGGAAAAAAAAAACTATCCAACTCTTGTGGGCATTTATCTTGAACACAATTAATAGATAAAGGACTGCTTATTAGGATGATTGTTCAGTAAAGAAGTCCTCTGATCACCAAACCATTGCACATCAATTTTTATTGTCTGAATTAAATTCTAATTACAATGAAGGATCGATGAGTTATCTCTCTCATCTGTCTCTCAGCATTCTCCAAATAGCCATTCAAATAAATTAATGAATTGTTATATATCGCAGTGCTTATCATTAATAGGAAGCATATTTTACAGCAATGACAGATAATACGACTCAGCATATAAGTTACAAGCCACCATTCTAATACTATTTCAAGTACATGATAACTCAAAGATTATTTACATAACATGCAAGGAAGAATTATGAGTTTTATTTTGTTCACAGGCTCACAGCTATAAACAAAAAGATGGTTGCATTAAATTGCCTATTTGCAACAAACAATGGAATTGTTAGCGCAACCTTAACCATCATGAACCGAGTTCAGCAAGACCTTTGCTAGCTCTCCATCTCCCTGCTTTTTCAAGCATGAACCATGACATGGAATTAATGATAACTTCAACTACAAACACAAAAGGCAGAACTTTTAAATAATTTTCTTTTTATCCAAAAACCAGTGTTAGCTCAAAGCCTCAAATAAATAAATTTCAATTTCAACAGGAAGGCCCAACATTTTGGTGACAGAGTAAAAGAAGAAACTTGAAGAAACTTGTAAAATAAAGCACGTTCAGCAAATCATTGATAGAAGGGTGATCCATCATGTAAGCACAATTCAACCATAAAGATTTGAATAAAAAACAGAAGTGATCAAAATGCACTAATAACTCAGGAGATTGATATGAAAAATAAATGTTCTTCGACAGTAACAAAACCTAAGAAAGTCAATTGCTTGATAGAATGTCATAATATAAGCATATACAAAAAAAATCAGAAGCACGAACCAGAACTAGGGCGTTTAGGGGGAAAAGAAATGCACCTATCAGATTTCCAGTCATCGATGGTAAGAACAAGTGAACAAATTACATGACTTGAGGAGAGAGAATCGTCTATAAGTAACTGAAGATACATCAACACATATCAAAGATAGATTCAAGATTCTGTCGAAATTGGGAATCATAAGTGATTGAAGAAGCCCCATTCATGAGAGAGAGATGGATCGATATTATTACACACACACACATAGAGAGAGAGAGAGAAGCTCACCGGTGGCAATGGAGATGGGGACGGAGGATTGTGCTTTGTGGAAGAGGTGGTGCTTTGGAATGAAGAAATCCTCACTTCAAACGTCCCTATTTTTCGGTTGCTTTTGCTTGTTGCATCCAGATCTATCTGCCCTTAATTTTGATTTCCAATTAACATTTTTTAAAAAATTGAATAGGATTTATTAAGGGGAGTGTTATACCCAGATTCATTTCTAGCCCCAATTTCAGCTTTATATGCGTTGATAGATTTCTATCGACGCATATGATCATATTAACAAGACATATGCTTCGAAAGATTTTTTTATATTTTCTATAAATGCATACATGCAATTCATTGGATTATATGTTTCATTTTTTTTTATAAAAATATGTACCTTATTAGATGATGTATGCTATTTTTTAAAAATTCAAAACACATGTGAACTGGAATTGAGACTGTATATGAGGTTGGATGTAACATTATCTATTTATTAAATATTTATTTAAAGTAGTCCGTCAACCTATGTCTATCTAGACATTTTTTATTTTGACTGGTTGTTGTGCACGTGGAAATGCATATATAAATTATAATATATTTTCTGAAAACATTAATTAAAGTAATTTAATTACATATTTAATAAGTTTAGTTTTCTTTTTAAAATAAATTATATTATAAAAAATTAAAATACTATAAAAATAATATTTTTTATTACAATTTCCACATCAATATAACTACGACTTGTATTTTCCACGTGTAACTAAACTAATGTCAATGAATCCATTAGCTAATATATCCACTTTATATCCTATGAATTTATTTTTTAATTTAGCACACCAAATTGTCACCAACTTTCAGAAATCTATCTTCTCATGTTATAATCATAGTCACAAAATATCCTAATTCTTTCTAACATTCAAAATAGTTCGACAATTTCATATATCATGTACTTATCATCTTTAAACTGTCATTTAGCACTTTTACACCATTAGTTTAATGATTTGTCTGTCTTTTTATTTAAAAAAAATTGTCTCATCGGCCTACTCGCTCAACATAGAACGGTGAATAGATTTCTTCTGCTATTTTTATTTATTTATTTCTTCCGGAAAATACATATTGTACTAAATAGATGGATTCTGGCCTATGATTTGAGTGAGTGATAAGAAAAGACATTGACAATATAAAATGAATATCTTTTCCATTTGATTTAAAAAAGGAATTTTTATTCACACATAATGGCTCATTCACGAGCCTAGCAACAATCCCTTCTTTTGTTTCTTCCATTGTGGCAGGTCTTTGTTGTACACATGATTAAAGCTCACTCTAACCCCTGCAACTTTAAGCAAGGAGCAACAAAACGCAAACAAAGTAATTAAGAACCCAAAAAACTTCTTCGGGTCATCGCGAATCTAACAACGGGGAAGATCCGCAGGTGGGGGAAGCACAGATTCATTGGGACCTTTGCCATTCTCTACCACAAATGCCATCTTTAATCCCCACATAGTGTGCAGTTCTAGATGACAGTGCATAAACCATACACCTGATCATCATCCACCAAATTCAATTTAATTTTCATTAGTTACTTATTGTAAAAAAAAAAAAAAATCAATAACAACATTAATATATCTAAAATCTGACCTGGATTGTCAGCCGTGAACCTGATGGCAGTCCAGCCTCCGGTGGGAACACCAACCGTATTTCTCTCAGGAGGATCTACCAAGTTGAATTTGGCGGGGTCCCTGGCTTTATCAAAATTACCAACACCAGTTCCAACCACAAAGAAGTTGTAACCGTGGAGATGGAACGGGTGTGACTCCACGCTCAATAGGTTGGTGTCCTGTAGCACAAGCTCCACCGTCGAATTGAATGCCACCTTGCTCAACCTCGTCCCCAAATTGGTCCTTAGATTCGCCGTTAATGGCACTCCCGTGTAGTTGAATGCTTTCAGAGGTTTGTCTGGAAAGTCGGTCGTGAATACTCCTTTCATGTTGTTGTAGTGGGCCTGGAGGAGTCCGATCTGCGGCATCACGAAGCTTATGTTGTTCAGTGAAGCGGTGAGTTTGGTCCCGTTGAGACACGTCGGGCACGCGTTCTGGCCAAGACCGATCGTGTAAAAGAGCTTCCTGTCGACCGTCAGTGGCACGTTCGCAGGGAATTTGGCTGTGTTTAGGCTTCTAAGCTTCTTGTTATAGCTCGTGACAAGCTCTGTGTTATTACTCGTGGGAAGTTGGGGTGAGATGGGAATGACTGTATTAGGGACACCTTTGTATTGAAGGATGGCCATGGCTGTCTTGTTGTCCACAGCGATAGGCACGTCCATGAAGGCACGAGCGCCAATGAAGTAACGCCCTGGGCTGCGATCAGCGCTCACCAAGACGTTTGTGGTCTGTCCTGGGGCGATGATTAGGGTGTTTGTGGTGAAGGGTTTCACATATACCGCGTCGATCTCTACCACGGTCATGTTGTGGCCGGCGATGGTAAAGAAGAGCTCATCATCAAGGGCAGCGTTGACGATCCTTAGGAGGTAGGTCTTTCCCGATTCAATCTCCAATGCATAAGTATCTGTTACGGTAAATAAATAAACTATTAAGCAAGGAAAAAAATGGTATTCTTACACTAGCTAGCATTTAGTACACTTGTATGATATACAAATCTCTTTTGAATCATATTTTCTACCAAGAGCATAATATACTCAAATTAGATTACAGTGAAATGCATGTTGGAATGGCTAAAACTTACGTTTCTCGGAACATGGGAAGAGAGGTCCTGGCTTGCCATTGATGGTGTGCGCATCAGACATTGCGGGTGGTAAACCCAACTTGTTGCCCTGCTTGACTGCCTCTTCCACATCTCCATTCCACCATTCACCTATATATACACACCCGTCGAAGAGAAATATAATCACAAAAATATTCTATATGAATTAACAACACAAGTTTTCACATATTTTTCTTTAGAAACTTTATGCGCACTTAAGACTAGATTGGCTTCCTGGTAAGGTTGAGGGAATGGGAATGTCCCATCTTTAGGCTTGATTACGATCGCTCCATGGACGGTGGCCCTCAACCATAGGATGTGTGCATGCCACCACAAAGTTCCTCTCTGACCCATCACTGTAAAATTATATGCATAGCTTTGCCCGCTTTGGATCGGGCACTGTGTTATGTATGCGGGTCCGTCGGCCCAACCATTACGGAACTGCTTCAATCCATGCCTGCATCATACTTCCTACATTACCCAATTGTAACAATGTGTGTATGCATGCATGAAAATTAATGTGTGTGTATGTACAAATACACTTGAGTGTGGATATTCTATAATACTTCTAGTGTGTTATATATCAATGTATTCATACCAATGGATCGACATATTGTATTGCGCATAGTTGGTGACATTAATGATGACACTGTCTCCTTCTGTGACATAAATGGTCGGTCCTGGAAACATCCCATTTACAGTGACAATCGGTTTCGCATGGCACAACCGGCTCACGTTCTTCACAACCACCTATAAAAGAGGGAGTCGTACATGTCAATGCCAGGAAGAACATACAGAATGAGAAATCCGAATGATTTACTCACATCAAACTGGTATTTCTTCAAAGCAGCTTCACTCGCAGGGGACAAAAGAGAGAGCATAATAAAGCCACCAAATAGAACAATGGATCGCATGAGAAGACTGGTTCGTGGCACCATTTTTGAGAGCTGGATGTATTTAATTTGTGAGAAAGGTGATGGAGCCTGAACTGGTTGGAGATGCAGAGCTGAATGGGGTCATATATATACACACATTCATGAGGGGGTCTATGTGTGTGCGAGCTTGAAATTGCACCATCAGTTTGTTGGAGGTGGTTGTTGTTGTTGATATGGTACATGATCACAGATTAGGTAAAGGATGTGAAGGGATGGCACCACGGTGCTTAGAAGGAAGTTGATGGAGACATACATACATGGAGGGAAATGGAAACAGTTTTGTTAAGCTTGGTTTTAATAATAGTATATATGGCCTATCAGCTATGAGAGGTATGTGAAGCCAAATAACCAACTCAGCTGATCTTTATCGTTAAGGAAAAGTAAAAGTGACATATATTTCCTTTCACTTTTCATCATATATATATATATATATATAACAGGAAGGGTAAATGTGTAGCAGAGAACACGCTTGTTATATTGGGCATCTTCTCCAAACAAAAGATTGCTTTTGAAGTGTAGCCATTGTCCTGATGAGTCATTTGTGTAATGCTTAGAACTTCATTTAATGTTATAGGACTTCATTTGATTTCCTCTTTCAGATTAATTAGAGAAGAATAATTGGCATTAATTTAAATTGTGTCCAACTAGCGAATCAAACTTTGAAAAAATCGGCTAGCACCTCTCTCCGTAAAGGATGACCAAAAATCAAATCCTGAGACACCAATCTTCAAAAAAAAAAAAAAAATCTGTCCAACTATTCTTCCAGTGAGCTAATGTTGATGTACAGTATGGACATTTCCTGATCTGTAATCACAGATCACACCGACAGTACTTTTAGACATATACAGAAGCACTGGAAAATTATATACAAGTGTATATGATTTTAGGAGTCCGGATCCAGTCAGTGCAGAGTTCGGTCAGTTCGGTCAATACCGAACTGCACCACGTTCAAATCGAACTGCACCACGTTCAAATTGAACTGCACAACAAATTGTTGGGTATATTTTTTACTCTCTTATTGGATACTAATGATACTTAGGAATTCATATTTTCTCCAATAGTTGATTGAATCCAATAAGAGAGTAAAAAAATATACCCAACAATTTGTTGTGCAGTTCGATTTGAACGTGGTGCAATTCGGTACTGACCGAACTGACCGTAGTCGAGCACTGACCGGATCCGAGCCCTGATTTTAGGCATGCACAGAGACGAGAGAGTACAAGGTCCACAGATCATCATGTCTCATAAAACAGCTTCATAAACCATTGGGCTATGAGATTATGAAGATGAATTTCATTCAATATTTTGTTTATAATTATACAATCAATTAATGTTGACTGAATGTACAATGAATTGGTCTTAGCAGCAATCCCACAAAATCATCACACTATTGGATGGAGCTAAAACATTCAAACTCTTAACTAACTAGTTAATCGTCATCCTTTTTTTCAGTAACATGAGTGCAGGCGCATTTGAAATGAGATGCCATGGGTCACCTGAGCCATTGTTGACTAATGATCATTGATTGTGCAAGGAATGGTGCAGCTTCTTTGTAGGAGAGACCATGAATCCATCTGCTTCTCTCCGAGACTTGACCCAGTCCATAGCACTTGAAGAGAGACTTAAGAATATCTCATGAATGAGGAATAGAACCAAAGTATAACTTGCGTAATCAGTAGCTCCTTCAATGTAACGGTTTCTGCAATAATGCCTTCCCCTGTGGTCAAACAGAGTATCCTGATAACTGGTGAATCTACAGGCACAGAAAGCAGCTTTGTCTCCAGACACTCTCAGTGCAACTGATGGGTTGCCAGGTCCATGCATGTTCTACACAATAAACACATCATATGCAGGCATGTTATTTATAAAAAAAAAAAAAAAAGGGACCAACATTGTTTCCTATGAACAAATGAAATTAAGAATATAGTGTATAAAAACTGAAAAGGGACAGAATAAGAAGAGGTAATACCTGAATGGTAAGATATTGTCCCACACAATTTGAAACCAATATCGAGACAGACAGACACAGTCTCATACCAGATTGTGTTCCTGCCACCACTTGAAGATAGTTGACTTTGCCTTTGAACCACTTAATGTGACGAATATCTTATCAACTGGAACAATGATCTCCTCTCTGTAAATAGATGGAGCTAGACATGATGAAGCAAAAATAAGATACACTACACAATTTATATTCTCTTGGTACACTTCAATTTATGTTTAGTACATAATTTTTCATGTGATTCATTACATGCAATGCTTAGTTTTTTTTGTGGCAGAGGCGGGCGGGCGGGGTAGAGGCTTGCCTGTAAATACCAGGTATGATTGAAATGAAGACCAAAGCTGAATTATTAGAGGAAACTGCATTAATGTCATCTTGAATCTTTATGTAGTTTCCGTTCCGAGATTGATAAACTTTCAGTAGTATAGCTGAAGTTCTGTCACAGGATCATGCAGATGCTACAGTCACGATCAAAGCAGCTGTCATGCTGAATGCTGTAATGGGTGAGATGTACATTGGAGTCCTCATTTTGTTACGCATAAACAAGCATTTCTTCATTTCTTAGTGTACATTTAGACCATATATAGTTAGCAACATGCATATGAGCTGTTTTCTTTCATCATAAGATCAAAGGACTGCTATTGGTTATCAACAGTAAATGTTTCTGTGTGTTGTGCAGCAGGATACATAAATTTATATAGGTTCTGAGATTTGAATGTTCAATCCTACAAATATTTCTCCATGAGATGTTTCACTCATTTCTTATGTATACCAAGGCTAAACAATACAGAAAATGCTTACCTATCTTCCAGACCAAGTGAAGAATTACCGGGATGTGGATTCTTGTTCAGTGTCTTGCAATGTTTTAGAGTCTTGCATGATAGCCCCATTACAAAACCCTACAAAGCAATATCAGGGAGCAATGGCTTCTTCTCAGTGTTTCCGATAGTTAATATCACTGAGGGACTTGCAATTTAGCGTGACCTGCAAATTGTTATATAGAATGTCAATGACAGTGAACTATGAATGGTGTGAAAAATATGAGCAATCATAACAGGGAAAATGACAATGATTAACAACTAAGGCTTATTAATATCAGATAAAGGGGAAAAAGTGATTTTAGAATAATAAGAAATATACCATGCCAAGACAAGTTAAAAGAAAGAGAAGATTTCAATTTCAAGAAGCATGTATCCTTGCATACTAAAATATGCCCAGGTACAAGAAATCTCATATTATTTGTTAATCTGATTTGTGGGGAGTATGGGAAGAAAAAGCAAGAAAAATCCTCGACATACTTTCAAAATTACGGATTTATTGGCTCAATATATGAGCAGATTTTGCCCAAAAGCTTACCTACCATTAATTGAGCTAAAAAAAACATTTGGTAGCCCTCCATTCCCTCAATAATTTGCATCCCAGAAGAAGCAGATTCTTGAATCAAGTTAGGATGAGAAGTCCATTTTCAGCATGAACTATGATATGAATAAGATAATTTCAACTACAAACAGAAAAGCTGACACAAAAGAATATTCTTTTTATCCAAAATACAGTGTTAGCACAAATGGATAATATTCAATTAAAACAGGGAAGCCCCAACATTTTGGTGACAGCGTAAGAATAAAACTTGTAAAATGAAGCAAGTTCAGTGAATAACTAAACAGAATGAAGAAGGGCAAGGAGTGTTATCTATCATATAAGCACAATTCAATCATAATGATATCAAAAGAAAATTAAAGTGAAAAGGGTACACGTGATCAAAATGCAGTAATAACACTGGAGATTGATATGGGGAATGAAAAAGGTCCTTCGACAACAAAACTTAAGAAAGTCAATTGCTTCATAAGCATATAATATTATTCTATGAGCATATGGAAATATCACAAGCACATAACGAGAACGATTGAACAAATTACATATAAAGACGAATGAGCAAATTACATAAAATTTGAAGAAAGCATGAATCGCCTGATGAGCGTCTAAACTATATATCAATAAAACATTAAGGATTCTGTCTAAATTAGGAATCATAAGTGACTGAAGAATCCTATAGATATGAGATAGAGAGAGGGCTCACTTGGTGGCAAAAGGAAATGGGGACGGAGGTTTGTGAAGAGATGGTGCTCTGGATTGAAAGCATCATCACTTGCACCGTCACCATTTTCTCTTGTTTTTTTTCCCCAATCTTGGGTGATATAAATTTTTGATTCACAATAATAATAATAATAAAATAACATATAAAAAGTACAAATGTGAGCAAAAGGCCTCTGTATGTTTAGTTCGAAAAAGCCCAAATTTCTCAAACATCAATCTTCTTTCTAAGACCCCATTGAGCTTTGTCCAACAAGTATAAGATGAAGATTTTATTAATACAAAGGTGATCGCCACCATTTCCATCAAGAAAAATGGGATATAATTAGAAAGGGACATAGGGTAAAACTTGGGGGCCATTGTATGGGCCGTTTGTGGCCTGCGGGATAGCCTATCGCATTTATTTCAAGTTCTTTTCTTTTTTTTTTGTTTGATTGGATATCCTTTGCCTCCACTTGTTCCAAGGGCAATTTTCATTAATAGATCGCTCCAACATTTAGTTTTAAAAAAAGCCCTAATTTCTCAAACATCAATCTTCTTTCTAAGACCCCATTGAGCTTTGTCCAACAAGTATAAGATGAAGATTTTATTAATACAAAGGTGATTGCCTACCATTTCCATCAAAAAAAAAAAAAGTAAAAGATGAAGAACCCACTAATGATAATACTGCACACTGATCTCCATGTTTCCACAGAAAACATAAAAGACAAACTTCAAATCAAATGAGGTTAAACAGAGAATTAAGCTAACAGAAATTATCAAATTATAACTGACAGGATGTTACTGAAGATCCAACACTAGAAACAAATAAAGACAGACACTGACACATTATGTCACACTGACAACAAAAAGTAGTGGTACCTCCAGTGAAATAGACATCAAGAATGTATCAGTGCGCAAAGACAGTGTCATTGCGCCTGGGGGGCCTGTCCGGTATGGAGCCTGGCTTGAACTTGGAGGCCTCATGCCTGGCAAGTTCAGGAGGGACGGGGCTATTGCTCTGGATGAGCATTTGCTTGAGGTCGTAGAAGACCTCTGTATCATGCAAAGTGAGGAACGTTGTTGCCAATCCAGTCTTGCCGGCACGCCCCGTACGCCCAATGCGGTGAGTGTACATCTCAATGTTTCCTGGCATGTCATGGTTGATCACATGGGCTATATCAGGGATGTCAATCCCACGCCCGGCTACATCTGTGGCAACAAGAACAGTGAAGCGCTTGCTGCGGAATCCTTCCAAGCTGATTTCACGCTGCTCCTGGGTCTTTCCCCCGTGCAGTGTTGTGACACGGTAGCCAGACTTATCAAGGGCCTTGGCAACATTATCAGCGGTCCTCTTGGTGTTGACGAACACGATGGAAGTCTTGTCTTCGCCAATGTCATCAAGCATCTTCTGCAACCTCGACATCTTCTCAGACTCCTTCAGCATGATGACGTGTTGGGTAATCAGATTGGTGGTCTTGCCCGCAGTCCCAATGGTGACAACCACAGGATTCCTTAGGTACTTGCGGGCAAGCCTCTCTACAGCCGGGGGCATGGTTGCACTGAACATGTAGGTGGTCCGGTAGATGCGCTTCTCATCGAGCTCCTCATCCTCATTCTCTGGTTTCAGGTTGCTGGAGGGCATGGCGTCAAGAACCCCAACCACCTGTGGCTCGAATCCCATATCGATCATCCGGTCTGCCTCATCAAGGACAACATAATTGCACTGGTTCAGCACTGCATACCTGCGCTCAAGGCAGTCCAGGAGCCTTCCCGGGGTGGCAATCACCACCTCACACCCCTGCTGCAGGTGGAAACCCTGCTCTTCGATAGACTGGCCACCAACAATGGAGACCACCTTGATCCTCAGGTAGTGAGCAAACTTGACAGTCTCATCCTCGATCTGCTGGGCAAGCTCCCGAGTCGGGGCCATGACGACTGCATAGGGACCCTCAGTTTTATTGTCTTCACTCATCGGAGGGAGGCGAGTGATATAGGTGAGCATGGGCAGGACAAAGGCGGCTGTTTTGCCCGAACCAGTCTCAGCAATCCCTATAACGTCCCTCTGCTGCATGCCCAATGGGATGGCAGCCATCTGAATCGGGGAGGGTTTCTTGTAGCCTGCCTTTTCCACTGCCTTGAGGAGCTCAGGAGGAAGCCGGCTCTCGGACCAGTTTCTCATGGGACGTGGGAGGCGGGAACCCTTGTAAGAGATGTTGAAATCCTCACGGAAGATACGCCAGTCTCTTTCTGTCATCTCCTTAAGGGGCTTGTCAGACCAGTGGCGATCTACACGCATGTCAAATGTGTCATAGAGATCAGCGGCCTCTTCCCTCTGGCGTTGGGCTGCAGCCTCCTCAGGCCTCTCTTCCAGGGGGACGCCATCCTTGCGGCGCATCTCCTCGCGCGTCTCACGCTCAATATGGGCCGCCAGCTTCTTCTGTTCACGACGATCCATCCCAGCACGGAAGCCACGGCCAAAGAGGAGGCGGGCCTCGTGGGGGCTCTGATAAAGAACATTCATGTCACGGGATGTGTCCTCCGTGTTCTCCCAGTTGAAAGAAAACCTGAACTTTTCACTAGGCTTGATCACCCTCTTCTTATGCTTCTTTGTGCCAAGATATTGTTCCTTAATTGCCTCCAATTCCTTCTCCCTCTCGCGCTCCGCCTGCTTCTCCAGCCTCCCCCGATCCCTGTCACGCTCCCGATCATGATCTCCGTCCCTGGACAACCTGGGGTCCTCCTCCCCGCGAGGCCCAGAGCGATGATCGCGATCGCGATGATCCCGGTCACGGTCGCGATCCCGGTCTCGGTCCCTCTCCCTGTCCCTCTCCCGGTCCCGAGAGGATCGGTGGCGGGACTCGTGGTCGAGGGTCTTGTCTTTCGTCTTATCCTCCTCCTCCTGCTGCTGCTGGAGTTCTAGGGCACGGCGCTTAACCTCCTCCTCTCGGCGCTCAGCCTTGGTGACGAAGACGGGCTTCTTCAGGTCGGGAGCAGCGATGGATGGCCTCTTCTCGTCCTCTAACGTGCGCTTCATCGCTCCCGGCTAGGGCTTTCGAACGCACGAAGATCACAGATAGATTGAATGGATGGAATAGATTTGGGGGAACGAATCGATCTGTCTAATCAATCTATTTATCTTTGTGAGGATAAAAGAAAACGAATTTATGTTATTGAATTAAAGAAACCAAATGCTATATTTATATATACATAAAAATCTAAAATATAAAAAAAAAAATTAAAAAATTAGGAAACTAATAATATAATAATAATAATAAGGAAAAATGATTAAAAAATTATCTCAAAAGTTAGAAATACCCAAATCGGCCATTTTTAAAATTATACCTAAAAAGTTTCATTTTACAATTTTAGAAACACAAAGACTAATCTACCCTTATATAATTAGACCCTTAATGCATTCTATTTATCTTAACTTTATTAAAATATTTCACCATCTTAATTTTATTAATATGTTTCACACATTTTCATGTAGATCAATTTTTTTTATTATAAATTCTTTGTGATTAAGTGGGTTTTGAGAAATATGTATCAATATAATTTGAGTTATGATGAACTCCATTAAATATTGATGTTTTTTTTAAAAAAATGGATATGTACAAATGTTATCATAAAAATATGTAAATAGCCAAAAAAATAAAAAATGTGAATAAAGATTTAGAATACTAAAATATCATCTGCTGCATTGTGGCATAACACAGATTTAAATTACATATTATTATTATACACAATGAAAAATTATAAGCAATATCATATAAGATATATATAAGAAACACAAAGTATAATATATAATAACAAAACCTAATTGATTTTTATAGAGATATTGTTGTTTTATAGGAAAAATAAGTTTTTAGTGTGGAATAAAGAGGGATATTATAGATTTAATCACATAAGGACATATTAGTCTTTTGTGTTTCCAAAA
Organism: Acorus calamus; assembly: GCA_030737845.1. NCBI lineage: Eukaryota > Viridiplantae > Streptophyta > Magnoliopsida > Acorales > Acoraceae > Acorus > Acorus calamus. The sequence goes on along the minus strand of CM060869.1, from coordinate 214,519 downwards.
CTGTGAAATAAGATTTTTTTAGGTATAATTTTAAAAAATGGCTGATTTGGATATTTCAAACTTTTAAGAAATTTTTTTGGCCATTTTCCTAATAATAATAAAGAGTCAATATTCTCATAATAATTACTCTTATTGACTCTTTAACACCACTCTCAAATTCTGAATGATATAATAGTTTGCACAAAAATAACAAAAAAAACATCCAATAATCGAAAAGTTCGATTTTGTGAATTGATAGTAATCATCTGGTTTTTTTTTATTTTTTATAATCCATTACTTCACTCCAGCTCTTCTTGAATCAGTTGAAGTCGTTCTCACTCTTTGAGTCCATCAGAGTCATTTTCATAATAATGACTCTTTAACAATCTTCTATCAAAATTACTAAACAAAAAACAAAAGCGTTTCAAATTTCCTAACACAATTTTACATATTTATCCCTAATAAATTTGTTAAAATATATCAGAAAGGAAAACCTAAAATATCAGAAAAAGAAAGTAGAAAAATTAGAAAATTAATAATATCATTATAATGATAATAAAGAGTCAATATTCTCATAATAATGACTCTTTAACACCCACTCTCAAATTCTGAATAGTAGAACCATTAGAGTTTGTACAAAAATAACAAAAAAAACCTCCAATAATTAAAGAACTCGATTTTGTGAATTGATAGTCATCATTTGTTGTACCTCGGAACGTAGGGTGTATCAAGATTGTACGACAACCTCTCCAGTTCGCTGGTGAATCGACAAATCGTTTTGATGTCCTTCAGATGCTTCGCGCAAGGCCGATCTTCCTTGGTGCATTTGCCTCCACGACGCCTCTCGCCGGGCGGAGCGTTCCCTATGGGGAGAACGCCCACGCCTCTGTTCTTCATGAGGCCGTCGAACCACTCGAGGTTGTCGGTATCAGATTTCAGAGGGTTGGGCCTCCTTTTTCCTTCGGTTTGCGGTAGAGTGTGTGGGGTTCTTCGGGGATTCGGGTCCGGTGTGCGCCTTGGCAGGCTCGGTCGAATTGTCTCTCGGAAGGGGGGAGGAGTTTCGTTCCTTGATGAGGCGCTGGACAGCTATTCAGGGGATTCAGGGGTGTGTGTGATTGCTTTCATGGGGGAGTTTGTGGGGTCTCTGCTCTGGGACACAGGCATGCCGTACATAGAGGTGAACTCTTTGGGAACTTGCTAAAGGAGATTTGAAGGTTGGGGTGTAGGTGAGGGTCAATTAATGAGAGTTTAATTGCCTGGTGTTTGGTTCAATTTGGGTAAAATCTGGGTAGGAAGTGGGTTTAGGGTTTGGCTGAGGTTAACCTAAGTTTAACCTGGATTTTTGGAGAGTATTTTGGTGTAGGAATTGGGCTTCTCTCTCTTTCTTTCTAGGGATTCAAGTGGGGGAGGGGTATGGGCTTGTGAGTGTGGCTTGGGAAGGGAATGTGTGTGTTGGAAATAAATGGGTGATTCTTGTAATGGATTGGGAATGAGTAGAAAAAGGGGACAGGGGAATGTCCACTTGACAATAGATCAAATTGGATAATATGGTGGTTGATTTGACCTCCTATTAATCCTTTGTTCTTCTGCAAGTGTCTAGGTGAGGGGTGGCTAGTTGAAACTAGCTGCCCAGTGTGGGCGGTTACTCTCAACTAGCCGCCCCCATAATGATCTGTCAAACGTCCCATCTCTGAAAAGCAGTGACTTGGGTTGGTTCCTAGGGTTGAACCGGCTTAGATGGAGAGGCTAAAAGGAACAAACCACCGCAATCATTAGCATTAAATGATGTTTTATGTCCCATCCAGGGAAGCGGTTTGGGGTCGGCTAGGGAGCGGCTAGTTGAAATCAGCCGCCCTTTATGGGGCGGCTACTCTCAAGTAGCCGCCCCTATCTAGGTCTCAGATTTTTCTAAGTGTTTGGACTTTAGGGTTTCTGGTCTTGATATTCTAAGGGAGTTTTCTATTAGAAGTCAAAATGTGGACATTTTTCAAATATTACTTGAAGTATATTTTTTTCTTTGGGCGGTCAAAATTGGGTATCTACAGAGGTGAGCGTGAACGTCGACGGGACCATTGCCTTTGATTCGAGGAAGAAGTACTTCCCTCCGAACCTTCAACAATGACGGCTGGAGGTTGGGCAGTATAGGAGGTGGTGGCTGAATTCCCTCCTGAACAGGCTATTGTTGATGCATGTTTGTATAGAACTGTTGCATCGAAGCTTTGATCATCTGCTGCATCGACCCCTACAGACGGGTGAATAGAGTTTCTTGCGTCGACTCCATCACCTGCCTAAGGTCTTGAACCTGACTGACCAGGGTTCTAGGCGAGCCATCAACAACAGCATTGGACGGGAGGACGTCTCTTTCCTGCCGCCCACTATGTTTGTGTTACTCAGATCTGACATTGTGAACATTGACTTTTGTTTCAGTATCCCACAGACGACGCCAAACTGAGGTGGATAATTTTTCCTTCAGTTAAATTTGTAGTTTTTTGTATAATAGAACTTCAAGAGATTTACTTTTGGGATTTTGGTGGTACAAAGAACTTAGACTGTATGAATTTTTTTACTGTGTCTTTAAAGTGCTGTCGCATGACCTCTTTATAGGCTGCCTATGTTCTATTTGGGGATCAAGCCACACGTAATTCCTTTATTACATTTGTAACTGTCTTGCAACTAAGTGCCCGTTTGGATAGAATCATAAGCTATTCTGGGTTTTATACATATTCTAGGAATTATTGACTTTATCAATGGAATAAGAGATTTTGTGTTTGGTTATGTTTCAAGTTATTCTTAATGAAAAATATTAATAAAGGTTGGAGTGTTTGGTTGATGAAGAATAATATGTGAATAAGGTGTAAAAAGTTGATTTGACATGTGGGCCCCATTAATGTAGTAGAGGTGATGACAGATGATTTAATGTGGGTCCACTTATACCAGTGGAGGATTAACACAATTCCATGAGTGGACTTGGAATACAAATACCAGTTTATTCTCTCCTAATTTCGTATAGCTATACCCCTTATTCCCTCTACCCAAACACCTTTTTTTTCTTATTCTCCTTTATTCCTCCCCTATTCCACCCGTATTCCTCTAGCCAAATAGCACATAAGTGTTTAGTGGGCTTTTTTTTTCAAGGAAATATCCCTAGTATTTATGCTCTACGTCGGCTCTTGATTACCCACATTCTGCTAGTAGTGGGCCTTAATTGTCAACTTGGTAGTTACAGGCGTTAGTGATCTTCTAATCGTTTCTTCAATCTACTCAGGGTCCCTTGATGTACTCGCCCGAATGTTACATCTTTGAGCATGTCTGTGAGAAGTAAAGTCGACCGATCAAATCTCTAGTCTGGTCGTGCCTTAAACTGCTCGAGGTGACATTCACTCACGAGATGTTCGACTGTCCGACTAGACCCTCAATCTAGTTGTGCCTGCACATCCGAGAATGTCATCATGAGGTTTGCCGATCTGGTTCGGGTCTTGTGGGCCCCAAGTCAGATGACCCATATTCGTCTTATCCTGACATGTGTCCTAGCGCAGATTTTTACCTTTACAGATAGGGTTAAGAATTTGAAAATAAATTGTTTTAATTTTAAAATATAAAAAATCTATCAATTATATTTTTATTTTAAAATCAAAACAATTGTTTATATTTTATCTTCATTTATCTTTATAGTTATTCTCTTATCTCACCATTTATTCTCTTATCAAACTAGTCTAAAAAATATAAATATATCTCAGAAGCGACGTCACCCCTCCTAGCCTTAGGGGTCTTTTGTTGGGTCACAAAGTTTCTAATTAACTAGAAAGATTGATGTTAATTATACACTACAAGAAAAAGGTTTTTTAACCACAAATTATTTATCAAGGAAAATAATTTCATTGGTAATTATGCATATATACCAAGGAAATTTTTATTTCATGGATAAAAGGGAACACAAAATTCTGAATTTTTTTATTCTTTGTATTTTTTACACCAACAAAATATTTTGTTGGTAATAATGCACATCTGATTTTTGTTTCCTCAGTAAAAGTCTTTATAAAAATATTCCTTTAATAATAAATTATTAATATTTTAGTTATTTTTAAAATTATTTCTACCAAGGAAAATATTCCTTGAAAAAAATGTCAAATATTCCCCTGCACCTTGCCAAGGAAGATTGTTCTTTTACCGAGTATTATATTGTTCTTTTACAAAAATCTATCAAACTTACACTAAATACATTTGTTAGTACTTAATCCTCTTTTATCTTCTTAATAAAGGAAAAATCGGATCGTAATATAAATTTTATACCCCAAATGCCCCTGTTTTGTCCCTGCTAAAACCTTACACCCCTTTTGTTTATTTTTTTCACCGACACCAAATTAAGCTCCACTTCATAATACCGATCCCAACCTCTGCTTCTAGATCCCGATCTCCGTTGGCATTCGCCAGTGCAAAAGTGGATCCCAATCTCCGTTGACATTCGCCGGTGCAAAAGCGGATCCCGATCTCCGTCGCAGATCCCGATCTCCGTGAACGTCTACCTCCGCTTCATTGTTGACATTCGCCGGTGCAAAAGCAGATTCCGATCTCGATGAATGTCTGCCTCGGTTTCGTCGTTGACATCCGCCGGTGCAAAAGCAGATCCCGATCTCCGTGAACGTTTACCTCCACTTCGTCGTTGACATCCGCCGGCGCAAAAGCGGATCTCGATCTCCGTCGACATTCGCCGGTGCAAGAGTAGATCCCGACCTCCATCGACGTCCACCCCCGTGTCATCATTGACATCTGCCGGTGCAAAAGCGGATTCCGACTACCGTTGACGTCCGCCTCCGCTTCATCGACATCCGCCGGTGCAAGAGCGGATTCCGATCATCGTCGATGTCCACCTACTCTTCATCGTCGGCCTCCATCTCTATCTACAAGAAGGAAGGTGAGTAAAGTTTTTTAGGTTTTCTGGTTTGATTTGATCGTTTTTGGGGAAAAAAATTGGGAGATAAAATTCATGATGCATGTTTAATGTAAATAACACCTACCTACATTTAGAAGAATTGGGAGATATAAAATTCATGATGCATGTTTAATGTTGTGATTATAGATGGATAAGATAAACGCTCACTCTATCTGTATTTTTTTTCTGATTTAATTTCTTTGTACACCTGGATGTGATAGACTCTCACTCTGTTTGTGTTTATTTTTTTATTTTCAGATTGATTTACCTTCTACATCCCAACGTGGTAACCACTCTCTCCCTCTATTTGCTTTTTTTATTTTTCATATTGATTGTAAAATTTTGTTATATGGATGCAATGATGAATTGCTAATTTAATAATGTTAGTTCAATATGATCTGTTTGAATTTTTTTGTAACTGATTTTTGTGAGGTTTTGTTATGATTAGATGAGTTTTTTTTTGAATTTCAAAGGGTGCTTAGTACTGTTGTTTCAAAAATGATGTCAATTCTAGAATTGTTTTGACTTTGTGGGGTGATGAATGAAAATTAAGGATTATATAGGTTTAGGGCCAATTACCCTTTAGAGTAGTTGGAATATATAGGATTCATTATGCATTGCATATCCATAATTGAGGGTGATATAGCCCATTTTAGATTGACTAACATTACCTCCAACTTAGAATATCTAACTTATGAATTTCATTTTAAAACTCAATGTTTAATGTGATTGTAGAGATGGATAAGAGTTGGATGCGAGCTAAGGACAGATTTTCTCTCGAGTATAAGTAAGGGGTCAAAGAGTTCATTGATTTTGCATCTAGTAAGACAGATGGAGCCAATAGGATTCGATGTCCATGTCGTGCATGCAATAACGTATATTATAAGACAATAGATAAGGTCGAAGATGATTTGTTCATAAATGGCATTGATCAGAGTTATACTCAATGGATATATCATGGAGAAGAGTTCCAATCAAGAAATGAGACAACTGATGTCGATGATGACCTAGTTGTGTTGAATGATGAGGATGAAGATGTTGATGAGATGCAAGAAATTCTACAGGATGTGTATAGGGGAACATTTGTCAATAATAACTTTGAAACACAATCCAGTAGTAACAATCCTCCATCAAGTAATGCTGGACCAGGAAAATTTGATAAATTGTTGAGGGATGCGCAATGTCCACTTTATCCAGGTTGTGAGAACTTCTCCATGTTGAATTTTCTTGTCAAATTGCTTCACCTGAAGACAGTAAATAACTGGAGCAATAAATCAATTGATATGTTGCTTGAATTATTGAAGGAAGCATTACCTAGTTGAAACACCTTGCCTAAGTCCCATTATGAGGCAAAAACTTTAATGCGAGACTTGGGCCTTGATTATATTCGCATACATGCATGTAAAAATGATTGTATATTGTTTTGGAATGAGTATGAAACAACAGAAGAGTGTCATGTTTGTGGGGAGTCTCGGTGGAGGTACAATGAAGTTAAGCGAAAAAAAATCCCTCAAAAGGTGTTGCGGTACTTCCCATTGAAACCAAGACTGCAAAGATTGTTTATGTCTAGCAAAATAGCTGAAGATATGAGGTGGCACAAGGAAAAACGCATATTGAATGAAAATAATTGTTTTATTTCAAGAGAACTAGACATTACAGTCCAGCAGAGCACATTAATAGACAAACATCCAAGATTACTTCTTCATGTTAGATATTTGGCTAAGGTCTGGAAAAACTTTTATTTGTTGATTTGCAGGATAAATTTATATTAGACATGAGTGAGCCTCATATGATTTATGCCGTCAATGATATGATGAAAGAACGTCTTCTAGAGTATCGGGCAGAGCTACACCGACACTACAAAAGGTTTCGCACACATGCGGAAGCAGTCCAACATGCACCAGATGGTGTCACATTTTAATTCTCTTAATTGTTAACAATAATAACACTATTATGCTTTAAATGACTTAGCAAAATCCTGAGACCGGAGAACAGCGTGGTGAGGTAGACCATTATAAGGATGTCCATTATCGAGAGCGATCAGGAACATGGGTTCATCCACTAGCGCTGGAGCGTTGGGTATTAAATAAGTTACAAATCAATTTCAGTTTCTTAATCAAGTTTTCTTCTTTACTAACTATCTGATCATATTGATATAGGAGGCAATGCAACTTATGCGCAGTCAACCAACAGCAGATAACACTCAACAGAGTGAGTTGGAGATCATAAGTAACGTCCTTGGGTCGAGATCTGGATATGTGCGTGGTCTAGGGCATGGGGCCAAGCTTATGGCACCCTCTAGAACTAGTCGTGCTGCTATGAAAGCAGAGTTGATGAGACATAATGAGAAGAATCAGCACCTGCAATTACAACTTGAAGAGTTGAGACATGAGATGAAGGAGAGTCGTGCTGTGATGGAGGCTGAGATAACAAGACGGACCGAGGAGATACGATTGCATCAAGAGAGGCAAGAGAGACAAATGCAAGAAATGTTTCCGAGTCTCTCTACACAGTTGCAGGTTCCAGGGTTCTCCACAACTTCACAAACATGGTATGATATCATATTTCATTGGATAATCTATTTGGAGTCATGATTGAATTATAGCTTCCTTGTTATCTAAATTTTCTGAGTAAATCAGCCTCTGCTTACTTTCTTCTATAGTCTCTAAATGTTGATTCTTTAGCCATTGGTTTTTATATTGCAATTACTCACTAACTGCTATATGTATCTTTCAGAAATATGGTTCCAGCGGGGGATTTGTTCAAAGATATGTGCTATCATCTTTGTTGTCATCACACAATGGTTGGCCTCATCCTCAGGCGATGCTTAGGGTGGTTGTTGGATAACAAATGCTTTTTTTGTTTTTTGGTATCACTTGTTTTTGTCTATCACCATGTGAAAACAAGAACATTTGGTTGTTGATACCAGTGTGACAACATTTGCTTGATTGATGACTTGAGTGGTTGTTGAGCAACCGTTTTTTTCCTGTAACGCTTGTTTTTACTTTTAAATCAATATCAGTTTTAGTCAATTATTATTTGTTGAATGTGCCCCCAAAAGCAGTCTACATGATTAAATGTTCTTACAATGGATTGTATTTTATTTTCAAATGGGTCTTTATCAAGGAAAATATTCCTGGGTAATATATACTTATAGTAGATAATAATAACAAAATTTTAGCTGGGAAATATTTTGTTGGTAAATATATTAGGTTTTTTTTAATGAAATATGCTCTTTTACCAATAAAATATTTCATTGGCAAAATCTATTTTTTACCAAGGAATATGTTTTCGTTGAGGATTATTTTGGCAATGAAAATATCAATTCACTGGAATAAACAATCAACGAAGGCTTACTAACCACGAACTTACCAACGAAATTATTTCCTTGGGAATAATATTTACCAATGAATCAATAGCCTTTACCAAGGAAATATTTCGCGGCTAAAGAGCATATTTCTTGTAGTGTTATCACGTACTTACTATGAAGCTAAGTCTACAAAACCTTGTAGACTTTAAGCCATAGCCCTATTCAAAAGGATTGTATATGTATTTTTTTCAATCTTGTAGATGGTAGGACTCAAAATTGGTTCATAGCCATTAAGCCATCCCCTAAGAGGGGCAAAATGATGAAATTATCTGTCCACCAAGTACCATGAGAATTTTTGGACCGGATGTGGGGTGACTCTTCTTGTGTGAAGAGGTAACATAACAAAATTTTTATTGAAAACTCTAAGGGTCCGTTTGGGGTGTGACATAAGGTTATTCGCCCTTGATAACTATACTGGGATAGATAACAATCCATGCTGAATAGGTAAATTTTTGTTTGGTTGTCTTTTCTGTTATTCTCATTGAAAAACGTAAAATTGATCATTTTGTTGTTTGGTTCACCTTGAATAAAGTAATGATAAGTGGTAGATAAGAGATGAATAAGAGTTTATGACTTTTTAAATGACAATTATACCCCTACATAAATTATTTGTGTTTGGGAATAAGTATGAGAGATGTGTGTGTGATATGATAGATGTGATAGTTTTTGAAATGTGTGCATAGAGTATTAGGTAAGATAAAATTTTTAAAATAACAGATAAGGGTATTTTTATCCATTGGTATAGATAAGTCCTGATAAACAATTCTAGCTTTTTCTGAGAATAGTTATCAGGTTTTATCCTAGCTTATCCAGACATAACTATCAAGGTTTATTCTTGCCAAACAAACAGCTGTTTGGGGGCTATTCTACTGTATTCTCCCCTATCCGGGGTTTATTCTCCACCCCAAACAGGGGGTAAGGGACAATTAAAACAGTAAAAGTATGATAATTAATTCCATTGATAATCAAGAAAAGCAACGGTGCTTTGAGGATTGATATAATTGTACTAACCATTTTTTTATTTATGTTTTTTTTTTTTTGAAAGAGGTAGAAATTTGCTACCCGATTTCATTCCTGAAAGATCGAATTACAAATTCTGAAAAGAGGGAGAAGAGATACATGAAACAAAGGAAATACACATCAGCTGAGTCAATTTCCACTAGCCTTTCCCCGGGTAGAAGAGGCATTTACCCTCGGGAAGCTCCGATCCGATTAGATACTAACCATTTTTTTATTTATGTTAAGCTGGTCAATGATTGTTCAAGAGGGTAGATATGATAAAGAATCAGTTTTAATGAAATATTCATGAATATCACCTTACATATTTAATTATATTAATTTTAAATCTGTGTTAGACATGAATCGGGACTGACAAAAACTGAATTTGTTTATCCACCAAATGAATCTGTGTTATATCACTCTGAATCTGTGTTAGCTGTAATTTGTTTATCATGATTTGCAAGTACATCCACTAAAATGAAGACTGCCGAGACAATCGTTTTTTCAGCTCTGTCTCCAGCCCTATATGCTATGATTGTGTTGTGTGGTACTGCGTTTGGATCACCTTTCGACTTCTGTTACATATTGATTATGCGGTTCACTATCCACCAACTAAATCATAGCCTACGCATGTCCCTAGACGGCAATGTTTTACGCTTTGGGTTGTTTCTTTTGTCATATTAAAATGAATGATAAGAGTTAAATCAATGACATCATTACAAACAAAATAAATTTTTATTGATTTTTTTTGTTGTTTTTTTTTAAAAAGGCCAATTCCATTTCATTGATGAATAAAATTTTTATTCACTTGTACGGGGTCTTCCACGAGCCTTGCAACAATCATCTTTGTTTCTCTCACTCTGATGGTCAGTTCTTGTTCAAATAATCAAACCTCATCACTTTCAACCATGCAACTTATGCAAAGAGAAACCAATTCAAACAAATTAAACCTTCACATAGAGTTAAATCAACGCTCAACCCAAAATCTTTTTTAGGTCATTGCAAATCTAACACTGGGGAAGATCCGTAGAAGGGGGAATAACAGATTCATTGGGACCTTTGCCATTCTCTACCACGAATGCCATCTTTAACCCCCACATTGTGTGTAGTTCTAGATGGACAGTGCATGAACCATACACCTGATTATCCAATAAATACAATTTTTAGTTATTCATATTTTTACATTAAAAAAAATGATCAATATCATGTATGGACGTATTGGTATCTGACCTGGATTATCAGCCCTAAACCGGATGGCAGTCCAGCCTCCGGTGGGAACAGCTATCGTGTTTCTCTCTGGAGGATCGACCAAGTTGAATTTGGCGGGATCTTTGGTCTTATCAAAATTACCAACACCAGATCCAACCACGAAGAAGTTGAAGCCATGGAGATGGAACGGGTGTGACTCCACGCTCAACAGGTTGGTGTCCTGCAACACCAGCTCCACCGTCGAATTGAATGCCACCTGCTCAACCTCGTCCCCATAGTGGTCCTCAGATTCGCAGTTAATGGCACCCCTGTGTAGTTGAACGCCTTCGGAGGTCTATCTGGGAAGTCTGTTCTGAAAACTCCCTTAATGTTATAGTAGTGGGCCTGGAGGAGCCCAATCTTTGGCATCACAAAGCTTATGTTGTTTAGTGAAGCGGTGAGTTTGGTCCCATTCAGGCACGTCGGGCACGCGTTCTGGCCTAGACCGATCGTGTAGAAGAGCTTCCTGTCGACCGTCAGTGGCACGTTCGCGGGGAATTCGGCTGAGTTTAGACTCCTGAGCTTCTTGTTGTAGCTCGTGACAAGCTCTGTGTCATTACGCACAGGAAGTTTGGGTGTGATGGGGATGGTCGTATTGGGGACTCCTTTGTATTGAAGGATGGCCATGGCCGTCTTGTTGTCCACTGCGATGGGCGCGTCCATGAAGGCACGAGCGCCAATGAAGTAACGGCCCGGGCTGCTATCAGCGCTCAATAGGACATTTGTTGTCTGCCCTGGGGTGATGATCAGGGTGTTTGTGGTGAAGGGTTTCACGTAGACCGCGTCGATCTCCACCACGGTCATTTTGTGCCGGCGATGGTGAAGAAGAGCTCGTCATTGAGTGCAGCATTGATGATTCTTAGGAGGTAGGTTTGTCCCGATTCAACCTCCAACGCATGAGTATCTGTTATGATGAAAATATATATAAGAATTGGTAATGTGATGTTAGAGATTCAAAATTCCAAAATAAAAGGTGTAAATATTTTATTTTTACCTATATACATACTAGTGTATGTATGATACAAATTAAATACTTTGTTACATATTTTCTATCGTGAAAAGAGCAAATAATATAGTCAAATATAATGCAGTGATACGCATGTGGAAAATGATTAATCTTTATACGTTTTTGGGAACATGGGAAGAGAGGTCCTGGCTTTCCATTGATGGTGTGCGCATCAGACGTTGCTGGCGGCAATCCCAACTTGTTGCCCTTTCTCACTGCCTCTTCCACGTCTCCATTCCACCATTCACCTGTATATACACCAGTAGAAGATAGAGAAAAAAAGGATTAATAATAAAAATTATTCTATATGAATTAAGAGCACAAGTTTTCATACATTTTTCTTTAGAAACTTTGTACTTACCTAAGACTAGTTTAGCTTCCTTGTATGGTTGAGGAATGGAAATGTCATTTTTAGCATGATGACGATCGCTCCATATACTGTAGCCCTCAACCATAGAATGTGTGCATGTCACCATAGCGTTCCTCTCTGACCCGTCACAGTAAAATTATATGCATAGCTTTGCCCACTTTGGATTGGGCACTGTGTTATGTATGCCGGTCCATCAGCCCAACCATTACGGAACTGCTTCAATCCATGCCTGCATCATACTTCCCCATGTTATTGATCAATAGTAACAATATGTGTATGCATGCATGAAAATTAATATTTATGTGTGTATTTACATGTATATATTCATACCAGTGGATTGACATATTGTATTGTGCATTGTTGGTTACATTAATAATGACACTGTCTCCTTCCGTGACGTAGATTGTCGGTCCTGGAAACTTTCCATTTACAGTGACAATGGGTTTCGCATGGCATAACCGGCTGACGTTTTTCAGAACCACCTGTAAAAGAGGGAGTCTTACATGTGAATGAATGCGAGGAAGAACATACAGAATGCATGCTGAATAAGAAATTCTAATGTTTAGTACTGACATCAAATTGATATTTCTTCAAAGCAGCTTCACTCGCAGGGAAGAGAGAGAGCGCAATAAAGCCGATAAATAGAACAATGGATCGCATGAGAAGGCTGGTTTGTGGCACCATTTTTAGAGCTGGATGTATTTAATTTGTGAGAAAGGTAATGGAGCCTGAACTGGATGGAAATGCAGAGCTGCATAGGGTCATATATATATACACATTCACGTTGTGTGTGCGAGCTTGAAAATGCAATTTCAATTTGTTGGATATGGGGGTGGTTGTTGATGTGGTACACGATCCGAGTTTAGGTGAAGAAAGGGCTGGTACAACAGCGCTTCGAAAGAAATTGATCGAGACTTACATGGAGGGAAATGGAAGTAGTTTTGTTAAGCATGTTTTTAATCATATATGGGTATATCAGCCATGAGAGGTATGTGAAACCAAACTAACCAACTCCCAGTCCCAGCTAATCTTTATCTTTAAGGAAAGGAAATAGCGACATATGTACATTTACTTTCACTTTTCATATGTACCTTCTAGTTCTACATAGTTGGGGTAAATGTGTTGTTGAGAATAGGTAGTTAACATTGTGGTTGCTCTAAACAAAAGATTGGTTTTTGAGGGGTGGCTGTTGTCTGTTGAGTTTGACGAGTCCTCTTTTTTTTCTTTTTTCATTTTTTTTGGTCAAGTATGTTAGATGAATCATTTGTATAGCTTTAGCAGCTAAATAAACTATTATAAGATAGATATATTTCAATATAAATAATTATATCAGTAGAATAAATTATTTTTTGTGTCAATGTGTTTTTAGTTATTATTCTTGAGTAAAGTTTTTTTATTTAGTTGATTATTAATAAGTTTTGGATAAAACATATATATAAAAACTAATTTATAAAAGATAAAATTATGATTTGACTTGTACATTATTTGATTTATAAAAGATGATGATCGATTTAACATTTGCATCCAATACACCGGTGCAATAGATTGTGTAAAAATAAAATTTATCAATATCAGTTTATTTCTACCCTTATAACAAAATTATACACTATACACACGTATCTTTGGAAAACAAAACAGTCTTTTTTTATTATTTACTTACTATATTCTACATCTATTTTTCTATCCAAACAGAGGCTTACAAATTAATTTACTCTATGAAGTTGATAAGAGAAGAACAAATTGGCCTTCATTAAAAAAATTTAAATAATGTCCAACTACTATATCCTTGGGGTCGTTGGATGGGGAATAAATGGTGGAATATGGGGAATAAGGTAAAAAGCTATTTGGGTGGTTGTTATAAAAGAGTATAGCTATGCAGAATTATGTGAGAATAAACTAGTATTTCTATTTCAAGTCACCCAATGAAATTGTGTTATTGTTCCACTAGTATAAGGAGACCCACCTATTAAATCACATTTCATCACATTAAATCATCTGTCATCACCTCTTATACATCAATGGAGCCTACATGTCAAATCAACTTTTTACACATTATTCACATTTTATTATTCAACCAAACACTCCAACCTTTATTATTACATTTCCTAACGAAAATAACTGATAACATAACCAAGCTGAAAATCATTTATTCCATTGATAAAGTTAATAATTCCTGGAATATGTATAAACTCTAATAAGCCCCCGTTTGGATACCGGATAAACTCCGGATAATCCCGGATAAAATTTTAAAGCTGTTTGCAAAGCTTGGATAAACCCAGATAAAATGTGTCAGAATAAACTGGTATAAAGTGGTATATGGATTCCAATCAACCCCTATAATAAAATTTATCCTAGGTTATTCCACTCAAAGAATAAGTGGACACACTGTCAAATCAATTATCATCACCTCTTATAAATCACATGTCAAATCAACTATCATTATTTTTTTACATTTTATAAATCTTTATCCATACTTTATTCACATTTTACCCAAACAACAAAGCATTTATTCTTACGATTCCTAACGAGAATAAATCAAAACACAACCAAACACAAAATTATTTTATCCTTATTTATACTCACTTATGTTCAAATAAATAAATATAAAAATAAATGATATTCTGTATCTAAACAGAGCTAAGATAACTTATGACTCTATCCAAATAGGTCTTGAAGTAAGCCGATGTTGATGTAGAGTATCAACATCTCCTCCTGATCAGTGGTCACACTCACGTTAGATTTAGACGTGAAAAGAATCATTGGAAAATTGCATAGAAGCGCCGTATGATTATAGGCATGCAGCACATTAGATGCGGTCCACGTATTATCATGCCGACGTGGCTTCATAAACAATCCGAATTATTCTGTCAAGCCATTGTACTAGGAGATCATGAAAACAAATTTATTCAATGCTTTTATTTATAATTAATTATTACACAATCAATCAATTGATGTACTAAAAGAATGTACAAACGAATTGGTCTATATTCTATTGGATGGATCTAAAACATTAATTAATTTCCATCCATGTATTGACTTTTTAGGGGCGTTTGAAAAGGGATGGCATGGGCCTGAGCCATTGTTGGCCGTCGATCATGGAATGTGTGAGGAATGGTGCAGCTTCTTCGTAGGAAAGAGCGCGAGCCCATCTTACCCTCTTCGAGACTAGATCCGGGTCCATAGCACTTGTACTGCCCATAGAACGCCGTCCTGTTCCAAGATTCAAGACATCATTAGACATGAGTGCTCAGTGTTAGCAAACTAGCTAGTCCCTTAGCAATTGATATATGCTACAAATGAATTACTTATGGGTACATTCATTTATAAACCACAATTAGTTGAGTGTGTACTTTTGGTTCAATGGATTGCCCCAGTCATTCCATCCTTGAGGGGCGATGACGCGTGACATGTAGGTGTAGGCAAACACCACCCTTGAGTAAGGACCCCATGGCCTTCCTAAAATGGTGGAACCCCTGCCTGTTATCTTGCAATTGATGAAGCTGTAGCCCGTGTTATCCGTGGGCGATGATCTGCGTTGTGCAGTGATCGCTCCACCCCTCTTCGAAACTGAGTGTATACGGCATTTCTGTGCACAGAGATCACCCATTGAGACACATTTTCTAGCCATTAATTTGAAAGTTAGCTGGTTAATTCAGATCACTTACTTCAAATAGAGAGAGTCCATCACCGAAAATAAAATCAGTAGCTCCTTCAATGTGACAGTTGCTGTAATAATGCCTCCCACTCTGGTCAAACAGAGTATCCTGATAACCGATGAATCTACAGGCATAGAAAGCAGCTTGGTCTCCGGTCACTCTTAGTGCGACTGCTTGAGCGCCAGGTCCATACGTATTCTACGCAGCAAAGATCAAATCACACATATGTAGGCATGTTAATTATAAAAACAAAGGGCAATTTGGAAAATTAATCTCATGGTTATGTATATTTGCAAAAATAACACCCCCAAATGTATATTAACAAAGAGTAGCATCGGATCTAGTCATCAACTTAGAAACCCCTTCTTAAATATCTTCCATGATTTTCTCCTCTCAATCAAATATATTTTAAACCAACAAAATCTCGGCCATTAAAATTGAATGTGATAAAAGAGAAACAAATCTTCCATAGTTTTCTCCTCTCTCAACGAAAATATGTTAAAAAAATATTAATCATTATAATTTAATCAAAGAGATAATAAAAATAAATAAATCTTCCATAACTTATTATCTCTCACAAAGAAAGCGCCATGTGTGTGTATATATATATATATAGCACCTCCAATTTAAAAAAAAATAAAAATTGGTCAGTGACAGCACTCTGATCTGGTCTAATGCTAATTTTTGTTAATATTTACTTGATGTACTAATTTTGTAAATATTAAGTCTCATGAGTTTTTTTTGTAAATTGCATTAAAGCAAATTGATATGGACCAACGCAGAAGCGCAATAGAGAAAAACAAAGTATATTTACAACTGGAAATTAAGGGAGAGAATGAGCAGTGGTAATATATATATACCTGAATGGTAAGATATCTTCCCACAAAATTTGAAGCCAATACCGAGACAGTCGCATACCAGATTGTGCCGCCACCACTTGAAGTAATTATGGTTGAGTTCGCCTTTAAGCCACTTAACGTGATAAATGGCTTATCAACTGGAACAATGATCTCCTCTCTGAAAATTGATGGAGCACACGGTTATAAGACAGAGTGATCTATATATGGGGCAGGATTAATATACACAATTGCACAATTAATATTCTCTTGATGCACTTCCATATTTGTGTAAGTAATACATAATTTTGTGTGATTCATTACATGCAATATTTTGTCTATGGATATATGAGGGGGTTGCAGAGACTTGCCTGTAAATTCCAGGCATGATTGAAATGAAGACCATGGCTGAATTATTAGAGGGAACCGCATCGATGGCATCTTGAATCCTAGTGTAGTCCCCATTCCCGGATTGATCGACTTTTAGTAGTAGAGCCGAAGTGTCCAAGGAGCATGCAGGTGCTATAGCCATGATCAAAGCAGCTGCCATGCCAAATGCTATAATGGCTGAAATGTACATTGGAGTCTTCATTTTGTTATGCATAAACAAGTATTTCTTCATTTGTTAATGTACATTTGATTTATATATAGTGGGCAACGCGCAAATGAGCCGTTTTCTTTCATCATAAGATCAAAGGAGTAATACTCAAATTTTTTAGTTAATATGACGTAGATTACAGGAGTAGGCTTTGGATAATGGTCTGATCAACCTGGATTGAAGTAATCCAATGGATGAATGTTTTTCTTGAATGAAACTCATGTCAAAGCCAATTGCTTGACATTTGATAAACTGTCCAAGAAAAGCATTCCTTTGTTAAAAAAGTCAAAAAACTTAATCCAGGTGTTTATGTGTTTGCTTGGAATTGAATATTGTTGATTAGCATGTCGAAGAGCCTCGTGGGAATTTATTAAAAAACGAATAGTTTGTTTTCATTTAATTATGCAAGTCTTTAAAAATCTAGTGTTAGTAGAGGCGCACAGACTAGGTACAAATGTATCAATTCAGAAACACAAATGATAGGTTTTCTTTGTTGTTGATTTTCTTCACACTGAAAGTTATTAATTTTATGTATATATGTAAAACATGAAGTTCTGAGCATAGATGAAACTGTACAACATAAATCTAAAATTTAAAAGGAATAATCTAGTTCTGAATATTGATCCCTGGAAGTGGTACATCGATCTTTCTTCATTTGTGAGCAGTTGCTTCTCGGCACACGCTGGATTACAAATTACGCCGTGCACTTTGGTTTGAAATGCTGGGGGTGTTTGACTTGAAATGGTAGCCACATCATATTAATTAAGAAGGGGCATTAAAAGCTTTTTTTTAAGGGTTAATAAAGCTCTTCTGCATGTGAGCTGTGTATATATATGTTCCTTAATTAGCTGTTTAACGGCTGTACGTGTTACTTCCATACAAGCAACCCATGCACCACACATAAAATCTAAGCCGCTACATACCATGCTTCATTCTGAAGTGAAACAACTTCAAGACGATAGATTGACGTGGACCCTACAACTTCTCAATTGCAGTGCAGATGGATGCATTCATTCATTCATATCTTTGGAAGATTTTCAAAGAAATCCAAAGATTAATAAATTTTATGCTCAAGTTAAGAAAATTTAATCTTTGTGTTATGTTAAATTAATTTTCATATCTCATTTGAAGTCAATTTTAAAAAACAATTTGCTCTCTAAATTTATTGAAATAATTTATTCAAAAAAAACTATTCTCAATCAGTTTTTTCATAAAAGTTGTTTTTGTTGACTTTAAAATTCAAAAATACCTAACGTAACATTACTAATTCTTACAATACCCATTCTATTCGCTTGGAAAACATTCATAGTTAGATTTTTGAGTTCATGCATCTTATGTATAGTTCATGTTTGCATACGTGTAGTGCCATGGCCACCCTGGCAATCGTCCATGATGTCTCACTCATTGCATTATGATTGAATGAATATATTGAACATTTAAGAAGTATTGTCGCCGTCACCTATAAATGAAGTTGTTCAATTTCTGCCCATGCACTCATATACATGAAACAATGAAATAATGACACGTGTGCAAATTGATATTTCACTGTGCCATCTATTTGTCCTAGTCTTCACCTGCTCCTCCCTTTTCCTTTGAAACTCACACTCTTGTCTTATCTTTAAGCACAAAAGGAAAAAAAAAAGTTCAATTAGCAAAGAAACTACCAACCATTTTGCTGTTTTTTCACAGCTGCGTCAGCTGGCCGCCTAACATGAAAGGTTATTGAGAGCTACATGAAAATTTGACATGTGAAAAATTGAACAAATGAGATTTTTGCAATTCCTATATATAATTAAACAGTGGAAATTTTTACCTATGCACAACCCAATATTAGAAGTCACTAACATTATCTTTACCCTAATTTGGTATTTAATTTATAGGCTTCAGCCTTCATGTGCTTTTCAAAAAAAATTCCATGTAATGAAGCATGTACACTCATAAAAAATTGAAATATAAATTCAACAAATTATATAAATTTTCTTATACAAAAATTAAAAATCTTATGTCTAATGAAATACACATCTCATTAGCAAAATAAAATTACACGCAAGACTGCATACAAAGATTACGAATAATATTAATATGCCAACTTTGATCACTTGTAGGTGGATTGGTCTGGGATTGAATAGTGTCACGTTCATGTGCGGTACACACGAATGGGCAGTTATGTCTTTTTGTGTATTTCGTTTTTTTATTTTTATGAATTTGTCCAATTAATAATAACACATGGATAGGCATCAACAGAGGGCCGGGCAGGGATGGACTGGCCCGCTAATTTTTGGCCGGGCCAACCCGCTTTTAGAATCCAGGCCACAGGCTCGGGCCTGAACGGATCAAATGGGCTGGGTCCGGGTTTTTGGCCTGCGGGCGGGCCTATGGGCCCAAAATTTTAAAATGAATTTTTTTTTAATTAAGGAGGGAGTCCCCCAACCCTCACCCAATTTCGCAGGGAAATGCAAATATGTGCGATAGAGCATTAGTTGCCATATAATAAATATCTAACAGAGCCTAGCACAAATTAAAGCAAACTTTGAACATTGAGTCTTATTCATGTATTATTAATATGATAATATGTTTGTGATGTATTTCATCACCCGTTACATTGTGTACTGTTATGACACATGCCGATGGCTGCTGAAACTGAAAGTCTCACTGTGGTCAACACTTCGATTGGTCTGGGATTGAAGAGTGTCACGTTCATGTATTAATATGATATAAATATGTTTGTGATGCATTTCATCAGTCGTTACATGACTTCTCAGCGGGGTTGAAGCGGCAACCATGTCGACGAGGCTTCTGAGGGTTCTCTGGATCTGAGTCGCTGGGCTCGTTGAAAAGGGCTCTGAGACACCTTCTTCTTACAATGGGTTCAGACGCCAACTTTGGAATAGGTTTGCTGTTGTGACGACCCTCCATCGACGACTTCGACTCCTCCCTTCCTTTCAGCTTGACAGGTTCAGCATAATTTCTGGAGAGGACCAAGTGTACACCGGAGTTCTTTCCACTGCAGGAGCTGTTGTGTAAGATGGAGTTGTTGACGCTCTGGACGTTGTTGTTAATACAGGCAGTAACTGCAGGTGGAGCTGCATCACTTGCATGGGCAGGCTTTCCCTTGTCTTCGTTGTCGTCGTTCAACTTGTAGCCTCGGTGGATAGGTACAATGCCATCTCTCTTTCCAGCATCGGAACCGACGTGCATGGACGCTCCTCTGTTTTCTCCAGCCAGTGTAATTATACTACTTATGTACTCGTCCATCATCGGGTGCTTGGAAGTATTGGACGTGAGGCCTGGATATGCTTCAGTAGATTTTCCTTGATGTCTTTCTGCACGGTACCACGTTCTCCATTCGATGCAGAAGCACCTCGTATGGTGCCTATTTCGACCTTCCTCTCTTTCCCGTTGGAACCGTATTGCGCTGCTTCCTTGTTGTTATTGATCATCAGCGTCTCTGATCGTCTTCGTTCCTTCTCAGGCTCAGCTGAGTTTGGAATTCCTTGTCGCACTCCAGAATCGGTATTCGCATCAGGTGGTGTGGCATCCGTCCTCTGCTTTTGTTCATCAGCCTCCTTGGTCTTGGGTTGTTCATGATGTTGCGCATCATGCTTGGTTTCTTGCTTCTCTTCTCCATCAGTTGCGTGTTTTTCTTGAGGAGGATTTGATGGAGCGACTGTGTTTTCTGGAATGCTCATCTCAAGCTGATTCCCAGATGTGGGTGAGGCTGGATTCTCTGGCTGAATTCGTATTGGTTATTTGAGAAGTAGGGGTGTCTGGGATCTGTTTTTCTGTGCCTGATACATCCTGGGTTTCAGGCTTATTAGACTGTGATGGTAGTTCAGGAAATTCTTTTTCTGACTGGGGAGGATTTACTTGAGGTGGTGGCGCGGGCTGGTTGGTTGCTTCAGATTGTGAGATTGGCTCCACCTGAAGTGGTGATGGTGTGGGCTGGCTGGTTGGTTTAGAAGATGAGCCTGGCTTGATTTGAGATTGTGATGTTTCTGTGGTTGGTGATGGGTTAGTAGTATCATTTTGTTTTTGGGAGGCAACATTCAATGGGGAAGGGGGCCTGGAGGTGATTCTGATTGAGGGCTGTGATTTGGGAGACGGAGTGCGTGATGGTGGTGGACGATAGCCAGGCCGAGACGGGGACGATGAGGCCTTGGAGCCTGTCCGTTGCAGTGGCTGTGGCTGATCAGCATTGTTTGCTGGAGATGTGTCTCTTCTAGACTTTGGTTGAGAGTTAGCAGGGGTAGGTGATGGTTGCTGTGATGCGGATTGAGATGGCGGCTGTGAACGGGAGGATGTGCGGGAGGGTGATGGTGGTGTCCGCGAAGAAATTAGGTCTGTCTGCTCGGTTGAGGAAGGCTTAGTTTGTGGTGGGGATTCTGGTTGCAGTGGAGTCTGAGGTGAGGTGGGTGGAGGTGGTGCATGGCGGGATTGACTAGTGGGTTGGCGTTGGACTCTGGGGGGTCGAAGGGCTGCACCCGTGGCTGGGTTCATCCAACGCTGCCAGAATGGTTGCCTGCTTGTTGGATCTCCCATGGTTTGCTTTGGTTTTTCTGAATTTACAAACAGTGTGTGAGATTAAGTTGTTTTGATGGATACTGAAGGATTGGTGACGGGGAAGATATATGAGCAGTTCTTTTCTTCCGCAGTTAAAGAATTTTTGAAGATAGGTTCTTGCACCCAATACTTTGCAATTCCTTTGACAGATTATTAGCTTCATACCTGGGTAAACTGCACACAACAAGCTGACTCTGTTTTCTTCCTAGGAGAGAAGAAGTATTACCAAAATTCGTTTTTTCTTTTATTTTTTTGGTTTGGCACTTTGGCTTGGTTGGTGGGAGTGGTATCTGCTGCCTTGTCATCCCTCAAAAGAAGCCAGTTTGTCTAATCAAATTCTTTTCTTTTCTTGTGCCTTACTCTCGTTGGCCTTGTTCATGGTACGAAGATATGAGCTGGTTCTGCTGCCACTTTTTACCCAAGCTCCCTTCCCATGTATGTATCACCTACACCTATTGATACCTATTGATCCCATGTCCCAGGTCTCCTTTTTTTTTTTCTTTGTGTTTGTGGGGAAAAAAAAAGGCAACAGAAGTAGAGAGAACTTTTAAATGACGACATTAAACACATAACAGTCAGTGTATACTCTTGGATGATGCCCTTTGCAGCAAATGCCGTAGAACAAATACAAGTCCTGAGCTAAAAAATGACGTATTAACCTGTAAATTACCAGAGTTAATTTTTTATAACCCAAGTTTCTTCAACTTGTCAGTTCAGGTTGATGAGGTTTGCAATAACTAAATCCCACAAGGATCAAGAAAATTGATCCATGTATAGTTCATGATATATAGACCAACTTAATTATTGATTGATAGGAAAATAAAGAAACAAGGAAGTACAATAGATAATAACCCATTCATATATAGATTTTATTTTTGACAAGAAAAGCGCATCTCCCTGTACATTCAATGGCAAAGCACATGAGAAGGCATGTCCACAACATGGGTGAAGTAGAGAATTAGTACATCGTGCAGTTATGCATAAAAGAGGTTGCCTTGATAGCCAATTTGACAGGGTAAACTTTACAATGTGGTCCCATGATTAAAAAAATTCTAAGCTGATTCTGAAATATTTGTCCACCAAAATTGTCCTATTCATTCCCCAAAGTATGCTGTGGTGTGCTATTGTTGCAGCTCCAGGTTTGAGAAAACTTTTATAAACCTGAACCACCATATAGCAAGTTAAGAATCAATCAAGGATCCTTTGCCCATTTCCTGACACAAGAAAAGAAGAAATTTCTTATACTAAAGATCTATAATTCCCATGTCTCTCACATGACCATCTTATAGTTTCATGTCACCACAACCACATCAGAAAGGCCACTAAAAGAGTTTCTGTTATATACGGAGAACTCATCTAATTGTGTTAGGTCACCTATACCTTAAAGTTTTATCTTTCATCAATCTACTTGTATTTGGCCTGAGAAACTCACAAGTATCTTTATTGTACTCATTTTTTCATAGGTGGAAAAAAAATGCAAGGAGTCGGTAAAGCAATTCGCTACCATGGGAGCAAACTCAAACACGCAGTTCTACAGCAGTTAGGCATCAAGAATACAGTTCCATGGTTCAGTGAATCTTCACGTTTTGGGAGCTCTTCTTTGACAACTGCATTACACACCAGTGACTTAGAAAACACAACGGTTGCAGAACTACTAAAATCCAAAGGAGAAAATGATGCAGAATTCTTATACTGGTGCCAGACAAATGACACGGTATATGATGCCGTGAAAAATGTAAGTGCAGTTTTCATATATACTAGTTTTAATTTGGGCTGCCAGTGTGCAAAAGTTCACAATGCAAGACTTGTTAGAATTGCAGATGACACAGCACAATGTTGGAGCTTTGGTGGTTGTAAAGCCTGGAGAGGAAAAGTTAATTGCAGGAATTGTCACAGAAAGAGGTATGTGACACTATACTTACTTTTCACCCATACATTTATATATGGCCATCCAGCTATGGAGCGCTTAATGATTGAAATCCAAAGTCATCTAATTGTACCCAGTTATGAATGGAAAGACCATTTTGACATTATAGATGAAAGGAGTTATAGGAAAGTCTAATAATAGAAGTTCAATCTTCTGCAATTTATGTTGTGGCAAGAACCATCACCATGACTCAATACATCATTGTAACTTGTAAGTGAATGTCCAAAGCATCAAAATAAAAGATTATATAAGGTAGGAATTAAAATATTTCATATGAAGCACAAAATGAACAGTTCTTCACGTCAAATGAATTTGTGAATGTTTCAGACTATCTGAAGAAGATAGTTGTACAAGGACGCTCCTCCAAATCCACAAGGGTTGGGGAAATCATGACAGATGAGGTTGATTGCAGTACATGTAACTTGATAATCCTTTCACAATCATTCATGTTTGCCCTTTTTTTCTCAATACCACCATTCGTTTGACTTGCCTCTTGCAGAATAAACTCATCACTGTGTCCCCAGATACAAACATTCTGAAAGCAATGCAACTGATGACAGGTAACATTTTCTAACTTCTGTTGCATTGGAGCTCAATGCTTCAGAACAAGATTAAGCAATTGATGAGAAGTTCTTCAATTTGCAATTTGCAGAAAAACGCATTAGACATGTACCAGTGATGGACAAGAAGATGGTGGGCATGATATCTATTGTAGATGTAGTTCGCACTGTGGTGGACCAACAGCGTGAGGAAGTGAAGCGTTTGAATGAGTTCATTAGAGGGGATTACTACTGAAGTCTAATGTATAATACACTAAATCTTATTGATATATTTGAAAACTCAATCTGTCCCACCATCAAAATCTAGCTCATGACAGCAAAGGTGAAGAGATAACAGCAATGATAGAAAAAACAAAATGCTACTCCAAACAGACCTCAGAAAAGTTAATAGTCAAGTCTGCAATAGTTTTCTAATGTTGAAATTGTATAGAATTGCTTGATTTAAAAATTATATTGCATTATGTTTCACAGATCTAAAAGCTGTGAGAAGAGGACAAATGGCATATTAAATAGCCATATCTATCTCCATGAAGTGCCCCCTCAATAAGGAAGCTTTAGATATCCGCAGATGAATAAAAAGATAGCAAAACTAGGGAAGGAGGCTTAGCATAATGATTAAACGCATTGGCCAATCAAGTTTTCGAACAACGAGTACCCAGCAATTTCTACCAAGAACAAGGCATATGTTCAATGATAAATAAAACTCCAAACATAGGACAAAATTGAAATAACTGAAGAACACAATCGCACTTCTTTTGGTACACAAAAGTTGACCAAAAACATTGTCCAAATAGTAACAAATGATCAATTACAGAATTAGATAAGAAGGAATGGTACACTGGATGACCAAATAAAGGTCTCAAGTTTAACATCAAGAAGCATGGAAAAATGAGAAATACCTGATAGTAGAGCTCTCCGTGGAAGGGTGGTTCCTCCCATGACTTCTAGTAGCCATGCGTCTAAATAGTCACTCTCATCTAATGAATTCAAAGCCACTGATAACCTATCCTGGTAACTAGATCAGATCACTCTCATCTCTCTCATCTTATGGAAGAGTAAGTAATAAACTCTCTTGAAGTAAAATGAAATGGCTGATGAGGGACGGGATTCCTGTCACAATGCATGAGAATAACAATTCAAAGAAGATATGAGTTTGAAATGATAAGGGAGGAAATATGTAGATTTTGGCTTACGGTCGAGGTCCATATATTTTGATCTGGCGCACATGGGTGTCCCTCCCATTTAAGTGATTGGACAGTACACCAAGTTGCAGCATGAAAGTGTTGATGTATGCTTCACTGAAAATAAAGTAAAGGACAGGGCCTCGTGAATGAATGAATCACAACCAATGATAGTTAATTAGTCATACATCAATAACAAAAAGCCCATTACCATGTAATATAAATATAAAACTTTATGTAGCAGATGAAGAACATTTTTATTGCATACATGTTTCATTAAAGTATAAATGACTAGAGAATTTCTCTTGCTCTAAAAATGTGTGTTTTGATTCCATGAGTGCAGAGAAGCGCAGTTAAAGTGGTCCCTTAAAGAAAGAACTGGCTGAAATAGTAAAAATTGAGCTGAAGTGTACAGTTAAGTGTTAATGGGAAAGAAGAAATTGACTGGCGGCAATATGAATATGAAGGACTTCCATATGGTATATGTCCAGTGGTTTCAAAGGCTTCATATGGGGAACAAGGAAAAAACTTGTAAAGGCTTACCGTGGATCATTCCCAGATAAGGATATATAAACCCAACCAACTGGTTTCTCAAGTTCCACAGTTTTTATCTCCTGCAAAAAGACAAAAGGAAATTAATTTGTTGGCATGCAATACGCTGAAAATAACTCAACTCAGTCAGGTTCTTTAACAGTCACTCGACATTTGAGATATGAAAATTGTAGGTTAATTTCTGATAAAGGTAAAGAAATTCAAAAAAAGGAAAAGGTATAAGATAAGCTGAAAATAATCAATAGATTCAATGCACATTTATATAAGAAGAAAGCAATCATATACAGAGGCACATAGACGCCCAGGTTTGATTATACGCTTAAGCAGAAAAAGGAGATCAAACCTTCAAATTGTGGAAGCCATCTCCTGCACGAATAGATATCTTGCTCGGTGTGTAACTTTCATCGAGCTTGAAATCCACGTATAGCACCAGTAACTGATAAGGAGATACAACGAAAAGGTGTCTTTGTTGATATTGTGTAAAAAGAGAGAAAAATATATGCTGCGGAGAAAAACTCACCTGCAACTTGACTTTCTTTTGGAACTGGATATTCACTAGATGAGGCTGGGCACCATCTGATCTGAAAGTGGCAAACATCCATGACGATCAGAACCCCTTAAGCAATCAATCCAATGTAAAGGGAGATAGAGAAAAGAAAGCAATACTCCACTGCCAGTAGGTCTCAAGGTTGTCGTCACGGAGGGAGGAGACGCCATTGCCTGGCTTGCAGGAGCTGACACTCCATGCTGCCTTCTTTGCCATCTCCCTCATCTCCTCGTCCACACTCAGCTCTTCATTGCCCCTTAATGCCTGTTTCTCCTCCTCTTCCCCCTCTGATGATTCTGCTGCCATCTTCCTCACTATGGTCATGTCCAACGCCAACTTATATTAATGACATTAATTTTTTTTTTTAAGTAAAAAAAGCAGAGCTTTAATGGAAAAAAAACTTTAATTATATGCATTACAAGATAAAAGGCATGTGATCAAAGTGAGTAAAGGTTTCAACACCATGATTTTTTTTATATTGGAGAATATCGGTTGTCTCAATCACCATCATCAACACTCAGACAAACACACACACAACTCTTTTCGGATAAAAACATGGCTGATTGGCTTAAATTTTTTGAGAATGTGAATGAACAATATGATTTTTTTATGGATCATGAGATACACTATAAAAGACTGATTATGTCAAATCTAGGAAGCCAGATGGAGAACAATTCTCTGATCTAGTGAAGTGGAGTTGTGCCTTTCTGAGTGTTGTGTGATCATCACAATACAATCAATGAACCAGTGAGTGAATCTTATGTGTGACAGTTCATAAAAGAAATTGTGTTTATTAATACAACTTGATATTCTGAATTAGTTGAAGTCTTAGTCATTTGAGGAAGCATCTACAAATAAATTGGTTGAAACTGCACTCTATGTCACTGATGGAAGCTTCTCTTTTGTAGGAAGCAATGGAGTTAATGGTTGCTTGCTGTGCACTAATCAATATCGAAAATATATCTCAGTTGGTCCAACTAACCTAAAATATTACAAATGGAAGGCACCCATAAAAATGATAATAAGATATGAAAAAACATCCAAAGAGCCTCAGAATTTTAAACTGGATTAACATAATCCAAAGAGCCTCAGAATTTTAAACTGGATTAACATAACAAACCCTAATAAACCCAAATTGAAAAATAAAAATAAATTATTATAATAGAATAAAATAACGAAATCTAACCTACTGTGAAACAGATTCTCCTGTCTCTTGGTGGAAAAAATTTGAAGAGGGGTTAAGGAGGAAACTCAAAGAGAAGATTAATTTAGATATGGAAGTTGAGAACAGGATGATTAGAAAAACAAATGTCTTGAATGTTTTATTTTGGATTTTGGACAATAAAGACATTGAAGAGACAGTGAGTGAGTGAGAGAGAGATTACAGTTGTTCACTTTTTTTTCATCCCATCCGTGATGCCGGTGAGTGTGTTGGGAACAGTCGGACAAACATGGGACTAGCCGAGGACGCGATTTCTTTTTTGTTGGTCTTTGACGGTGAGAAATAAGAGCGAAAAATTTAGGTTTGATCGTGGAACAGATGGTTTAGATTTAATCTTGTAATATTGGATGGTCTAGATGAGTTACCATGCTTTGCTTATCGATTCTTGTGTAATATATCTCCGGGTTTGAGTTAGCTATAGTTCAGGTCAGATTGAACCCAACAGAAGAAAAAAAAACTTTAATCCAAACCTACTCAAGTTGAATTGAGTCAGGTTTAACCCGCTCAAGTTGCAACCTAGAAGAAAGGAAGGGAGAGAGAGAGCGCGCGCGCCTGAGGGAGTGCGTGGAATGCGAGTGGGTGCACGTGGAAGGGTGGCTCTACTCACCCCCCTCTAAACTAGTTGCACCCCCCTTCTATATGGATCTTTGAAAATAATATATATATTTATATATGGATAATTTGCACCACCTAATAAAAACACCCCTATCATTGTATCATTCCATGCCAAAAAACAAGAAATCATTTTTACCCCCCTCTCATATGAAATGACGTGTATGGGACGCATTGGATGGTGGTTCAACACAAGGGATGTCGACCTTTTCGAATAACGGCGACAGCTTGGGTGTCGACATGTCTATCCCACTGTATGGGACTCATTGGATGGTGGTTCAACACAATCAGTGTTGACATGTACACCATCGTCGACATTGCTAGTGTCTACAAATTCACAAATTGTCGACATCCCATCTGTCGATGTGCTCAGGTTAGAAACCTCTGAGTTTAATTCTTCTTGGTCGACTAATTAGGTGTTAATGGTTATCGTTTATGTTGACACAGTGAGTGTGGAACCTATCAGGTTTCTATTTTATGGTGTTTACCCTCAAACACCACCAATCCATAGCAATCAAACATTCAAAGTACTTATGCAAACAGACAATTCAAACCATTAATGAAACTAAACACTATGTTGGAGTCATTTAACCATTCGGATCATAATGAAACCAAACACTACATAATTGATTAGGGTTTGTGTTCATCACTTACAAACCTTGCTATCAACAAAAAAAAGTTAGAAATGTTTAACAAGGATACAAACACTGCGTAGCATTCCACAACCCATTGTTTAACAAAAAATCATATAATATGTAGTTTGTTAGTGTTCATACGACAAACGCTTCAAAAAGTTAGAAATGCCATTGTACATTGACAACCATTCACTCTTTTATTGAGTCATTCTGTAGTAGGTGCTGTGGGGGGAGGTGCCAACACTGGTAGAGGTGTGTTGTCATGACAGTACTCAATTAGATTTTGCATGTGCCTTTGTAAAACGTTAATTGTATGCCTCTTGAACTAATGGCTACAAGTATTGTTGTATCTCGGTGTGCTTAAAAAAATGAGAAACATGTGTTAATTAAAGGGTTTTCATGTTCAGATTAAATTTTTTAATGAAGGGCGTCTAACACAACATTGCAATCTAACACAACAAATGAACATTACACATTCCAATTCATTTCTAGCTTTTGTAACATTGTTTGATCTAGCATTTCAGAGACAATATAACAAACACTTTAAATGCATAATGAAAACATATATTTGAATTATCTGTTTGATAAAAAAAAAATTATGTTTGATCTAGCATTTCATAAACAATACAGCAAACACTTAGAATGCATGATGAAAATATATAAAACATAATGAAAACACTTTGAATGATCTAAAAAAGGGTGGTGGCAAAGTGAGAGGAATGTGTCAATCTTTAACATGTGTAACAATCATTCTAGCTTTTCTTTAATTTATAAAACATTCCGAAATTCTTTCAACCATTTGTATGATCTAAAAAAAATTCTTCAAAACCATACCTAGAAGATGAACCAACTCGGAGGAGAGAACCGGAGCCGATGGGAATGACGACGGAGAAGGAGAAGGTTTTGGGGATGGGAAGGTCTGGTTAAGTCCAAGCTTTTTTGTGGGGAAGGAGAAGAAATGAACCCTAGAATCTAGATTCTAGAAGGGGGAACAAACAAAAATAGACAAGCAAGAATATATGAGGGGGGTGCAAATGAAATGGTTATAAATGGTTGGTGGTGCTTTTAAGGTGGGGGTGCACCTAATTTAGAGGGGGGTAATATAGAGCCACCCCACGTGGAATGCAGCGTTTCCGGTTGTGATATCGGGTCGGGCGAGGCGTGTCGACAGCCTGTGAGCGTTTGTGGCAACTTTTCAAACGTGTCATAACCAAAAGAGAAGACGGGGAGTTTGACCATGGCGGCTTATGCTTAGACCAAACGCATCACGCAACACAAGCAAACAAAACCACACACAGTGGCAAATCAATTCAAAGGAACCCTAAAAAAACAACAGGAGTGTTTCCAATAGATTGGGCAAGAAGAAATTAGAAAAAACAGAATAGTAGCAGAGGAAGTTTGTTTGATTGATGGAGAGAGTAGAAGAAGAGGTGGAGGAGTACGGATGGAAGGAAGTGGTCCTTCCGAACCTGATCCCTGTGATTCCAGAGCATTCAGGGTTAGACAGAGAGACCGGAGAAAGGCGAAGGGGTAGGGACATACTGATCTCCATTGATCACGGCCCCAACAGCAAGCACGCCTTCGATTGGGTACTCATCCACCTCTGCCGACTCGCCGACACCATCCATCTCGTCCACGCCGTCTCCAGTCAGTCCCTATCCCTTCCTTCCCTCACATACCACCACTCTTTTCTATTTTCTTCCCTCTTATTAATAATTTAATTTATTTTTATTTTTATTTTTTTTGGGGGGGTTGAAAAAAGGCGTGAATAACCCGTTGATTTACGAGACCAGCCAGACCCTCCTGGAGAAACTCGCGGTCGAGGCCTTCCAGGTTGCCATGGTAGGTCCTGCTTTTTATTCATATAAATATTTGCTCTTTTTTTTTTTTTTTTTTTTTTTTTTTTTTTTTTTTTTTTTTTTGGGGTGGGGGTGTGTTAGATTTTTAGAACTTATTAGAAGTTGATTTATATATATTAATATAGGTGAAGACGGTTGCGCGGATCGTAGAAGGAGATGTGGGTAAGGCGATATGCAAGGAAGCGGAGAGGCTGAAACCGGCTGCGGTCGTAATGGGCACACGTGGCAGGGGAATCATCCAGAGGTTCTAAATTCTAATCTAAAAAATTTATGCCCTCTTTCACCCGTGTTAGCGAGTGAGTAGTGCTTTTTCTATGTATGTTCTAACATTGAACAACCAAATTTGATCAGTGTGTTGCAAGGGAGTGTGAGCGAGTACGTCTTCCACAACTGCAAGTCTGCTCCCGTCATCATCGTCCCTAGCAAAGGTTTTATCTTAATTACATTACATTCATATATACTTGCATGTTGATGGTCCCTCATTGTTGTATTTGTTTGTTGTTTCGCCAGATGCGGGAGAGGAATCAGTGATATGAAAAGAGAAGTTCATCTTTGTGGTTTGATTAAACCTTTGTGGTCTTACTGTAAGGCACTAGTATTAAATATTATGGTTTGATTGTATTGTATTGTAGTAGTACTAAATAGTGTGGCTAAGTAGGTGTTTTGTTTTATTTTTCCTATTTTTTTTGTCTGATTTATGGTTGGCTTCTATTTAATGAAATGTGATTTCTTTGTTTGTGAAATGTTGGCTTCTACACCAAATGAAATGTCGTGTATGAAATGTATATGGGGATGATCAGATGACTGGATATTGGAAACACTTATGTATGACGTAATTATTACTATACTGATTTGATCTTCTTTTATGGAGTTGGCACATAGAAACAGTCGAATTGGCTAAAAATTTTGGACAAGATAACCAATCTATGATGCAATCTTTGAGGCCATTGCATCATAGATTGGTAACCAAATTGATGTATTAGATTGTCAATGTCGGTGTCAACATCTTCCATTAATTAGAATTGGATTAAAAAAATGTGATAGTATATTTTACTCTCACCCAGTTCCTAACAGCTGGATTAGAAAAGAGACTTGTTAATAAGGTGTTTGGATTTCTGATTTTGAAGGCTATATTATATCTGTCATCATAAATAGGCCTTTTTTGTCCAATTTACACTTCCACTTCCACCACCACTTTCCGTCAAGACTTTAACCAAAAGGATAAGCTCTATGGAATATGATTAGAAGTTTAATATATCAACACGTTAACCACTTTAATAGCCATTGAACCGTGGAGAAACCTTTCTGTCCAACAACACACAATTATCATTGTTCTTTTTTTTTTCTTTTTTTTTTTTGAGAAAATGTAGAATCTAGCTACTAACTGATTTCATATAGAAAAAAGTCAATACAGTTCTGAATTGGGGATGAGATGAATTGGGGATGAGAAAAATAGAGAACGAAATAACAAGATAATTATGCGATACATAAGTGTCTCGGGGGCGGACAAGGTGTCAGCTTGCCCCCAACACCCATCATGCCTCATGCCGCCTACGTGATGACCTCCATGCCACCCCCAGTGAAGCGAACTCCCCTTGCGCCGATCAGCTCACGCGCCCATTCCTGGATGAGTCGCATCAGGAACTCCCACATTTATCATTTATCTATTATCCACCAAGCTTATTCAGTCACACTATTTGAGCTCTCTCTCTATACACATGTTGGCACCCACACACACAAGCACGTTTACATGTATAGTTAACCTCTTGAACTATTCCATGAGCACGCTTATGTGATAAATCAGTCTTTCAGCTTGTTAATGGTGTTGCTTGAAGCTGTTTAAACTATCATTAACATGATGGATAAAAGTGGTAAGTGAAGAAAATTTTCCAATAAAGAGAGGGCTGGTCAGTGTGAGATGCGATGTTATTAATTAATACAACAATAGAGGTATACAACAGGGATACTACTATGTACTTAATTAAGAAAAGAATCTGGAGCTTTGGCATTCTTAAATAATCTTCCTCCATGAAATCTAATGTAATATAGAATCAATTCTCCATCTTGAGATTGTTAGCACTGGCGTTCCCTGCAAACAAAATCAATGTGAAAGATTCAGGTCCCAGTATCCTTAAGCAGGTGCGTTTATCAAAATAAACCCTGTGCACAACTGGACCAAATTAAAATACTAAGTTTATCTTCTAAACAGGAGTCATTTGCGGCAAACGTAGAGGTCTACATCTAAAACTCTATGTATGATTGTATGTTGTTCACATTCTATTTGTCAAATTTTTTCAATGCCTTGTCCTCATCGAGTCTTTATTGTGACATGCTGTGATGCTAAAGGGGACTATGTGGTCACCATCTCATGACAGTGTTCATTGTCATTGCCTATCTCCCCTATCTCCTACATTATCTTTAACTAGTATGAATGAGAAAGAACATTGAGTGGAACCCATAAACTACTACTACTACTATTATTATTATTTGAAAAAAAAACCAATAAACTATTATAGTTACCTGAAAATGATTGATAAGGAAATGTGGTTTGTCTTCCTTGGCTGAGTTCCGCATTGTAAAGGCTTTGTATTTTCGCATCCCAATTGGGAGATCCATCATTGTTCTGAGGTGTAACACTTAAGGGAAGTTAATTAATTATGCATTACTATCAACACATTCACTTTCAAGACGATCAATTAATTTCATCACGAGGAGATCTAGAAATTATACATGAAAACAAGAATCCATCAAGGTTTGGGGCAGTGATGCAGGAGCACTAGTAGTTCTCCACAAGGGGGTCTCAGAATTAGGATTTATTGCGACATCTAGTCCACAACATGCAGCAGCATCTAGCTGTTGCATGGGATTGAACTGTAGGCAGGGAAGAGGATTCACCACCTCCGACGACATCCCCATCATTGCTACGTTGTCTCCATTAGAAGGTGAGAATATCTGCGCATGGAACAAACAAACAACTGGAGCCATGTGACAAGGGTACATCCATCCAAAGCATAAATATATATATGGACATCAGATTATTAGGATGTGAAGGGAATGTTTTTTTATTTTTAAAGTAAGTCCCAAAAAAGATAAAGATCGTTAATTACAATCCCAACAATCATAGATGTACTCAAAGATGATTAAATTAAACCCATGATGCGAATAATGATAATGACATTATTAGGATAAGAGAGGACCATTGGTGGAGGACAGCCCTGCAGTGCAGGATACCCTCTGTAGGGGACAATTGACAACTTCAGCCACTATAAAAGAAACTAAACACAGAACAAGATGAAAAGAAAAAAAAAGGAAAAACAGCAAGAATGCTTCTTTCGTGAGTGTCTTGGTACTGAATGGAGGTCTGTTGAGGTGTCTACATCCATCCTTTTTATAAATAAAAAAAATCTATTACAACCTACCGTGTTCTGTTTAAGCAGTGAAATAAAGATTAAAGAAGAAGAAGAAGATATTTTTTTTAACTTGTTTATATTCCAACATTATATCACAATTAACAAAGGATGAACATTACCTCTTTGGTGAAAAAATTGTCGATGTTGAAATCAAGACTCGGATTCACCGCAGAAAGTTTCATGGACAAGAACTATAACAGAAAAAAAATACAAGAATGTGTTCACTGTGAATATAATGATTTCCAGAAATGCAGAAATTCATGAAATGTAACAACAACAAAAAAAGGAAAAGAGAAATGGGGACATTGAATTGGTTGAGGGAGGATGAGTTATGAGTAGTACCTCGACTTGTCTCTGAAGGGACTGGACGTAGTTGATGATCTCGTCAAGCATCCCTGCCTTGCCCGTGATCTTGTCGCAACCCGGTACCAGATCCTGCAGATACTTCATCCTCTTGCTGATCTTCTCCCTCCTCACCTGCATTTTTTCAACTATTATTCTATATGTTGAGATTACATGTAACTTTGCTATACAAATTCAGACTAGAAAAATCGTATAATTAATTAGTATCATATAACCTACCCTCTCTGCCAAACTATGACTATCTGTGGCTTGGCCACGGCGAGCCCTTACGTGTATGTAGTCCATCTTCTGCACCTCAGACAACTTCGAAGTGTCCTTTGACATATCCACTGATGCTTCTCTGCTCTGCTCTGTCTCTCCCCTGTCCACTTTGATCCTCTTCTCCTTGGCATCCTCCTCCACTGCTACCTTTGCCTGGTCATTACCCAAATTCAAATTATATATATAAATTATAAAAAAAGCACAAACTTTTATTAATACACAGTACACAAACACCCATCACAGAATTAGCTAGATATTAACATTATGAGTAAAAGAAGCACCCACCATAGGATTGTTGAGGAGGAGTGATTTATCGGCCTTTCTCTTCTTGAAGCTCTCCCTTACCGACACTATGACATCTGATCCATTGGCTTTCTCTTCCACCTGGTTACGAGGGAGGTTCTCCACCAGAGGTGGGCAGCTCCACGTCCTCGAAATCCCATCTCCATTGATATTAGCATTGCTGTAGTGGGTTGACGGGATCATCAGCATCTGATGCGGTGTGAAATCGGGCCACCCATTCTCAAGCTCGGCTTGGAGTGCTTGCAATTCTGACTGAAGTGATAATGGGTTCTGCATGAAAGTCCCCATCGTATTCAATTGTGTCTCGTTGAAGTAGCTCTGTTGGGGCTCCTGTTGTTGCTCTTGCCGCCATCTTTGCTGAGCCCTCTGCCTTTCCAGCACCGGAGCCGAGCCGCCGCCGGTGGTGGTGATGGTTGTGGTGGTTGTAGTGCTTAAATTATCCGACGTCGTCGCTTGTAAGTGCAACATTTCGCGCAGGACAGACAGACAGAGAAATGGATTTTTTTTTTTTTTGAGTTATTGATGGATGTTGGTGGGTATTGGGTTCTTGATTTCTTTTTTTTAATACAAAGAATGAAGAAACAGGAGGGTGGGTTGGTTTGTTTTTCCCTACTTTCACTACAAACGTGTATGTAGTGCAAAAAGAAGCTCACACTGTTTCTCTTTAAAACCTCCCCTGTCGTATTAGAGAGAGAGAGAAATGGAGGAGAGGGAGGGGGGAAATAGGTCCTTCGAGAGACAGACGGAGAAACAAAGGACAACGGCTGGTGTCAGAGAGAGAGAGAGAGAGAGAGAGAGAGAACGTGTTATCTCGATCGATCAACTCCTTCAACCACTCCAAACTCTTCTTTTTTTTCTTTTTCTCTTTTCCTATCACGCTCTGTACCCTCTACTTTTTGTTGGTTGCCCGTGAGATGATGTTGTGTTTGGAATCAAGCGAGTCGGTGTTTCATTCACAAATAGATCGATAAAAGGGAAATTCGCCTGAATTTCTGACATGACCACTCAGCAAGTTCATTTGTCCGACGATATGTACCATGAATTGTGAGTGTGTGTGTGTGGACGCAACAGGAGAGAAATTGGATATCAGTGTGTTTGCGTGTCCAGAGACGGATGAGAAATTGGATGAGAGATGAGTGTGTGTGGACGCAGTAGGAGGTCAACAAACCAATTCCCTTATCACTGACTAATAGAGAGAGAGAGAGATATAAAGAGAGGGGGTTATGTGTATATAGATGATAGAGAGAGAGAGAGAGGAAGAGGGAGGACGAGGAGTTGTGGGACCCGCTGACATGGTTGCCACGTGAGCATGTCTCGGGAAATAATAGAAGCGAAGAGGCCGTGAAAGGTGGCGAGAGTCCCGGTTCCGTTTTGGGATACTGACGTGATCTGTACACGTGTCTCGACCAGGACGGTCAAATCTATCCACGTGGCGAAATCGGGTGCTTTTGACGGTCACACGTCAGATTGATGACGTGGTCGACACCCAACGGGGGTTCCTGTTTCCCTCCCTCACATTTTTGTTTGGTTTGGAACGTACGCGCTTTAAAGAAGAAGAAAAAATTAAATAGCGGCGTTTCTGAAACCGTTTTTGTAATGGAAAAGGTGTAACCGTAATGAGATCCCGTAATAATGAGGAAGCCTCGGGACCAATGTTATATATATATATATATATATATATATATATGATGACTGATGTTGATGATTAGGGTGTGGTCCGTCGTCAAATCGTATATATCCGTTGTCTAGTTTATTATATGCAGACAATGCGTCAATGATGAGGTCAGGTGAAAATGAAATCCGGAGCCCATTCAAGTGAAATGATGCGGGTAAGGTAACCCTCCCTCATCTGCGCTGCGCGCATTTATTCCTTTTAATTCCCACCCATCCATGTCACCTGCCGTCTGACCAGATACTCTCCTTTAATTTTTCACCTTCTACTGATGTTAGAATCAGATGTAATCTAACTACTAAATTCCATCTTATACAGACTGTGGGTTTCATTAGCTAGCATGAGAGAGATTTAATTTAATTATGCACAAATTTTACATAACAGAACAGCTAGTAAAGATAATTAATGGGGTAGGTATATGTGAAAATGAGGGTGATTAACAAGCTTATTAGGGAAATATATAGAACAACCGCCACCCACCCATATGGAAAACAAAAGCCATATATATATATCAATTAGCAACAGTAGATTCGGAGTGGGCGCGTTTAATTTGTCATGTCGGTATTCCTCTTACTTAGATATGGAGGGAGGGTCTATCTTTATGAATTATTATGTGAGAGATGTGATTGTGGAGGTGGTGGTGCGATGGGAAGAACCTGGAATCCCATTTACAGATAGGATGACAGTCTACCTTCATATTATCTCCTCGATCCATCCCCATCAAATGGGGCCCTCCCCCCTCAGCTTAGCTTACTTTACCTCTTCTTCTATCACTACATTTTTAAAGTAGTGCATCGGGACGAGTTGTTTGCATGGGTAGGCTTGGATATACCATGAGTGAGTAAGTGAGTGGGGCCTACTCTTCATCTAGTTTCCTCTTCTTTCCAATTTCTTCTTTGGATTGTGTGTCTGTGTGGTGTGGTATTGGTGGGATGGTTCCCGGGGGGGGGGGGGGGGGGGGGGGGGGTGACTTGACTTATCTAATAATAATAATAATACTAAGTAAATAAAGGAGATCGAAAAGAGCCATCCCAAGCTCCCCTCCTTTTTGTTGCCTTCTCATAGTGGACTCAATGCGCTGTCAGAGAGACCAAGTTCATTGCATTTTACCTTCTAGGGCAGGGAGTGGCTTTTCTGTCTTGGACCACTCACTAGATAGCCCTCACTGTATTAGTTTGTATTGATATGGTGATAATTAATTACTGTTTTATTATCCATGTGCATCAATCAACTTTCACTCTAATCTCTCGATTTCAAATTAGATAAAATCACAATTAGCCATGTTATACTTGTAGTATGCAAGAAACTGATGATAGAAGAACGAACGAATATTGATGAAACTATATATACTATAGCATGGGTTTTATTTATATATAAATGGAAACCAGTTGCTAGAACCATTCTTCTATTTTATTAGTCTGTGCAGCCCTTATCTTATCCAGCATGGAAGATTGAATTCTTCATAGGTGCTTGCAATATTGGAATTAATAGAGAAGATAATCAGATAAGGTGAGATTGGTGTGAGGGGGCGGGAGATGATATATGATTGGTATCATCAGACAGCATGCATGCAGGAAGCTTTAATATCTTCCTCCAACCTCTAATTAATTAAAATATTGAAGTCAAATTTTCCATATGTTTCCAAGTAAAAAGTGCAGCAGCATGGGGTCGACCTCCAATATAGTGGTGTGCATTGTGCACTTAAAAAGCTAATTAAACTAATTATATATGAGACAATGAACACATAGATCTAATCTCTAATAATATCCCATGCTCATGCATGATCAACTATCGACTACACAAACACAATATAGTAAAATTTTCAAAAATCAACTCAAGAACCCTTTGACAGCCCCTTAAAAGTCCATGCCGTTCAACTTAATTGAAACAATCGCTATTCTTTTTTTCTTTTTTTTTGAAAAAAGATAGACTGTATATAACTACTTGGAGGTGTTACATAAGCTTGAATTAACCTCAAAAGTTTGGTGGAGGGGTGAGAAGGTGTGTGAATGATAGAAGAAGAAATAAAGATAACCACACAAGCAGTGTGGGAACTCCCTCCTGAAATACATAAAACAACATAAAAAAAAAAAACAATCGCTATTCTAATTTTAACCATGCAAATGAGACGATCTTATTAATTAATTATAACAACCATATATAGAAGCGCAATACTATATCCTGTATATGTGGTTCTTTGTTTCTGATTACAATTAAGAACTATATTCACGTGTACTTATATTGTGTGTGAACATATGTATCATATAGTAGTATAGTACGCATCCCAGCTGTTTTCCTTTGTTTATCTGACAAAGACATTACACCGTAACAAATCAATACCAAAATATATCCTTCCATGGTTCCCAACAACTACACAAAACAACAAAATTAAAGTTTTACAATAATCGGCTGGCATCCTGTGTTGGAAGGATAGTAGCCTCGACTACCTTAAACACGGTTTGCTTGCCTTAAACATGTTTTTGCTTGTTTTTGGTTTTGTTTGTCTATTTTCCCTCACCATAATTGTTCGACTTTTCAATTAATCATGGTGACATTCGTCTACCTTTTCAAAAAAAAATATATATATAGTAGGTGTATATTTTTATTTTTATTTTTTATTTTTTGCATCATTTTTATTCATAACCTTTATTGTTTTATGATGCATGATTACATGAAAATTGACTTAAACTATCGTAAAAAATACTCTCACCAAACGAGATTTCTTGTATATCTATGCAAACAAACTTTTATTTTAAAAATTATCCAATAGACAGTGCACAGCATAAAATATTGACCAATTTTATAAATTAGTACCTACTCTCAAAATAAAAAAAGAAGAAGAAAGGACAAAAAAAAGGGATGTGATCCAAAACTTATCAAATTTTTAATCAAACATGTTTAAGCCAATGACGAAAGGAGATCCCTTAAAAATGTTAGTTAGTTTAATTTTTTTTTTTTAGAAAGGAGAGCATTAGCCTTAATTTTATTAGAATCAAGACTAAACATGCCCAAAGCAGTAAACCTCTTTAATTCTGTAAAAATTAGGCCAAAAATTTTTAGTTATTAAAACTGTACCCTAGACAATTTTTTTTTTTGCTAATCTTCCTTTATATTTTGTTTCCTTACTGTCAATCATTCATTATAATTGGGACAAAAAAGGTAAAGCAGACTTGCAATTTAATTAATTTCATTCAATTTGAAAAGTCATTGAGAGGGCTTCAACTGCCCTGTGGAAAATCAACTTATATATACTGGTATCATATTTGTTTAATTCTTTCCCTCCTCAGTGATCATCACTAATTTACAAAGTATGGTTCGGTCCCCTACAAAAAGAAAAACTCAATCATGGAGGACTCGTATCCTCGCACTACAGCTTTAATTTGTGATAGCTATGGAAGATCTTATTTCGGAAAATTTGATTTATGTGGGTCGATGAAAGTGTGCAATGTCACAATATTTAGATATCGAATCCATGCATGGAACGCAATTGTTGTGACACATGGGTTGCCAACATGTATTATTTCCCTCTGCATGCCAGTTTCCATCTTATCTTCTTTGCTGTAGATGTTTGAATCATCATTGATGATAAATCGAGAATTTTTTTTAAACCGTATGAAACATATATAGGTCGACCGGTCTGTTGGGCTAATCAATAGGGTGTGTAGAGTGAGATCCCAACATAACAAAGAGATCTTATCCCAAGTTGGTCGCGTACGGTGCTTTGGGTGCCAAAAACATAATAAGTTGCTCACAAACATTAATCACTCATGTCTCCCTAGCTAGCTTGGAAATCTGTATACTTCAGCCCTTCATTTCCCAAAACAGCAAGAGTGGGCCTCCGGCCTCATGCATGTATATTAATCTACTACTATTTGATATCATGCGCGTGTAATGCACTTGAACTAAAAAAAAAAAAAAACCCACTGTTGGTCATGGGTAACAATGCCACTCCATTCTGAGAATGGACAATGGTGGCCCCGATCTACATGTGCATTTTCCCAATGAGATAGATGACCACCATCACTCATGACTACATGGAGAGCTTGTTTAGGGTGACTTTCTATTTGATTTGATTTGATCTATATATATATATTGCATGTATATAATATATCGCAAATATGCCCCTCATAAAGAATATTATACTGTAACATAATTAAATGGGTGAGGACAATGCGAGAAAACACTTGTTTGGATGGGTCAAAGACAACCCCAACGTCGTCACTGCGAAGGCCGGAGAAACAAATGGGAGTAGAATAATTAAAAGGGTTCATCTATCCCCACCAAACAATTTTTCTATCCCACTGATCAAAAAAAAAAAAAAATCGGTGTTTGGTTGTTTTCACCGATTCAGTTCAACCGAATTCGGTCGTCATTTCAGGTTTTGGACGACCGGATTTGGTCGTCATTTCAAGTTTTGGACGACCGTAATTGGTCGTCATTTTGGGTTTTGGGCGACCATAATTGGTCGAACAGGGTTCAAAACTATATCTACTTATTTTTTGTAAACAAATAAATTTTTGGATTTATCCATCATATTCTACATTTATTCTTTCATCCAAACAACAACTAAAGGATTAAAAAAAATGTAAGTAGATATACTTTCAATTAATTCAAATTTTTATAGAAAAATATCTTATTAGACAATTATATATCATTTTTAAGTTTCGTTTGAATTCGTAGTTAAGATCAATTTTTGTTTGAAAACAAAAAAAACGTACCAGTTGATCCAAACACATTTTATATTTGGCTTTTGAAATTTGTCTGTAACTTATGTAAAAAAAAAATTGTTCTTATATTCTACATTTAAGAATAATGATTTATTCTCCCTACATTACAACTCAACTTGGAGTGATATGAAAGATTCAAGGAGATACACGTCGTGAGATTATGTTTTCAAGAAAAAAAATTATAAACTTTATTACAAATCATGTTCGACCAGATTCAGTCGCGCGAAATCTGAAATGACGACCAAATCCAATCGAACTGGTCGGATCAGTAGGATAACAAAACACAAGTTTTTTTTATTTTATTGATTGGTGGGGTAAGAAAATCGGTGGGTGGGGCTAGACGGGCCCTAATTAAAAACGCACTCTCTATAGCGTGTATTGTAAACATATATAACGTTACATTGCCTCTTACCCTCAAATTTTCTGTCTTACTACGATTAAGGGAAATTTTTAAAATTAACCTTGACTTAATAATTATTTTTATCAATGATCTTTGTCAAAAATAATTTGCAAAAATGATCTTCTTTGATCGGTTTGACAACACCACATCAGCTTTGATTTCCATTTAAAGTTTACCATTTAGAGCATCATAAATTGTGCATCTGATCAAAAGGCACACACAAACATTGTTCCCACTTCCAAGGCTATTAATGCATTTTTCTTGTGATTATTATTTTTATTTCTTTATATCTATTTTTAAACCTTGTATCTTATTACATAAATCAATTTATTACAAAATTAGTACACATTTAGAAAAATATCATCCAAACATTTAAAATAAGACAAATTTTGAATATTTTAAGTTTACATTTGAAAATTAAATTAATTAATTAACATTTATATTTTTTTCTTATTTTTAATTTAATATAATTACTTTTAATTACATTTATTTTGTGAATTTTCTTTATGATTTCCATGTAATCAAATATGATTTTTTTGATGTAATGAATGATAGTAATTGTAATGAACCGGATTAATAGATTATTTAAGTGTACTGTTTGGAATGTGTTTTTTTAGTATGTTTGAGCGTAACAAATTAGTTACAATAATGATTTTTAGGCCCATCCAAGCCCTATGAGGTGGCAAGTTTGAAATCTACAATTTACCCTTCTATGTTTTATACTGTAACCGACCCCTTAATTTACAAGGTGATTACAATTTCACCATATTTGTGTTTATACGAATACATATTTGATTTAGATTGATTAGAGGAAAAGAAAACAAATACTTGATTTCAGTTTTGTAGGGATTAGAGGAAAAGAAAACAATTAATCGATTTATTTTTTGTATTTGCGACCTGTTTGTGATGCAATCAATAGCGATCCTTTCAGGTTATGCTATTTCGATTTAAATAAAACATTCTGATTCGAGAATGTTTAATCTTTTACATTCATTTTTAAATCGTCATGTACATTTTCGAGATCGGATATTTTAATTTAAATCCATATACATGTCCGCTGTATCTGAATTATATATGTAGTTTGTGTTTAGGTACAATTTGTAT
Organism: Acorus calamus; assembly: GCA_030737845.1. Classification (NCBI taxonomy): domain Eukaryota; kingdom Viridiplantae; phylum Streptophyta; class Magnoliopsida; order Acorales; family Acoraceae; genus Acorus; species Acorus calamus. The sequence goes on along the minus strand of CM060869.1, from coordinate 171,632 downwards.
AATCGTTTATGTTGTTGTTTATGCGTACAATTATGCATATTGAACCATTCATCATATTTTAGTCTTACATTATTATTTTTCAACTCATATGTATTTGTGAAATATAAATTTTTTAATGACGATTCCAGATAAATGTAATGTGTATCTGAATAATTTATCCAGCCCAATGTGTTGTATGTTATATTTGTTCTATTGGATTTGATTATGTGTATCTGAATAATATTTAATTGTTTTTGTCATGTATATCTAAAGATATTTATTAATCATATACATGTTTGCAAATCACTTTTCTCGAATACAAAAATGAACAATGTGCATAAGATACCTCTGACGATTATATTTGTATCTCAAATGTTTTAGATACATCTGTATCTGAAAAAATTATATAGGATCGTATCCAAATCTGTATATGTATATGAAAAAACTAATTTACTCATTTGTATCTAAAATTCTAATGTATTCATTTGTATTTGTAGCTGTATGGAGGTAGAGGTCGGAGGAGGTGGAGGCCGGAGGATGGCTTGAAAGGTAATTGATCTACCTCTCATATGATAAAGGGCCTTAGGAGGATAAAAAAGAGGGATTTGTTTTATTGGGAGTGAAAAACTCAAATATTAATGAATGGTAGTATTGTCTTTGCTCTTTTTACCTTTTAAAAAGTCAAACAGGAAACCAGTCAGATGATGACAACTATTAGGGCTTCGGGTTTAAATTTTGAGGTTCATGTAGCAAAACCCAATTAGCTAATGTGTACGTACTCAAAATGATATTTTAAAATAATATTATCTACCAAAAACTATCTAAAGATATTTCACTAAAGAAATTTAATTATATATTAATTAAATCAAATAATATTAATAACAAATATATAAATATTAATTAATTATCTTAAATTTATCATTACTAAACATAAACTAAATATATTCAATATTGATCTCATTTTAAATGTTTCAATGATATATTTCAAATGGTACTAATTCCCTAAAAAAATATTTATGTGATAGAAGTTATATTATTTAAAGATATATATATATAAAAAGTAAAGAAAATAACTAAAATAGAAAAATATATGCGTGTGAACAAATATTGGGAAGGTTGATGCTAATGTGTCATTGTCAAATGAATCAAAACAATGTTAATGGTTATTTATACAAATAATTATTGGGGAGGGTCAATTATAGAAATAATGATTAAATTAAGGTTTTAGAAATAATTATTAAATTAAGGTTCATTTAAAAAATGCCATACGATTAAATTGACTTTGAGAAGAAAATAGCCATGCATTATATACAGAGGGGTGAGAGCGACAGACACAACCAATGATCACATGCCTCTTTTAAAAGTATGATAAATAATGTAAAACTTGCATCGATCATTTTGCTGCTCATAAGCTTCTAAGGGATGAATCCACGTCCTTGCAATGGAATTGACTCGTTTTAAGGACACATGTAATGTGGAAAGTCGACTAATCAGTCTGTCTGAATGTTTCCAGTTTTAGAAAAATCAGCAGTCCAAGATGGTGATCAGTACCATGTTTAAAATGATCCCAACAAATCATAACGAACATTATCCAATTATATATAACAAAAAAATGATCACAAAAGGATTAAATGAATAATTAATCTATCTGAGTAACAACAATCATTTAAGTCGATCTGCGTGTGAAGAAACTTGTATAAAGCGGCATGCCCCCACCCACCCCAGAGAAAAAAAAATTAAAAACATGTCCGGCGGTTATTGTGACTTTTAGTTCCATGAAAACAAACAAAAAAAAATCCAGTTGGACCAGATCAGACATGAACGGAATCCTTCAGTGAAATAATGAGACTCTCAAAATCCAAACATAAGCCAAGAAAAGACTGCTGGAAAGCACTCCTCGTCTCTGAACATGCATGTCTTTTTTTATTCCTTTTAACATAGCACAATTAATTACTCTCCGGATCATGGACTTGGACAATGAATCTCTCTTTCTTTGGGTTTGGGGTCCTTTCCATATACTCGTCATTGAGCACATCTATGTATATATCACACTGCACCATGTATGCTTCACCATTAAGAATATATATATATATATATAGAGTGAAGCGATTAGGTGCGGTGAACGGTGAGTACGGCCGCGACACGGGCCGTCCGATCACGGGTCCATCGCATCTGACGGTAGATATGATTCGCATCCGATCATCGGATGCGATAGACCCGTGATCGACGGCCCGTGATCGTTGCCGCACCCGCCGTTCACCAAGACATTCTTCACTAGTTATGTGGTGGTTCAAACAATGAACGAGGCCACCCATTCCATGACGTGATGTCTAAACTAACACTCGCGTGGTGGGAATAATGTAGTTCAGCATCCCTCACCAAACCAACCACTTTTTTCTCACTGATCTTTTTTATTTCTTCATCTTCCTTTTTAAGCTTGATTCCCAGATTATTCACATACAATTAATTAATCTGTTGAGGAGGCTTTCTAATAATTGTGAAATTATGATTGATCTCCCTTGGAAGGAATATCACTCTTCTTGGTCTCAATTAAGAACCACTCATCTCAGTGGAAGTAAAGGAACAGCTACAATCAGCCCCACTTTTTAGCCCATTTTTTGTTCTAGGATCACACTGTCTTCAAAAAATCCTTATTTATACCTTCATTATTTTTTGAAAAATACATGATATTCATATACCTTTGATTGAAAAGGTATACTATTTAGAGTGAAAAATGAAAATTAAATGATTATACCATTGTCCGATCTGCAGTAAAAAGTATCTGGGATTCTTATAATTGGATGGATAAATATAGGTTCATGTGTGTCCCCAAACAACTGTAAAGTTGGTTGTGGTGATGATAGATATGATAGCGCCCTTAAATGCCTTGGTAATGACCAATGATAGTGATGCAGGACAATTTAACAAAAAAAAATCAATCATTATTGTAGAAGAAAAGTTAAAAAAAATGAAACAATTAATGTGATATAAAATTTAGATATTTATAATTAGGATAATCAAATTTACCTTGATTTCTCCATGATTATGGATCTATTTTAAATATTTTAGTCATATTTAATTACCTATTATTTGGGTATTAATTTAAGAGCAATATATAATATTTTAGAAACTATTTTAGTAAGTTTTAATGGTGTTTTAGTGGCTCTATTATAGGGATCCGAATTTATGTATTTTTCTTTTTTGCCTTAGGTTTTCTTGATTTGCAAGTCACATCACCCTATTTAATCATATTAAGGGGTTGTGCAAATAATTAATTAATAATATTTTGAGTTTTTTTAGTTATTTTAAGGGTTATTTCTTTTATTCCTTCTTCCATCCTACGGAAAGAATTTTACGGAGTCGATGTTGTTCGTCTTCGTCTTGTTTCTCGCAGCGTTTTGCGCTTCCGATTACGTCAAATGGTATCAGAGCTACGGCTACACTCCATGGCGACGGAAGGAGAACAAGGAAACCAAAACCTCGTCACTCCCAAGCGGTTTCAAGCATTGGAGGCTGCCATTCAGCAGTTGACGGAGGTGATGGAGCGTGACAGGTCGTCAAGATCGGGAGCGTCCGGTGGTCGATGAAACCGTTCCACGGAGGACTCAAAATCCTCGAGTCCCTCGATATGACGAGGATGACTTTTTCAAAGAGGAACTCGATGAGTTTCTCGATTTCAAACATGCGCGTGGTGGTTATCAACGACCGCAGGCTGCGAATCGTATCTGCGACTTCTGGGTGAAGGTCGATTTGCCTGAATTCAACGGTCAACTTCACATCGAGGATTTTTTCAATTGGCTTGCGGCAGTCGAACGCTTCTTCAACTATAGGGAGGTGCTTGACGTGAAGAAAACGAAGCTTGTATAGCAATCAAGCTTAAAGGCGGAGCATCAGCGTGGTAGGAACAACTTCAATTGTCTTGCAGCAGGATGGGGAAGCATCCAATTCAGACATGGTACTGTATGAAGCAGCTTCTTCATCAACGATTTCTCCCTGTCGACTATGATCAAATTTTGTTCCAACAATACCAAAATTGCCGCCAAGGCAATAGGGCTGTGAGGGACTATACAGAAGAGTTCTATCGATTGTCGTCTCGCAATGACATCGTAGAAACAGAGGCACAACGGGTGGCTCGTTACATCAGTGGGTTGAAGCCAATGATCAATGATTTAGACGTTATCAGATGCGGTGAAGATGGCGGAGCAGGGAGAAATACTTCATAGTCGTTCAATGAATGGCCAAGGTATTGTAAAAAAATCTCAAATCTTGACGGCATCATCCGACAACAAGACTATTCTGATTCCGAGCATTGAAACAAACCAGCCAACCCAGACGTTCCTGGAACAAGGACATGATGATGAAGTTACATCGTCAAACACAATGGCTCATACGGTGAATCGAAGGGATCCATATGAGTCCCAATTTGAGCAGAGGATTGTTTGTTATCGATGTGGAGAACAAGGTCATCGATTCAATCAATGTCCTCAAAGAGATCATTGTACCGTGAATCTAGCACTAAGCAAAGATGTCAAAGAAGAGGATGCCAACTACCACAAGTATGCTGGTGACAATGAGGAAGATGGAGATCTGAAGGAAGAGATTCCAGCTATATGTTCTCCCGGAGAATCTCTTATGGTTTAGCGGTTGATATGCACACCCAAGGTAAATGAATCATCTCAATGCAACACTAGAAACATTGTTATTGTTCCTATGAAGGATGAAAAATCTCCCAAAGCTTTAAAAGTGGTGGGACACTCTTTTCTTTCCATCAAGGATTATGAAAGAATCCATGAACGAAGAACAACATGAGAAGTTCAATGCAAAATTTAGGACAAGGAAAAACGACAAGAGACACTCTAAAAACATTCAAAGAGGAGAATAAAGCAATGGCTACGAACTTGAGGACAAGTTCTCTACAAGTGGAGGGACTAATGCAGGACAATTTAACAAGAAAATCAACCATTATTATGGAAGGAAAGTTTAAAAAAAAGAAAACAATTAATATGATATAAAATTTGGATACTCATAATTAGGAGAATCAAATTTATCTTGATTTCTTCATGATTATGGATCTATTTTGAATATTTTTAGTCATATTTAATTACCTATTATTTGAGTACTAATTTAGAAGCAATATATAATATTTTAGAAACTATTTTAGTAAGTTTTAATGGTGTTTTAGTGGCTCCATTATAGGGATCTGAATCTATGTATTTTCTTTTTTTTGCCTTAGGTTTTCTTGCTTTGCAAGTCACATCACCCTATTTAATCATGTTAAGGGGTTATGCAAATAATCAATTAATAATATTTTGAGTTTTTTTAGTTATTTTGAGGGTCGTTTCTTTTATTTCTTCTTCCGTCCTACGGAAAAGATTTTACGGAATCGATGTTGTTCGTCTTCGTCTTGTTTCTCGCAGCGTTTTGCGCTTCCAATTACATCAAATAGTGTTGGGATGGGGTGGGGGCACTTGACCAAACACAATCAGGCCAGCTACTCAGCTAGATGGGGCTCACTCAGACCTTCTACTCTATCTTCATTTCAATCCATCCCATGCATCCAAAGTACAAAATAAAACGATGGTCTATTGATCATTAACCTGATACATTACTTTCCGTCTCCAGTAAGAGGAATTCTTGGGATTCCATCTTATCCAATATATTGTGATGATGTGCTAGAACATCACATCCAACAATGAAACATTTAAGCCAGCTTTCATTTGGAATCAGACAATTATACTTCTGCATGTTGTGTAACTAGCTATAAGATTATCGTCTTAAAGGACATGGCAGTCCAAGCAGAGAAGTTTTAAAGGGTGGTCATAAAACTAATACAAACAATATAATTATATCACGTTTAATCCACACGAGATAATAAATAAAACTAGATGAAATTGTTATATAAGTACAATTCCCATATACTACGTATCTCCACCAAGCAACTCCATTCAACATGCAATACAAGAGATTTTCTTTGTAACACACCCATAAGACACACTCATCCAAACAAAATCTGACAATATAACATTTAAATCAGAATATAAGTAAATCATCAAAAACATGATACAAATTCGAAAAAAACACATCAACAAGATCAGGACCAGCAATGACTAAACAATATAGGAGACCAGCAAAAATAAAAATTCAAAAGGTAAAATACACAGTCAGCCAGTCTTGAGAGTCAAAACATAAATCAAATGCAAGGTATAAACAACTAAAACATATAAAGAGACCTAAAGTTTGCACCCGATTCTGGAAGGGATGCCATGCCAAGATCTCCACAAACAGACCACAAGTTTATGGATTACTCAGCCACAAACAGACCATGTTCTAGTCACCTCGACATGATTCGCTTTCTTCCCAGCCTTGTTCATCCACACATGTTCTTTAAGATCAATAGATAAGAATAATAATGAGGTAAAAACGGAATAACTGAACTATTCTGCTTCAAGGGATAACTATTTCTGAATAATGAATCACAAAATGCTTGCTTCAACAGAAAATTCATTATATTGCTATACACCTTTTTCTGAATCTAGAAGGGTAAAGTGACATGAACAAATAACAGTAAACAGAAAGCCAGAACCATCCAGCACAAGCACACATAATTGCCAATGACAGTTCATTTGGCTCTCCAACTAATTTAACCAGCCAATCAGGTTTGCGCACAAATAATTGTTGTATGCATGAAATTAATGTGCACAGCCTGCAATGAAAGGAACAATAGTACAGATTCTGTCTATATAATAGTTTTGATTCATAGGCATGATTTTCGTACCATTTTTTTGCCAATTGGATTTACATGTTAGCAATATGCACCAACAATGCCACTCCCGAGAGTTTCCAATGTCACAACTATTTTAGAGATGTTAAAGTCAGAAAATCCACCAGAATGAAATGAAAAGCACATAATATACCTTCTTACTGAATCATTCCGTGTCTAAAAAGTCAAAACCACTATACTTTTGAATGTCCCAAAAAAAAGCAAGAGAGTAGACGGCAGTTTTAGAATATACATCCAAACTGGCGCACTTTCCTATCCTCAGCCACCATACAACCAGAAATGAGAACAAATGGGAGACATGATTTACCCCTCTTATAAATCTGTGTTTGCACTGTAGTATGAGCACGGGGGAGTGAGACATATCATCTGGAATTCCAATACCATGACAGCTGCTCAGAATAGAAATTTCTTTTTCCTCCCAAAGAACATTGAAGCTTTGGAAGTTAGCTTCTTTTCATTATAGCTGGCTGAATCCTGGTGTGATTCAATATCTGAAGGATGTTGTGATTCAACATCTGAAGAATGGTGTGATTCAAATTCTGAAGGATGGTGTGATTCAAATTCTGAAGGATGGTGTGATTCGACCTGACAAACTGAAACATCTGAAGGATCATCATCTGTGAGAACTCTTAAAAGATAGAGCAACTTCTTAGCAGTACCCTTGACTCTTATATTTCCATTAACTGAAATGCTCTCAAGGGAGGGAATAACGCCTTCTTGCAAAACCAAGAAGCAATAACCAGTACTATAAGTGCATAAGGAATAGAGAACAGCCACTGCATGCACTTGCTCTTCATGATTGCCTAATTCCAGGAGCTCCACAATGGAAGCTACACAACCATCTGCTTCAGCTATTGCCACTTTAACCACTTCAGCATCACATACATTTCGAAGAATTTCTATACAACATGTAGCAAATTTGCTGTCACCCAAAAGCAGGACCAGCTTAGATATGCACTCCGAGGTTAATATATATGACCTGCTATCATGATGTGATGACAAATCAGATAGGATTCTCACTGCATGTTTCATTACATCAGCAGCCTGAGAACAGAGAATTTTCACAACTGAAAGAAGAACACCAGATGCCAAAATCTTGGGCTTATACTCTGCATCACCAGAAAAAAATTGTATGATGCCTAAGCTTTCTTCAATTATTCCAGATTCAAGAAGACATGCCAACATTTGAAAGACATCTTCAGTCACTGATGGAATTTCATTTCTGAAAAAAAAAAAAAAAAAAAAAAGACAGAGACATCAGAAAGTTAGTTTACTGATCGTGCAGCAGGAATAGATTGAGCATTCAGTCAGGAGGTGTTCAATACAGGTTGTATGACCCAAAATAATAGCAGGAAAGCAAGCAAAACTCTAAAATTTTGGGTGGTGTTTATTGTTCCTCTGAAGAAAATAGAGCTAAATTGCCACTGGTCAATAAGATATTTATTATAATATTAAGAAAATGCAACATCATAGACACATAAATTTGATGGAGTTACAGAACAGTCTATGAGTTATTATGCTCACAAATTCATCAATCTCCAACAATCCAATAATGTGTTTAATTAAAACAATAGACAAATATACAAGCATACTTATTCATTTCTGTTTTGAGTGATTGAACTACACTTTGCTCTAAGTATATAATCGCAGGAAGTTACCCGCTGATTCCTAAAACCGCCAAAAGTATCTGTGCTCCTGATCTCAGTGCTCTCATATTGGCCATGTTATTTGCATCCTTTAAAAATCTGATCAATATCTCCAAAAAGCCATCATTGAGCATAGAATGACAAATCCCATTATTGCCTTTCAAAAAGTACTTGAAATCTTCCACTGCTTTGCACTGAGAAACCAATGGAAGAGCAGCAACTTTAGAAAGAAACCCCAAATATGTATCATGACTAAATTCGGCAAAAGTCTGGCACTTCTGGGAATCACCGGTCACAAAGATGATATGTGAAAGTCCTTTATCATCCTCATCAATCTTTAACTGGAATAAATCCATACAAGTATCATCAGAAGATGCAACTGAGACACTACCACAATCACTTTGCGTCAAGTATTCAGCAACTCTGCAATTCAATAATACAGGAGGCACGTTATTCAGAGAACTACCAAAATTCATGAAGGAACCAGAATGTGATGATGTGCTCCATGAGCAGGATGTTTCAGGAATTGATTTCATGGGAGACACATTGGCACCGGAGAGGTCAGCCTGATCCTCACCGTGAAGCTCAAAACTCCCTGAACCAACCGACTTTCCATACTTCTTGAGAAGATATAAAAAATAATTCAATATACTCTCCTTTTTTGGGTCATCATTACGAACTTTATCAAGTAGCTTTCTGATGGCTCTCTTTTCTATCAAACAAGCTTTAGAAGATGTAAGGTGCAAATTTGAAGCTGCAATTTGAAAAGTCTTAGATTCTGCAATTTCCGTTGGTTTGGTCTGTCGGAGTAGAGCAAGTAATTGCCTACCAGCCTCCTCTTCAGATGATTCCATGACGAAAGTAACCTCTCTAAGATCTCTGAGAATAGCAGCGACCTGAAAGTAGAAAGAAATAATCACCCAGTTGAACCATAGAGCAGATCAATGAAAGATTAGCATGGTAGACAAGGAGGCTTTGTCATCCATTGAAAAAGAAGAAATGTGACATGACAGGGTCCCGTGAAGAGGCAAATTCCTACAGTATCCTTTGAAGGCATGTGCACATGCCCAGACTTTCATGTATACTGTACAGAGGGACATTTTCTCAACATCATTACTGTAGTTTGATGAAGGAATGTAAGTTATTGCAAAAAAATTCAATAAAAGGAATGCTTATAAAATATTTAGAACTGCTCAGTCCATGCCTTAAAAACATGAAGAAATGTTCATGCAGAAACCAGTAACATTCCAGGATGTAAAAGCTAATGGTGAATATTAGGGGATGAAAAAGATATGCACCGTCAACATTTACAAGGAACAATCCCTTTCCATGAGATTTGAACACAAGAAGGTGTACATAATCAAATGTGAGAAAGATATGGAACGCTTTAATATTTTAAGGGAGTAACAAATATGCAACTGTTGCCAGGAACAGAAGAAAACCTAAGACTGTCGGGACCCTCCGCGATGTTGGAGATGTCATAAGTTTGGCCATGGAAGCAAGGTGTAGGGGGTTCACAATGAAAAAGGGTTCCGGTTGAAGATGGGGCCACTTCAGGCACACAGGGAGGGAGGGGATGAGCGGTGGAGGTGGAACTGGTCTGGGGAATGATATGTAGAAGGAAAATTTGCGTAGGTGCGTGCTGGTGGTTTGGGAGGGTAAGGGGAGGATAAACTGTGAGGAGATTGAGCAGGCGTTGAAGGGGAGGTGGAAGGGGATTGATTTTTGGCATATTTCTAAATTCCTTGTCACTGTCCAATATACTACAGACATGATGCAACTGGAAAGACACTTGATTTGTTCTCCTTTCTGAGGTAGTACTGAATCTCAATTGAAAAATCTGTCAGGATCAACATAGTCACATATAATTTATTAAAAACAGGTTATGTTTGCTTGCTTCTGTTGAGTGTATATTGTACTGTGATGATGTCGAAATAGTTGTGAACGTAAATCAAGTTCACATGGAGCTGATTGGGGAAAAACTAAGGATATTGTCACATTACCATATCAGTGAAAAATAGAATGAGAAACATCTTGAAGCAGTAAATAACTATCAAGAACAGCCTATGAGATGTGATGATGGTATACCATTAATTCTTCATCTATAAGATGTTTCAATCATTGAAGATGCTATAATGATTGAAAGACAAAAAATTCTACCTATTTCAAATACTGGAAAGAATTAAGTCATGGAAAAGAACAAAGTTGTTTGTTTATTTGACTAAAACAATTATAGATTCTTCATTTTCCACAAAAAAAAAAAAAACACAGTTATAGCTTCTAAACATCCATCCACAAAATCATATGACCATAGCATACATATTAACATTTTTTTCACATCCCCGGATTACAAACCTGAGTGGTCAGTGGTTGCGGAACCATGTTTTGAATTTGAGTCAGACTATTATTAATAGCATTTTGTATCTTTTCGCATCTTAACACGGTGGCTTCTCCAGTTATAGCCTGAACAAACAAGAAACTCAATTCGTCTGTTGAAGTCAATAAAAACACGTGCATATTAAAATTGATTTTGAATTTAAAATTTTGTGAATAATTGAACCTGAACCTCTTTGCTATCATTGCATGCTTAACAAAAAGTATATATTTTCAAAATAAAGACAAGGCATCTATGTCAGGAATAGGGATGGCAACTAGGTGGGTTGGGACGGGTTTTGTAAATCTCAATCCCAAACCCGCTCCCAAAATCTTGCCCTAAACCCGTCCCAAACCCATGACGGGTTTAATTTTTTCATCCTAAACTTGTCCCAACAATTATGTAAAAAACTCGAACCCGCCCCGACCCATCCCATTTAGGTCGGGTTTATGTAATATTTAATCTAAGTTCGAATTTTAAATAAAAATAAATATTTATTAGGCTAAATTTTACAAAATAAGAAATATAAACTTTCAATTTCCATAACAAGTGATAAATATAATGTTTTTTTTTTAATACCAAAAGAAAACCCATGTATGTTTATATAATTTTAAATTTCAATTAGCGTTTCAGCTCATTCATTCTTATTTTTTTGATATTTTTTTTGAAATACCAAATATAAATTATGTAATTATTATAATAAATATTTAATCTTAGTATTAATAGCAACTGGGGCGGGTTTGGGACAGGTTTTGCTAAGTAAACCCATTTTCCATCCCAAACCCGCCGGGTGTTATATTATGTATCCCAAATCCGTCCCAAACCCATATTGGGTCAGGTCGGGTCGGGTACCCTATTGGGACAGTCCCATTGCCATCCCTAGTCAGGAAGGATGAGAAATTCGATTTATTAAGCTTTGCTTCTCATCAAGACGATGCAATATTCTAAACAGATCTAAAATCATAATCTATATTTTGATTGAGAATTAAAAGGATTATTGATTTCCTATCTGTTGTCTTCTTCCCTCTTCTTTTTTATTCTTCTCACTTCTTTCCTAATCTATTGTTTTCTCCTGTTCTAATCTTATCCTGCAACAATTTACATGGTGGAGTGAAGGGGGGGGAGTAGAGAGAGACAAAAATATAGGGAGATGAGGAGAGGGAGAAAAACAGAAGAGATCCATTTCCAAAGAAAAGTTGAAAATGATCATACATGGTTTTCTTGAAAAGGTAAAAGTGCAAGAACGTTGGTCTACAAGGATCCTATACCATGGAAAATTATATATCATATCAGAAATTGCACATATGTGAAGTGGTTGTGGTGACATCAGCTATGCCAAAAACAACAATGACAACTTAAAGGGCGGACAATGATAGTGGAGATGAAGATGGAAGAAACAAAGGCAAACAATGACAACTTAAAGGGCGGACAATGATAGTGCAGATGAAGATGGAAGAAACAAAGGCAAAAAGGGTGTTGGCATCAATGATGATTGTCTTAATAAGGCCTCAACTTACATAGAATGAATTCCTAGAATTGAACAAGTAATTTTCACACAGCTTTTAAGTTTTCTCAATTGGGTTCAAATAAATTTTCATCCATGCATGACAGTAGAACTGGATCCTATACTAATTGATATTTGTTTATTTTAAAGCTAAGAGAAGCAATTTTGTGATAGAGGAGCCTCCTTTTATCTAGGTATCAGCAACGGGCCGGGCCCAAGCCTACAACATATATTTGTAAAGGGAGATCCTAAACCACCCACCCTATAACTAGCTCATAACCAACTACTAGTTACACAACCAATCACCCATCAATCCACCACCCAAATCTTATAATAGCAATCAAAGAATAAGTGATACACGAACTATTTAGTTCAAAACAATTAGCAGTAGTATAACCTTAATATATATGAATGTAAAAACAGAGTAATATCAAAATTGGCATGTTACTATGTGAATTATTTATCAAATAATAATGTGAACTTGGCTTAACAAGATATTACATCGTGTATTAGATATTAAATTATACCATTACAACATACCAAATAAAGCTTGCTAGCCTCTGAACAATGCCGTAGGAATAATTTGGCTTTCTCGACAGTGGTGTTTAGAGAACACAACTCCTGTATACCAGACCTGCATCCTGGATGATTGGATTCTATGACTGGTATTATGCATATGACCCTGTGAACAAACTTTGCAAGCTCTTTGCACATAGAATTATGGACCTGCCATGAGATGGATTTCAAAGAAACAATGAAGACAAGATAATGCTTATTGAACCTAGCCTTATGCTTTGATCTAAGCATCAGAAGAAAATTGGTAATTCCATAGTCTAAACCCCACGCAACCTTTCAATTTTCATTGCACTAATCTCTTATTGATGTGAACAAATCAATCAAAGTGTAGATCATGGGAGTAACAGAAAGTTTGTTCACAATTTAGCAAAGCACGTCTCCAACATAGTTTTATTGTAAACATTTCAGTTCCATTTTGATAAAAAATCAAGCATATAGTGTCAGGCTGAAGGGATAAAGTTTATGTTTTAGCTAAGACTTTGCCCTGACCAGAAAGCTGAACTCTGCTAACATTAAGATGTCAAATATTCCAAGGTGGTTAAGGTGGTTAAAGATTGTGCTGCTTCTGCAAGGTTTGACGGAAAATCTGTAGGATTTTTGAGGGCAGAGAAAGGTGTGAAGCCGTGAAGGGATCCTTTGTCCCATCTCCTCTTCACATTGACGGTTAATGTCCTGAATCACATGTGCTTAAGGCCAGAAATGATGGGTTCAGTTGAGATCCCAAAATTGAGGAACATCTCAGATGAATATTTTGTTGAGGCAGGAAGCTTGATGTGCAGCATTCATATTGTTGAAGTACAAATCTGGAGTTGGATGATGATATATCATGGAATATCTGAATTGGGCTTCTCTGCTAATTCTGCCACAAAATGCTAGCTTCATCTGGGCAGATTGTTGCTTCCATTCCTGAGGGATTGGATGTTGGGTAATTGAAAGAAACTACGAAGGATATTCCCCACTGAAAGTTCAAGCTTTCATGAAATAAATTTATTACCAAGATCAACAGAGTGGAATGGATTGTGGGATTTCCTCTGAACTGTGAGATCCATGGTGGTGAAGATGAAACAGTGGGGCGCAATTATATGAAGTGCCTTCTAATAAAATCATATAGAGGAAGATGAATCTGGCATGGGGCAAAAGAATCAGACTTACCTCTCTTAAATCCATGCTGTCAGTTTCAGGAAGCAGAAAAGGAAAGGGGACAAAAGTAAGAACAACAAATCCATCCCTATGTTGCAGTGCATCAGGCTGCTTGTTGGGCCCTTTGGTTAATTAAAAATAAAATTTGCTTAGAGGACAAACATGCTATATGTTAACACTTGGGATAATATTGTGTTTTCTAAAGGGTTAGAGCACATACAGCCTTAAGCTGAGAATATAGATATTGCTTAGGAGGGGGGTTTTCTTCCAATTGAGAGAGGTTTCTCTGTGAGTAATGGATTGTGTGGGGATACCTCTGGTGTCTACCATTTTTTTCCCTTTGGATTTTTTATTTTCCTCCCTAATCTATTAGTTTTCAGTAGAAAATGGAGGACAACCCCCCACCCCCCCCCCCCCCCCCCCAATATAAAGGACAGAATATGTAGTCACCTTTATAGAATAAGAATACGGCATTTCTTCCTCAACTTTGGCAATATCGCTCCCCATCAAGTTAACCTATTTCCTTGACCTGCACACCCAATTTTTATACTCATGTTTATGAAAGAAGCATATAAGCAAAACAAAGAATGGCATTAATGTGGTAAAGACTCCACCTATTTTACTGAAAATTCATGTTTATAAGCCTAAAATTTATGAATGATAGTACAAAAGGCATAACATGGAGCTGGAAGGATCAAAAATATCAAGTGAGAGGAAAGAAATTCAAGAGAAAACTGCAACGGAACAAATGCAGCAAAATGTGAGGAATTAACAAAGATATCAATTACGAAGGATAATGAAGGTAACTAGATAAGCAGGTGACAGGTCCAAGTGAAAAGAAAGTTAAATTGATTGTGGACATAAGGCGTTTATAGCTAGCTCAACACGTGAAGAAGATGCTCTTTAAATTATAAATTTCAAGGCATCTTATGACATGCACAATTCTGGGACTACCATAGAGGAGAATCCTAAATAAATTTGGAGTCATCCATGAACAATAGGAATATCTCCCGCTTAATAGTAGACCAATTCTAAATGAAGGTTAAATGGAAAATTTTGACCAGTAAGATCTACTGTATCAACACGTATGAGCGAAAAAAGTAGGTGACATCACAGAGCAAAGACCAAGACTATATATGTAATAAGTTAAAGATTGATTATTAGAACGAAGATTCATAATTTCAATTTACACAAAACAACTTGATAAATAGCTCAAATATGTTTTATGTTCAAGCTAGAATGCAATTCCACCCCCATATAAGAACCACTTGATGACCATCATATATTATCTTCACAATTGCCTTCGGTTTGTAAATTAGTATTTTGTTTGTAGTTTAATTTACACAAGCATTATGATGCCTACATGTTTGGAGGTCAAGATAACAGAAATTTGGCACTCGGAACCCTACACTCTCCTTCATTCTTAATGTGTAGAGGAAAAGATGATGAGTCAAGATGGTACATAACCGACTGCAAAGAGCAGGACACAAGTAAACCTACATTGATTTGGTTTAATGACCCTTGTCTATCATCATGTACTGCAAGCCTCACCAAAAAAAAAATTGTGCAGTCATAGCTAAAAAGAATAAACACAGAAAGAGAAGTTCCCTATCATAGATTTTTCTTGGTTGTGAAAATTCCCACATATCCTTGCCACCCACTCCATCACCTCAATGTCAATTACGCTCCTGCTCCCAACTGATTCCCTAAAATGAATGCCTGAAAATATTATCCAGCACCCTAGGCAACTATATCTGGGTCTTACACCTGTACAAGTACCTGTACAAGGATTATGTGTACCCTCCAAAGTTGTTCTTTTGACATACATGACATGTGGCTTCCTTTAACTTCTGTCCCTCTACAGATATCCCAGAGATCAATGTTCTCTCTGATTTGTGTCTCTCGTCTTCTAGTCAAAACTTGTCTAATCCTCATCCACCTGAACTGCCTATGTGGTTCCCCTAAAGCATAGTATATCCAAAGTGGAGAAAACATGAAGAATTCCTTGCAAGCAAAGAAGATTTTGTGTAGATGCCTCTACCAACAGAACGATCAGAGAATCAACTTGAACATTTCCAGGGAGGCAATACCAGGGGGACTCCCTGAACGTATTGGTTGTAAGAAGGCACATCAACCAAAGAAGGCTTTTAGTACCCATGTGAAACCACTGATCAGAATGGTAGCTAACTAATGCTAATATGTTTCTATCAATCTTAAACGACAATTAAGCTCCCATGAATTCAAGGTTCCATATTGCAACCAAAAAAGTTACTGCCTCAAATAACTTCCCTGCCCTTGGCATGTCATCAATCTTTTTAACTGGGTATACAATTTTGCTACAAATTCAGGGAATGATTGAATTATTATTAACCCTCTCAGTCTCCTACTGTTCTCCGAATTCCATGGCAGTCAACCGCAGAACTACACAAGTGCCCTTCTGCTTTCCCATTCTTTAAACTTATAATGACTGTGGTGAATATAAGCAGTTCGAGAGGCAATTATAGTAAAATAAACATATCACAATGAACCAGAACAATACATGAATACTAAAAAAGAAACAGCATAACAGGATAGAAGAAAATAAAAACTGGGTTTAGAAAAGATTTAGATGAGAGAGAGAGAGAGAGAGAGAGAGATTTGATGGACAGATGGAGTAGGTATAGAGAGACTCACCAGGGTTCCCGCTTAAAATCGCCACCAGGGCTCGTCCTGGCTACTGTTTCGTATCCTATAAACCACACACACACACACACACACACACACACACAGAGCGAGCGAGAGAGAGAGAGAGAGAGAGGGAAGCAGCAGTAGCCACATAAACTCTGTGGTGCTCGATAGATCAAGAGGCGGCAAACTCTGTGGAGCTCGACTATTCAAAATGGACGAGAAACAAATACAACATATGCTAACAGGAAAATGGTGGTCATTCGTTTTTGTCTTGATTTCATGACGTTCTCCCTCCATTCCAAGTTTCCAACCCTAAAAAACAAATCCATAGAAATTACATCACCCACCAAAATTCAATATTAAATACAACAAATAATTATATATATCTACCACTATCTAGGGACCCACTGCATCAACAGCTGACATTACCTCCCTCTTGTTGCCTTCATAACCCATCCCCCGACAAAACAAAATCCATTAGATATGCACATCCATGTCCAACGGACGAGCCAATCAAATATTAAAGCAACCAATACTTGCATCCATCGCTCTCTGGGGATCACATTATATTTCCTCTCTCTCCCTCCCCCCCACCCCTTTCTTGTCATCGTTCTTTACTCAACCTCCAAACGTGGGACTTCGTTGAATGGTCGCTGCCACACACAATTAGCCCGCTCTTCATTATAATTTATAAACACGACTACCGATTCGATATCGATTATCGTTGAATGTCACCCCATCTTGTTGACCATCTTTTTTTTAATTTGGATTTTAGAATTATTTGATCGATATGTAATGTGTCCTGTACCATGGTTAGAACATTGTTAAAGGGGAGACACTAATCAACTTTAGATGGATCGGTTAGGGAACAGGTACATACTAATTAGTTCATTTGTTGGTGAGGGTCAATGCTCTATAACGACACGCCAACATATCACATCCCTAGCTAGCAGTTGCCCCACCAGACAGAGTGCGCTAATATATAGGTCTTCCTACTGCATCAGTCAATAGATGCTCGCTCAACGGGTCGCTCTAACTCGTCTATCCATCAAACATCACAGAGATTTGATACAACCAATTCTATTTTAAGAACCCACCAAAGAAAATAAAATAAAATAAAATTCTATCTTAAGAACTACTTTAATCATTTTTCGCATTCTCTTTCTACTGAAGTAGTCGTATAGAGCAGCCACAGAGTGATAGCACCCATGCTCAAAAGGTGATGAGTATTTTTTGTTATTGGTTAAGCAAATTGCTTAAGATTTCTTTATACATATATAGATATATATATATAAAGAAGTCTATTTATTACAATATTTTTGGGTAAATTGCTTAAATACCCCTGCAGTCAACCATCTCTTATTTCTGTGCCCCCATTTTTTCAAAAAGAATTTATGTACCCCTACAGCAATACTTAATTTTTTTTTTACCTTCCTCCCTTTAATTCCTTCAATCCCACAAAATCGCAGTTTCCCCCCTGTAAATGCATATATGTTTCTGTAACTTGCTAAATACAAAATATAATTTTTATAAATATTATATGTAAGTGCATTATTATGTCATGTAAAAATAGTAATTTTTAAAATACTAAAAAACATACATTAATATATAACATTAATGTGTATGTGGTTCTTATATGTTATGAAGTACATACTTATTGGTGTTTGATTTATTTAGGTGTTTGACTGGTTGCTACATCTCTAATATAGTTTGGAGTGCGCTTTCTTCATAATAATGTATGTTTGTTGACTCGAAGATGTAACAATAGACTCAATTTCAGTAAAAAATGACATGAAGAGGATCCAGGGAAAGACAACAGTTCAGTTCATTAAAGTAGGAAAAGAATGTCGGAATACAAACATTTGATGAATTCAAGTTCTTTGATAAATTTATTGTGATAAAATATTTTCAGGTGTCATGCATTAACGTATGTTTCTATAGCGTTTTGTAAGTTGCTATTTTTATATGACATGCATAATAATACAGTTACATATAATATTTATAAAAATTACATTTTATGTTCTATAAATTACAAAAAATATATATGCACTTACAGAAAAAAAACTGCGATTTTGTGGAGTCGAGGAAATTAAAGATGTGAGGGTAAAAACAAAATTGGGTGTTTGGTGCAGGGGTATAGAAATTTTTTTTTTAAAGGTGGGGGCACCAAAATTATGGAAGGTTGACTGCATAGGTATTTGACAATTAACCTTATATTTTAATATAAAATGTAAATATCTTAATTAAAAGGTAGTAAAAGTTCAGATTTTATTCGTATCTCACCAACCTAGGAAAAGGACCATAGCCCCCACCCTGTCCATCCAAAGCCTGAGCCCTGATGGAAGAAGAATCCAAGGATGACGATGATGATTAAAATAAAATTGATTTACACTTGGGTTTTTTTTTTTTTTTTTTAAACTGCACCCGGCCTGGGGTTGTTGGGGGAAGGTTTCAACGTTGAATCCCCAACATATAAATTGTGAAAATAATGAAAATGAATAAGAATAATTTGATATGAAGATAATACTAATTTTACAATGGTTTTGGTTTGAAAAAAATACAGAACTAATTAACTACAACATGAAACTAAAAAAAATTATTTAAATAAATAATCTATTGCATTGTTTACAAAATCCCCTCCCTGGATTCCACCTAATGGTGTACCGTAACTATAAGAGGTGTCACCACCATCATTGCCACCGTGTCCACCGTTATTATCATCTGAATCTGTGTTTTTTTCTTGAATTTCATTATCCACATCTCTTGTTTCATCTAATAATCAAACTCCTTCTTGACCCTGAAATTGTGTTACAGGGATGACTTCATCTTCTTCATCATTGTCGTCGTCGTCCTAATCTTCAGGCTCCTCAATGATCGGCTGTTTCCCACGTCGTCTTGCACCTTCAGATTGATGAGTTTGTTGCGTAGATCTTCTCGGGCGTTGATGTTCTATGGTGTTGCCGTATGCTTCATGCTCCACTTGAGTCCATGTCAAGTCTTCACCTTGAAAAATTGGGCCGTCGACATCCATAATCCACTCGTTGTCATCTTCCAATGAATCCAAATTGATTGGATCTTCATGAGCTGGATTACGTTGAAGATTTAGGAAACGCTCATGCAATTTTTTATTGTATTGCACAAACACCAAATCATTCAACTTCTTTTGCTTCAACCGATTCCTCTTCTTGGTGTGTAACTGTTAAAAACAAGAAAAATAAAGTTAAATTTTGTAATGTATATCAATTTTAAAATCATACTTCATAAATTTGTAAGGACAACTCACATTTTCAAAAGCGCTCCAGTTTCTTTCACAACCGGAAGATGAACAAGTGAGTCTAAGAATTTTGATGGCGACCTTTCTCAACTCCGGAACCTCACCCTCGTATTTATCACACCAATTGACTGGGATTGTGTTGTCCCTTGCTCTCATGATGGTTCCTCAACTGAACGGTCCACTTTCCTGTAAATAATAATCCAGTTGTCTTTGTAGTCTGTCTTGTACCTTCGGATTTGACTCCATCTTCGCCATTGCCTGCACACAACGAAGCATATGTGTTTGAACTGTCGCGTCCCGGTCCGCGGTCTTAAACCATATTATGGGGTTAAGGACAAATCCTGCATGGTAAAGGTCATACAACATCTGACGACTCCATCTTCCTTCTATTACCTCAAGAACAAGGCCATATTGTAGTGGTCTATACTGATAGTTTTCTTTAATTTTTTATTTGGCCATATCCATTGCATTGTATAAGTAGCCCATAGAGGGTTTCTCATCTCCAACAACTAATCTTAAGACATGGACCAGAGGAATTCCAGCGTGAAGGGCTCGTTGTACACCTTTCCAGAATTGAACAGAAAGAATAGTTCTTTCTGTTTGTTTTCCGGTTCTAAGGTTACACCACTTGCTCTTCGTCCATTCATCTGCTACCATGAGTGTCCTAAGTGCATTCTTATGTTCCCAAAGTGATTGCAAAGTTAAGAATGATGTGACAAATCTAGTGGGTCCTGGCCTAACAATATCTCCATTGCAAAACATTCTCATTACATGCAATAATTGTGTGTGTGCATAAATAAAAACAATGATTCTTCTAGCTAAACTAATAGTTTTAATATGCATCTTACCAATGTCTTTCAAAATTAAATCAATACAATGAGCAGCACATGGTGTCCAAAATATTGTGGGGTGCTTGTCTATCACTAATTCACATGCAGCTTTATAATTAGCAGCATTATCAGTTACAATTTGAACAACATTTTCTTTTTAAATAATATTTTCTGTAACATTACTTTATTTCGTTAAACAAATATGTTGCAGTGTGTAAATATGCAGATGCATCAATGGATTTCAAAAACATGGTTCCTTTTGAAGAATTAGTTAAAAAGTTAATTAATGATCTCTGTCTCCTGTCTGTCCATCCATCACACATTAATGTACAATCATAGGTTTTTCAATGTCCTTTATGTGTCTCTAAAATCTTATAAGTTTCTCTTATCTCTTCTTGCAAACATGTTTCACATAACTCATGCATCGATGGTGGGGCTAAACCAAACCCAAATCTACCTACTGCTTCTAATGCAACATGAAAAGAACGTGAAGTTAATGCATGAAAAGATACACCTGCAGTGATTGCCCATTTAGCTATCTTCTTAATTGCATTTTTCCTTTCTTCTTTTTTTAATCTTCCTTCTAAAGTTGTTTGTCTAGGACCTCCTCGTAAACTTTGATCAACTACATCTTCAACATTACATCTACAAAATAAATCCATAGGTCCCCTAGTGTTTTTCTTTCTTTTTAAAGATAGAGGAGGCCTTGAACTAGGACCACCAATTTCTATTACATCATCATCACCTACATGTGGTTGTTCATCTCCTATGTCTCTAGCAAAATCTTCTCTATAAAATGTTTCTCTTCTACATTTATTTTCAAATTTTTTATTCATGAATTGTTCTATTTCTTTTTTAATTTCTGGTGTTGTTTTATGACAAGGTTTAGCATTAGCTCCTGATGAATGCAATATGTGTTCTTTGAGTCTGGTTATGCCACCACTACATAGATGTGAGCAAAGTAAACATTTGACAATATGTTTTTCAGTAGCACTTTTATATTCTCCGTATTTTCATGCAGGGTTTTTTGTATTAGCCGGTCTTATATTAGATGAACTAGCTCCAGAAGAAGACATTTTTTTCAAAAAATAATTTTTTAGGTTTCAAAATATTAAATATTGATTCTTTTTAAAAGTTGATGATACTACTATAATTGCTTTCTAAAAATACTTTACTAAATGCCAAGAATAAATACCTCTAAAAATATGAGAAAAATTGAAACTTCCTCCAAAAGCCTCCAAAGTCTCCACCAAAAGCATCCAACAACTCCACCAAAGTCCTCCAACTAGTCCACCAATATCTCCTCCAAGAAAGGCAATTTTAGGATTTTTGATGGATTTTTGGAATTTTTTTTTGTAAAATTTTGACTTCTTTTGGAATTGAGGGATTTTGGAAAGAAATTGTTTGCTAAATAAGAGAGTAGAGAACTAGAGGTTGTGTGAGAGTGATAGAATAGTAAAGAAAATGATTGTTGAGTTGTTGTAGTGAGAATGGAGGGTTTTAGGGGAGTATTTATAGGATTGGAAATAAAAGGGGCAAAATTAAAATAAAAAAATGAAGGGAGGTTTTACAAATAACCCCCCTCAAACGGCTATACTGCCGTTGGGGCCCAACGACTTTTTTTAATAAAAAAAACGAAAAAAAAACAAACGGTCGAAAAGTCAACCGTTCGGACGATATATCGTCGATATATCAGTAGATTCCGATATATCGATTGATATATCGCATGACGTCAG
Organism: Acorus calamus; assembly: GCA_030737845.1. Taxonomy (NCBI): domain Eukaryota; kingdom Viridiplantae; phylum Streptophyta; class Magnoliopsida; order Acorales; family Acoraceae; genus Acorus; species Acorus calamus. The sequence goes on along the minus strand of CM060869.1, from coordinate 149,125 downwards.
CGAAAATCGATTTAAATTCGATAACCCACCGATTTTTCATGAAACGGCCGCCGAAATCGATATAGCGACCGATATTTCGATATATCAGTCGCTATAAATAACTATGATATAAACCCCAGAAAGTTCATTAATTGTATATCACCCCTTGTTTTTATAACATATATATATTTTTAGAAAACTTTAGACATTTCATATTTTACATAAAGATTATAAGTGATCCAAATATTCGATGGGTCAGGAGAGTAACTCCCTCCGCACGAGTAGTGCTCCCGCGAAGAGTAAACAAAGGTTCAAGAATGAACAACAGCAAAAACAAGGAAATAAGAAAATAAAAACCCTCAACAAAACGCGATCGGTGACTCCCCCAACACCCAAAAATCACTCATGCATCGTGCATGCGTACTTACTCACCATTTGGTCCCTACTGCTCCTCTATGCACAGGGTCCCCCTTGTGTAGTTGACGGTCTTCAACCCGACGAGATGTTTCCCCCAGTCTTGTATCAGATGGATCATAGACTCCCACAAGTTTTTATAAATCCATATATCTCCCTCAAGGGTTGAGACATATTTATAAATCCATATATCCCCCTCAAAGTTTTTTTGGTTAAGCAAAAAAATACCTTAGTTAAATTTATATCAATTTAAGATGAATATTCGTGAAATATTATATTACTTAACATCACTATGAAATTAGGCTTGTCAACGGGTCGGGTTCAGGTCAGGTCGGGGTGGACCCAAACCTGACCCGTTTGATTATCAGATCCATTTCAGGTCTCGGGTCGGGTCAACCCGCTAAACAGGCCTAGGTCAGACAAAGAGAGGTCGATGAACTTCTTAAGGACCTACAATGGCTTCATTTGTTTTTTTTTTATAGAGTCTAGAGTCTAGTGTATTATAAATGGTTATACACTATTTTGATTTTTTAATGTTTTATGAAGGAACATTTGGAATACGGTTTGGATTATTATGCTTTTATGTGAAGCTAAAAGGTTATAAAATTATTTCAAATGCTTAAAATTTTAAATGATTATTCAATATTTAGTTATAAAGATTAGGTTAAATCATGAGTGTTGGGTTGGATCATAGATTAAAAAAAATTACATAGTTTTTGGATTGGGTCAATCGGGTCCATCAAACCCATAGGATTGGGTCAGGGTGGACCCAGACCCAACCTATTTTGATTGTCGGGTCCTTCAGGTTAAGTATTTATGCCTTTTATCGGGTCGGGTTTGGATCGGGTCCGGGTTGTCCTGCGACCCGTTGACAGGCCTATCTAAAATGTATATCCATATAACCACCTAAAATATTATAAATATACATAACCCTCTAAAAATTACGCGTTTAATTCATATCAGCCCCACTGTTATTCTGTTAAAACTTGTGTGTGGTTAATCTAACAATATACAATAATTTATTCTTAACACATTGAAGAAAAACACAATGGTTTTTTCTATGGAGTGCATTTTGATCATGTAGAAGGTTTATGTTGATTTTTTTAAAATCTCATGAGATTAGTTGGATAAACGCATTTGCAGTACATTTAAATTAATAGACTTACCTAGTATATTCCTTAGAATTTGACAAAAAATAACTCATGAGTCTAAATCTTTATCCATAAGAAAATATAAAGGGTTATATGAAGATATTAAAAAAAAATAAAAAATCAATATGGATATTGGCAAACTTTAAATGGATTATATGCATTTTTCTTTTAGGTGTGGGTGAAAGTGACTAGGGTAAAAAGGTAATCTAATCATGTGTAATTAAGTTAACCACGCCTTGATTTAAAAGTGTTAATGGCATATGGTATATCAATATAACCCAAACAATAAGAGGGTTATATGAATTCCAAAAAAAGATGGGCGATATGGATATAAGCAAATTTTTAGAGGAGTTATACGCATTTTCCTTACTTTTAATTGATTAATGCATTTTTTTCTTTCTTCCTTTAAACCGTATCGTTTAATTTGACAATAATTCCGTTGAACATGAAAATACAAATAAGTTATTCTCTTGATCATTTTGAAAAAGTTCTGTTTTTGTTGTTCATGTGTTTGGTCATATGCTAATTTAGAAATTCTGATATTATGATTGGAGATCCAAAACATAAGCAGGTCATGGGTCTAAATGTGAGTTGAACTACTCACCTTTTTTTTATTATTATTGTCTTCTTCACCTAAAGCATCTTTGATAATGAAGAGATTTGATAGAAAACTTCTTCCAAGAGATTTGCTTTGTTGGTGAAGCATTCTTTAATTTTTTGTAAAATATGCGGTTCAGTCCAAATCGCATATGCAGTTCCACATGTGCATACGTGATTGTCCCTTTTTTTTGGAAGGGCACACAATTTATAAACAAATATATTCTGAATTAAATGATAGACTTTATACTTTTTTCTTATATGTTAGAGTTGTTTTGGAAGCTTTAAAATCTTGTGAAGTTTTGGTTCTTTATAATATATTTTTTTTACTTTTTCTTTTCTGGAATATGTTCTATTTATCTTTCATTGTGAGGTATCTCCATCCACTCCACTATCCACCGTACATTTACCCTTGAAAAACATTTATGCCATGTTGGATAGGGTAATAGAACTGGTATAACATAAAATAGCTCGGTAAAAACTCATTTTGGGTGTTTGGTTTGGTGGAATTAAATGGAATCAGAACCCCGAAGATGGTGGAATGACCCGGTATTTGAATTCCACCGTCTCCCTCAAATACCGATTCCATTCTCATTCAAGGCACGAGCCCCACCTATCCATTCAGGTTTTACCATTGGGCAGTGAAATAAATGCCATTTTTTTATATTTGTGACATAAACGCATTGTTCCATTCTTATTCGTAGCATGCAACAGATATTATGGACGGCCAAGATTTAGGTGGCATTTGATTCGGCTAATTGCTGGTTTATAAGTGTAGATAATATAAAAGTGTTGATATTTTAAGTAAAAAATTGTTTAGTTCGACAAGAAAAAAAAATTCTTATTTGTGGTATTAAAAAAATGTATTTATGTTCATTTTATGAAATATTTTTTATATTGATATTTAATATGTCACCTTTTTATGAAATAGAAAGATTAGAGGTAAAATAGTCTTTCAACCATTAATAAGTAAAATATTTTTTAAATAAGTGTCAAATTGTTTACTTACTTATTAAAAAAATATTCATTCATCGATAAGTACTTATAGTAAACATTTAAAACAACAGTCATGATACTTATGCTCTAAAATATAAACCCCACTCACAATCCTCATGAGATGTCCTCGTCTTATTGGTTGGCTTGTTGACTTTTCAAAAAGGGTAAAATGACTAAATATAAATCTGCTCTTCATTAAAAATATATCACATTAACTCAAATCCCATTTTTCTCTAATCAGTTACTAATTTTCACGGTTACATTAAATTTATATATTTTAAAATTTGAATTTTGAAATCCTTATCTAATAACTGAATTTTCTATTTCAGTCATACCCAAAATTTATCTAAATTGCACCAAAATTTATCTAAATTGTTTTACGTCAAAATCCTTCAAACAGCCTACATTTTTTTTTTCAAATTACAGTCGTATTATACAAAAAAAAATTTATGAATGTTATTAACTGAACATTCTAATATTTGATAAACATCTTTTTAATTTACATAAATGAGATGTATCTGACACAATGCAAATACATTTCCTAACTGTTTATATCATTTACAACTATTTATTATATTTACACAAACACTGTTATATTTACATAAATGTAACATAACAATTACATTTACACAAATGTTTTACATTCCATGCAATGTTTAAACAATTTAAAAACAAATCATCTCTTCAATAATCAGTTACATTTTATGAAAAGTATCAAATAATTTTTTTGTTGTGAATTACATTTAACAAATATTACATGAACTGTTTGTTACATTTTTATAAAAACTATTACATTTATATTTACCTAAATGTTTTAAATTCCACACAATTTACCTGTAGTTCGCTGTTACATTTATGAATGTAACAAATATAAATCAATACATGCATGCGATTGACTGTTGCATTTACGAATGTAACAAAAATAATAAAGATTTAAAAAATGACTATTTACATTGTGAACAATGTAACATTAGCATCAAGCAAACTACTCATATGTAAAATGTAACAGTATGGAGTGCTACATTTAGATATTGAGACAAAAACAATCATAATTTGTAAAATGACATTCAGTACATGAAAAAAATTCATGTTTAAACATTTAAAATGAAAGACAAAACACAATTCGATTACGAATCCAATAATGTCAAACTTGATCCGAGAGACATTGAGATAAGATCTAAATTAAAAAAATGATTTCATGCCTTCCAAAACCTGAAAAATAGAATTTTAGATCTGCTCCCACTTGTTCTTCATAAATAAAATCAGTTCTGAAATTCAAAATCGATTAATATTACTGCATGATTTTTATAATCAATTAATGGTGAAGAAATACAGGATTTTCAGAATTAAATGATACTTCATGAACATAGGGATACATATTGAGGTAGTTATCAAATAAAATGCATAATAAATAATGTTCAATTGCCATCTTCCAAAGCTTACAATGAGACTTATAAGATAGGGCATCATAATCATTATTATTAAAACAAACATCCAAATAAAAAATAAATACTTATTTTCAATGATAAGCCTAAGTTATTTTCCGTCAAATCAAAAACCTCGTTAAATTTGTGAACGCGTGAATTGTAACACAAACACATTGTTTAGATTTATGAACGGCCAAGATTTAAACAGACGGTTTTATTGTTGTGGATGCAATTTTTTTTAATTATAAATTACAAGTGTTATTTAGAAAAAAATATTATCAAACACTCGATATGTTTTATTTATATATAGTCAATATATTTTATTCTCCATCAATCAAATAATACAATTATTATTATTATATTTATTAATAAGAATAATTAAAAAATAATAATGAATATAAAATCACTTATTCTTTATTTTTTTTTAAAAATAGACATAAAGTTATGTCTCCTGTATTCAAACGCACGCTTAGAATCCCTCCGCCTCCGGCTGCCACACTGCTCTAACGATGGTTTACTTGAATAATCAGTAATCACATCGGCTTCTACTCTCACATTTGACATTTCCATTAACCAAACCCAATTTGAAGATCCAAAATCCAATACGGACGACCCAAGATTGCGCTAGCCATTTTATTACGCAAAGAAAGAATAAAAAATAGGTATCACTATCACCTCATGCGCACCACCTGTTCGATTCAATTTCTCTTCTGCTAACTCTGGTGTGCATATTATATGTGTAGTAGTAAATCTCAATCTTGAATCAATGTTTTTTACACACACTTTGAAAACAAGGGTTCTCACCATGACCAAAACCAAAACAAAGTTAAAATTTTCAGGGTTTTTCTTTCAATAATGGATCATTGGAAACAATCCCATTGACACGCACGCAGACAAATATCTGTCTTGTTGTTCGGTAGATTCCCATTGGATGGTGCATGAGCATCACACGTCTACTTGTCACTGGACTCAGAATTGCAAACGCAAAGTCCTTCCATTTGCACCCACAAATAAGTAGATCAAAAAAGGATAGACAAGCTGTTCCTATCCTTCCAAACGGGGTGGTGTATTCCTGTTTGGATTCACCAGCCCCACGAGAAGTGGAATCTCCTACCCTGGAATAATTTTTATTTTTTATTTACCGATAAATAGACTCTCTGAATGAGAAAAGGTGCTTTCGACTTGCTTCAATCTCACTACACACTGCATGCTTGAATGAAATCTTTACAATAGATTGAATGGACATATATGAAGATTGTCACCAGAATCATCCCCTTTTAGGTAAGGACCACTAGCGAAAATGATCTGAACTTTTTGAGCATGGAAAGAAAGAAATTAGAATCTACTGGTATTTCTCTGTGAGCATGAGTTGATAAGGAACTTGAATATCATCATGTCCAAGGGGGGAATCTCAAGGGCCAGTTTGCAATCCAGAATCTTAATTAACACTGTAGCTAGGTATCATTTTCATCAAATGATAACATTCCCTTTCCAGTAGTGTTTCAAGGTGGAACTTACTGGACCAAGTTGAATGGAGGCCCCTTATATTCTGTTATCCATGAAAAAATATATAATAAGGGTAATGGTACTGATTCTGTATCCTTGAGCCTTGGAAAGTGTCACCTTATCAAGAATATCTAGGATCCTTATCCAAGATTGTAATAAATTGACATGAATGACTTGTGACTCTGTGCCAAGCTTACACAATCCAGCTTCTAAGGCTTCTTATACCTAATCAGAGATGAAATAAGAATGATTTATCGACTAAACTATGATAGACTCAACTTTCCCTAATATATATGGAAGAGATCAGTGGTGGTAATGAGAATGATAATACCTGTAATGTGTCAAATTCTGAATTATTATATTTGAACTGAGTGGGTTAGATTACATGCAGATGAAAAGGTTAACTATTACTGAGGATTTTTTTTCTAACTTGTTGTGTGATCTTTTTTAAGTCTGAACTTACCAGAATTCTAAGGTGCGAGGTAACAAACAAATAGTCAAATGTGCTCTGATATTATATTGCAGATTCTAAATTCTGTTAGCTGTAGGATATTAGCTCACTTTTGAGTCCCCCATTAACTATTACTGAGGAATCATTTTTTTTTTACTTGTTATAATATGTTCTTTTTAAGTCTGAACTTACCAGAATTCTAAAGCACAGGGTGACAAACAAATAGTCAATGTGCTCTGATATTATATTGCAGATTCCAAATTCTGCTAGCTTAGGATATTAGCTCACTTTTTGTATCCCCCATTATGTTTTTAATCTTCATCACAAACAAGCAAATCAGAAGCTAATTCCATGTATGGGATTTATCCATCCAGGGTGTTAGAGCATGCATCTTCCTGATAATCCCAACCCTTGTTATTCCCCTTTCAATTTCCAGAGGATCGCTTTCATGAATGTTCGGGGGCTAAAGCTGGGCACAAGTGGCAGAAAGATGGGAACAACATTGTGGCACAGGATTGAGGTTCTCCAGGCCAACTTGCCTGAAGGCATATAAGATATGCAAAGTAGGTTTCTCTTTTAGATTCAAGCTGATATTCGATCCTGCCGATTTTTCCTTTTCAAATTCCATGCAGATCTTTTTCCTTTGCCTTTCCTGACCACAGTTCTGTCACCTATTGTCGCTGGATTTTGAAAATGTCCTCAGTTACATGTACTCACTTTTTTTCACCTCTCATATAACTATGCTACCATGTTTAACAAAAACCATGAGATATACTGAATTAAAAAAAAATAATCCACTTCTTGTAAGTTTACTTAGTAATTACCTGAATTAATATTATTGTTATTTCTTTTTACCATAATGTTATAATGTCATTAGTGTTTCTTTGCTTCTCTTAGAAATCCATGGACAAGATTCTTAACGTGCCATCGTATGATGATTGTGACAGCAACCGATGTGGTTGGACAAAAGGTTTGGCCATATAATAATATAACCTTGACGACCATGGAGATGCCCTGCCTTTTGGGAATAAAGAAAACAGAGATAGAGAAAGCCATGAAGCTCATGGCAACATAATGCCCATTTCTTGCCTTGAACTGTGCTATGTTTCCAAGATTTGAGTAATAACTGCCTAAAAGGTGGGGAAAGGCGTATTCTTTACGCAGAAAACTCCACCTTTGAATTGATACCAAAACAATATTTTGCTGCTAATTAGTCCCCCCTCTATCCCAACCTATTGCCTAATTACTATCAATCTTTTATGTACCTAATAGTTCCTTTTTCCTTCTTTTTCTTTTTCTTCTGTTCATTAGTGTTCGTTCGTGATGACATTACAATGCACCTGGTGATAACCGTTCAGGTGGTTGATGAAACCACATGATGAGGTGGTAAATCATAGACACAAGCCATGAAGACCAGCCTCTCACTGACATCCGATCACTGACTACAAGACCAAAAAAATGAAAAAGGTGTGACAGTCCATTCTGACATATAAAATTGCGTTACAGGAAAGCCAAAAAATAAAAAAAAAAGACGTATGGATGCACAGCTCGTGATCCCTTGAGAGCACGGCCTTGGTTTTGATTCGTATACGTGTAAGAAATGTTCGCGTCCCATTTGATCCGTTGACAGCCCAAGCGGAATTGATTTTTTTGTCGACAGCAGGATGGGTGGACCCTCCACTCGCTTTTTAACGATCAATTGTTGCCATATCGGAATTTGAATTTATCATATTCATGTCAAACAAAAGAAAGAAGGAATAAAAAAAATAAAAATTAAAGGCAGGCAGGAGATTCTGAATTCACGAGTGGTGAAGATGATGAGGTTCAATGTCTCGACCTGTGAGTGATAATACTAGAACGTAGATCCACTTTTGCTGATTATCGTATTATCAATCAAATGAGGAACATTTTGGAATTGGAATAGACATTACTACATTTTCTTAAAATAAAATCAATAAAAAGTGGAACATTTTTGCCCCGTTTGGGAAGCGGAATAGGCGGGTATAAGGGTAGTATAAAAGTGGTATAAGAATGGATAAGAAAATAGTTATTTGTTTACAGAGTATAACTTGTATTACTAAGCCAGTTTAAACGAGTATAAGAGAGTATAACAATTCTAAATAACCCCTAGGATAAGCTATACTTACTTTATTTATTCTCGTGGGTCCACATGTCAAATTAATTTTTTACATCTTATCTCATCAAATCACTTATCAACACCTCTTATACATCAAATGGTCCACATGTCAAATCAACTTTTTTACATTTTATTTATATTTTATTATTTATCAACCAAACAACTCAACCTTTATTATTACGTTTTCTAATGATAATAAAAAAAAAACACAACTAAACAGAAAATCTCTTATTCATGTAGATTTGTTATCTATACTGGCATAGTTATCTATTCAAAATAACTCAATTTCGATATCCAAACGGGACTTTGGGTTTAGGCTTATCTGGGGCTGTTTATATGTAAGTGAAGGCCTAATGTAGCTAAGTACGGAGAGGGGAGGAAAGGAGGAATACCTGGGAAAAAAAACTATAAAGTGAAAGATCTGTAAAAAAAAAATGTATTCATTTTTGACAGTGGGTATTATGTTTTCATTAGGTTTTGTTTTGTTGGTGTTGGTGATAAGAGAAGTCCAATCTTTTTGGAATAAGTTAATTATTTAATTAGAAAATAAAATAAAACACTTACCTGTCAAAAAAAGTTATGCTTGATGGATAACAATATGTATTATCCGTATGGCATCCAGATTTGATTAAATTTGATGCGATTAGTGTTGCCAACTTGAATATGACACTGATTTGAAAAAGGAAAGAAAGACATATGGATAAATTTGGAACACCCATTTAAATCAGAATGAATGACATTAAAAGGAAAAGTAAAACACCATCCTCCTCTCCTCTCCTCTCTGCCGATTCCCTCGCATATCACGTTTAGCAGTAGCAGTGGTAGTACTATCGGAATGTGGTTGGTCTGGCCCTCTCTGTAATGCATCGTGTGGTTTCAAACAAGCATGACATGCTCTTATTCCTTTTTTTTTTCTTTTTCATTTTCTTTTATTTCCACCCCCTCCCTACTGCCGAAGATATATTCCCCCCCTCTACAGCCCGCCCTATTTAAGGACCCAACTCCCGCCCCCTTCCATCACCCACTCAATCAACAATATATAACTCCACTCTCCCACATCCCCTCTAGCTATATCTGTATATATCTCTCTTCCATCTGTTTGTTTGTGTGATTCAATTCAATCGCAAGTGAGTGAAAGACATGTCAACGAGGAGATCAAGTTCGACGTGGTCAAGGGACGAGAACAAGAAATTTGAGAGGGCTCTGGCTGTGTACGACACGGACACTGCGGATCGCTGGCACAATGTGGCCAGGGTGGTCGGTGGAAAGTCCGCAGAGGAGGTGAAGAGACACTTTGATATCCTTATGGAGGATCTCAGGCGCATCGAGGCTGATCAGGTCCCACTCCCCGCCTACGACGCTCGTCCGCGCTGATGGGGGTACATATATACTATATATATATTATGGTAATGATAAGACGGATAAAGAAAGTTTGTACTTGAATTTTATGAGATATGTCTTGTATATTTTCTATCAGTGAATATCTACTGTTAGTGAAAGTAGCAGTTATGCTCATGTGAGAAAGTTTCAGTTGTGATGCAAAGTACTTTATAAAGAGTGTTGTTACACCATTTTTTTTTGTTTTAATTTCAGTCTTATATACATCGATAGAAAATTAACGGAACATATACTTATATTAACGAGGTATATGCTTCAATAGAAATTTTGTATTTTCTATAAATATATTCATGTAATTCATTGAAGTAAATGCTCAATTTTTATATAAAAGCGTGTATCTCATTAAATAAGGTATAATATTTTTTAAAAATTTAAAATATATACAGATTGAAATTGAGATTGAAAATGGGACCGTACATGACATTATCCACCTTAAAAATGTGACATATGGGACAATACCTAATTAGGAGGATTGTATAGGCATCAATTCAGAACAATATTGCATGGAGGCTGGAGCAATCGAAACACAATGGACAGTTTTAAAACTGAAATAACAACAATTGAGAATACCACACAATCTCTACTCAAATGCATATGATAGATAAATAAATGAAGAAGTTAACATTGGGCTTATCTTTGAATAAAATTAAAGCGACTGTCTACCGTTTATCTTTAAAAAAAATTATCAAAGAAGTGAGAAGAGTCTATTCTCGAACACGAGATGTCCTTTTCCTGCGACCTAACTCAATTGATGTGTATGAGATTGATTTGAAAGAACTCCCTCTCCTTTTCGAAAGAATAAAAAAATTGGAATATTGAACAGTCTTAAATAAATCTGGAAGTCAAATATAGTTAAGAAACTTCAAATACACCAGATACGAATAAATTGCTGCGGAACAACAAAGGTTTATATCTGAAAAATGCTATATACATTATATATACTTGGTTAAATACATTTATCATTTTTTGGTATATTTAACTTGCATTTGTCCACAAGTTCTTGTTGAAAGTAGCATTTTCCGTAACAGTGGCATAGATACACTCAATCTATTCCTCTCTATTCCTCTTTTAGCATTTGTCAAATCAACTAACACATATATACTACATTGTTGAAAAAGTAAAAATATATGCATTCACCCTGTATGGGTATGGGTATGTAAATCATTTATATAAAAATATTATTTTATTAGCTTAATATATAATTTAGAAAAAAATATAAACATCTATGGGCCGAAAATAGTTTGGTTGGAAGTATCAATTTCTTTTTCCTTCCAAACTTTGTTATATTCAGTCTTTGTTACAATTTTAAATGCAGTCTCGTGTACTATGTTAGCCCTTTTACTTAGTGACGAGATATAATATAGTTCAAGTTCCAAGAAAAAAAATAAGAGTATTTGAATATGTTGTTATTTAATTAGTTTTTTTTTCATTTTCTTCGGAGCAACATGTGTTTTTTGAGTGCATCTACTCATCCCCACCAATCATTTTTTTTGTTGGTGGGACGTGTAGGGGAGGTGGGAGAGAGAGAGAGAGAGGGTGGATGAGGGTGGTAGGATGAAGGAGGGCGGATTGAGGACATTGGGGAGGAGGGGGAGAGAGAGAAAGAGAGAGCCAAGAAGGGGCACAGAGGGGGCGGATAGGGCTGTGGGAGGACGAGGCTCTACCCTGTAGATACCCAATTTTGACCGTTCAAAGAACGGAAATTTACTTCAAGTAATATTTGGAAGTAACCACTTTTGGAACATCTAATAGAAAACACATCTTTTAAAGGGACAAACCCTGGTTACAAACACTTAAAAAAAAATTAAAGAATCAGAGATGGGGCGGCCAGTTGAAAGTAGCCGCCAAACTAGCCGCCCCTTAAATCGCCTCCCACAGCTTCCTTTGGATGAGACATAAAGCAGTTTTTTAATGTTGATGATTGCGGCGGTTTGTCCCCTTTAGCCGCCCCATCTTGACTGGTTCAACCCTAATAACCGACCCAAGCCACGCTTGTTAGAGATGGAACGTTTTGCAGGTCATCATGGGTGCGGCAACTTGTAAGTAGCCGCCCCTCACTGTGCGGCTAGTTTCAACTAGCTGTTCCTCACCTGGACAATGTCGGAAGAACAATGAATTAATAGGGGGTCAAATCAATCACCCTATTATCCAATTTGATCTATTGTCCAGTGGACACTCTCCTGCCCCTTTTTTTTACTATATAGGGGGCATCCAAGCACTTCTTCAGTATCCATTATCATCAATCATCAATAACCCACATTTCACACATTACAAGCTCAATCAAACCCCCCCACATCCACTACTTGAAACCTTTGCGAAAGAGAAAGAGAGCTCCACTTGTGAGTAGGAAACTCATTTTCTACATAAACCCACTCTCTCAAAATCCTCTCCAAAACCCTGGTTAAACCTAGTTTAACTTTAGTCAAAACCTAAACCAAACCCTACCTAGGTTCTGTCCAAATTGAAACAGGTCCCAGGTGGCTAATCCCAACCAGCCGTCCCCCACCAGGCGGCTATTTTCCACTAGCCGGCCCTAACCTACACCCCCTGACTTCCAAACCCCCTTTGTCAAGTTCCCGAAGTAGAAAATGATTTCTATTTTTCACCTTTGTGTCTGGCAAGCTCATATCTCAGAGAGGAGACTTCACAAACTCCCCCACGAAGGCGACAAATCCAACCCCAATTTTTCCTACTTTTTGATAAAACAGGTAGCGATCACAACCACCATCTGAATCCTCCTGAGGAGCTGTCGGGCACCTCAGCAAGGAACCACACCCTTCCACCCTTCTGAGAGACGATCTGACCAAGCCTGCCAAGGCGCGCACCAGATTTGAATCCCCGAAGAACCCCCACACACGCAACCGAGAATAAGAAAGGCTTTCCAGATAGGACCCCGACCCCTCCGAAATCCGATACCGACACACCCTTCCTCCTCGGCTCTCTGTTCCTCTCTCTCTTTCTCTCTTTGACTTCCCTTTCAACGGCGTCATCCGCATGCTGCCCGCTTCTGCCTCCTACCCCCCTCTGCTCTCTCTCTCTCTTTCTATCCCTCTTTCTCTCTTTCTCTCTCTCTTCTCCTTCCCCTACCCATCCCCAGATGGTTGATGGGGATGGGTAGGGTGATTTGTGTGATTAGACGCACCTTTTTCTTTTCTAGAACAATTGCGTATTTAGCTGCTTTGAGATTTATGACTAATATATTTTATTTTTTATTTTCATTTTTATATTTTTATCAATCCAGTTAATTACAATGACTCTTCAATAAGAAATCTAGATTTTTTAATAGTGGTTGTTTATAATATTATTGAATTTTTTTGTTTGAGGGTTTCTACATTTACAGAGGATTATTTATATATAATTTAGGAAAATTCAGGAGGTTATAAAGATTTTTACTTTTAAAAAAAATAAAATATGTGCGGACTGTTATCACGACTGTCTCAGGGAATGCACGTAACATTATTATTAATAAAATTACCTTTAGCCCGTATGATTCTAGAATAGAGCCTGAAATAAGTGAAAATTAGTCAGAATAGCCTCCAAATGAGTGTTTGGAATGCTATAATAAAAGAGAATATGTATGTCATAATTAACTGTTATAAAGTGGTATATAGATTTCAATTAACCCCTAGAATTAAGTTATTCTAGGTTATTCAACCCCAAAAAAATTTGTGGGCTCACTATCAAATCAATTGTAACTAAAATTAGGATATTTATGAACAAAATATCTATGTCCATGGATTTGTAAATCTTATGTTATTTAATTAGGACATTGGTTCATGGACAAAAAGTCTAGCGTTATTCAATTGAGATATTATTTTGTAAACAAAAAGTCCAATGTTATTTGATTGAAAGATTATTTCATGGACAAAAAGTCCAGCGTTATTCAATTGAGACATTATTTCGTGGACATAAATTCCAGTGTTATTCGATTGAGACATTATTTCGTGGATAAAAAGTTTAGTGTTATTCAATTGAGACATTATTTTGTAGACAAAAAGTTTACTGTTATTCGATTGAAACTTCTCATAATAGACATTTTGTCATGTGTTATTCGATTTAAAATAGGATTGTAAGGACTTTCATAAGTTAGAGATTTTTGTGGACTTTAGATAGAGAAATATAAAGGAAAAAATCATTTCAAAATCCCATCCAAATGGGTGGGATTCTTATATACTTTTATTCTAGCATTGTGAATATCTATTCTTTTTTCTTCTTTTAACAGAAATCCTTTCTTTTATGGGTGATAGTTATCTCATCCCTTTCATATTTTTATTTTCAGCTTTTTTTTCTCTATTTATTATCTTTTTTTAATGAATGCCCAGATGTATGACATTGATATCACTTCATATGTTTAATGAATATATGAGAATGACATGAAACCCTCCCCTCTCATTCATTCCCTCTATCTCTGTCTCTCTCGCCATTGTTTATGAAATTGCCTCGACGGACCGACTAAGCTGCCGTCCACCCTCCTGACGCCGATAGCCCTCCCCGACGGACCCTCTCGACGCCGATAACCCTCCCCGAACGATAGATCACTGTGACGCCTGGCTCAGGCCAAAGAGTCCCAAGAAGCCCATGGATTGGGCGAGGGTGAGAGTGTTTAGTCCCACATCGTCTAATTGGAGGAGATAATCTGTGCTTATATGTGAGCACAACTCTTACACACCAAAACACATTTTAAAGCTGTGAGCCCATTTATAGGCAAAGCAGACAATTTCTTGCTGTGGAAGTCTGGGGCATTACAATTGCTATCAGAGCCTGTCCATTACGCGATAGTGGGTGTGGGTGGGTTCTACACGAGGACGTGTGGCCCAATAGGGGGTGATTGTGACGCCAGGCCCAAGAGACCCATGGATTGGGTGAGGGTTAGGGTGTTTAGTCCCACATCGCCTAATGGGAGGAGATAATTTGTGCTTATATATGAGCACAGCTCTTACACACCAAGACGCGTTTTAAAGCCGTGAGCCCATTTATGGGTAAAGCAGACAATTTCTTGCTGTGTAAGCCTGGGGCGTTACAATCACGCAAAGGTTCGGTCTAGCAGTCCATGTCTAGGGTTTATTTCTAATCTAGGGCTTTTTTTAGGGTGGATTATGAACTTGAACATTGCATGTCAAGAAAATGTAATTTGCGAATTGATTTCTTTTTTCATATAAGAGTTTTTGTCATTTGGTTGAAAGATTTTAAAAACTCAGATATTAGGAATATTTTGTTCTCCTGTGACTTGGTTGAAAAAACTCATACCGTCCTCTTTGATTTCCCGTGTGATGTCAACTTCTATCCCTTCACGCGGAATGCCGATTCTATTGTTGGAAAGACGAGGTAAGTTTGTTTTGCTTCTTATTATCGCACTGCCCAACTTTTCCGATCACTATCGTGGCAATTCAATCTGATTCTCCTATGTCCAGACTATTCCATTCTTGAATGCTCTCTTTTTTTTTTCCTTTTTTTTCATTAGTACTCTTTAATGTTTATTGCAACGGGCTTTTGGGCGATATGGTAGGGACGATGTAGATTTCAAGGCTACTACTCCTTACTTCTAAAACATATGTGAAAGCACCATTTAATTCATCAAAATTTGGTAGTGTTTTGCATAGGAGTACAAACGATGGGATCAATAAAGGGGAGATTTCATGTGATTGAATGACATGATCCTGTTCGGCATTGGGGTGTCAGGGTTTTTTCTAGGGGGGTTGATTGATAGCTTATCTTCCAAATTCCCCTTGAGCGTATCTGCCTCATCTTTTGAATTTTTATTTTACTTACTCTTTCATTCTCTTAACCATTTTCTTTGTCCAGGATCCACTGTAGAATCCAGCGTGGGATTTTTTTAGGCAATATTTTGGGCATCGAATTTGTATCTCTTCTCATTCTCTTGAATAGAAGTGGTAGAGTTCCTACTTTTTTTTAAAAAAAAAAAAGGTACTTACCTCGAGTGTTGATTGGTAAATCAAGTAGACTATATTTTTCATGGGTTGAGGTGGCACTTTTCAGGTAAAAATTAAAGTAAGCAATTCTTCTTATAAGTTTCCTCGAAACTCTCATTTGAATGACCGTGCTTAGCTATGTGATGTCATTTGATATCATGGTCGAAATAATACAGAGATTCTCCATCTCTGCAAATCCATCACTCTAACATTGAAGGGAAGCAAGGATGTTGGTACTTTTAATCATAAGATAATTGAGGCATCACTCTAGAGTTGAAGCAAGCAAGGATGTTGTTAGTTTTAATCATAAGATAATCGAGGCATCACTCTACATTTGAAGTAAGCAAGGATGTTGGTAGTTTAGATCATAAATTCTTGGCCCCATTCATGGGAATGGACTCAGCTGTATCCTTTAGGTGCCACCTAGACAATGAGTTGATCTCTCAGCTAATTCTAAATTTTGATATAAATTTTCTCCAATTTCAAAGATATTTAACACTAGGAATGGCAAGAGCTTCACTACATCAATGACACCTAGCAATTGACATTTATAATAGCTATTCATTTAAAGAGGTAGGTCACACTTCTATCACTATACTTATTTAATGGAGGTTCTCTCATGGAGGTCCTCTAGGAGTCCATGTAGGTCTAGAACTCTCAACTCCAATATTAGTAGGGGAAGTGAAATGGAGTCAATAATAGGGTTAATTTTTAAACAAATTAAGAACGTGATTTTAGGTGTCATGGCTTTTTATCAGGGGGTTGGTTGATAGCTTTTCTTTTCATGGGTTGAGGTGGCATTTTTGGAGCAAAAATTAAAGTAACCAATTATTCTTATAAGTTTCCTCTCCTTTGAATGACCATGCTTAGCTATTTGATGTCATTTGATATCATGGTCGAAACAATACAGAGATTCTACATCTCGGCAAAGCCATCAGTCTAGCATTGAAGGGAAGTGAGGATGTTGGTAGTTTTAATCATAAGATAATCAAGGCATCACCCTATCGTTGAAGCAAGCAAGGATGTTGGCAGTTTTGATCATAAAATTATCTGGCCCCATTCATGGGAATGGACTCAACGGTATGCTTTAGTTGCTGCCTGACAATGAGTTGATATCTCAGCTAATCCTAAATTTTGATACAAATTTTCGCCAATTTAAAGAAATTTAACACTAGGAATGTCAAGATCTTCACCACATCAATGACACCTAGCAATTGACATTCATAATAGCTATTCATTTAAGGAGATAGTTCACATATCTATCACTATACTTCTTTAATGGAGGTTCTCTCAGGGAGTTCCTCCGGGAGTACCCTCAACTCCATTATTACTAGGGAAGTGAAATGGAGTTAATAAATAAGGTTGATTTTCAAACAGATTAAGAATGTTATTTTAGTTTGACTGGATTTAGAGAGTCCTTGTTGACCCCTCTTTTAGTTAGTGAAATTCGGTAGTAGGATTCCTATCGGTTATCTGAAGGAAAAAAGAGAAAGTCCTTGTCCCTTGTCAGTGTGCTGTTGGATTGGGCCATGCTAGTAGCCTACTCAATTCTTTTATAAGAAATTAAAGTAATCTCAATTTTGTCGTAAAAAGTCGGTATAATTAGGTTTCATGTTTTGTTGTCTTTATAAATATGTTATGTTGTCCACCACCATCATCAGACAACCCAAAGAGGGAATCCATGTCTAGCCTTGGTGCATCCATGGAGACTGATCGGTTTTGGTGGGAGCACACAATTTCAACCACAATTCATATTGTCATTCCTTTTTTTAAAAAAAAGAAAAGGTAGGAGCACATGGCCTATTGACATAGAGTATAACGTCAAAAGTAGGAGCGCAACACAAACCTTGCATCCTAAAAAATACAAAAGAGATGACACACTCCATAGAAATCCCAAAAGCTTACTCTCTGAACCACTCAAATGTGAACCTTCATGATGCTTTCAGTTATCTACCAACACCCCCCCCCCCCCCCCCAAAAAAAAAGGTAATGTAGGACGAACCCTCTAGTATAAATAACCCCTATCATATAGGAAAGGGGAGATACCATTCCACGTATTCTCGACATATATTGGTCTCCTTATACACCTCGCTAGCCAAATGGACCAACTAATCACACAAGGAATGAATTAAGAGAATTGTTGGCTGAAAAGAAAGAAGCTTTTTTCATGATTATACAATTTTATTTCCATCAAATGTTCCATAACTTCATTTAAGGTAGCGTCTGAAAATAAATTTGGGCAGCTTTTAGAATTTCTACTTTTGTAAGAATCATATTTAACTCGTTTCCAAATGCTCCCAGCTCTCTAGCTTTTGAAGAAAGCGAAAAACATTGCAAAAAAATTAACTTTTTTAGGAATCTAAAAATAGTATGATTCCTAGAAATATAATTTCAAAAGTTGTTTCAAGTGAAAAACTCTTTTTCAAACTTGTTTCTAAATTCTATTTAAGTATGCATTTTAATATGGGATAAACCTCAGATATCCTTTCTACTATTCTCTTAGCCAAATAATTTAATTATTTATTTATTTGCCCATACATTCTCGAGTCTTGTATTTTTTTTTTTAATGTAATGATAGACATTCAGCCTGAATTGTATTGTAAAATGGCAATGCTCAATGGTTTCAAAAGCTGGAAAAACATTAATGAGAAAAATAAAGGTCGGTCCTGGGTCTAGATTAGGAAGAGGGATGAACTTCACCCAAAACTCAGGCCACATACACAGATGGATGCTATTCATCTATAACTAGAGACACCCCGTGAATGCGGCCTTACTAGCACTGGAACAGCATCGTCTCTAGTCTAAAATGAGCCTTCATACTATCTCCCACAAATTATCTGAAAATGAGGTGATTCCTCGCGACCCATAAGGACCAAGTGACAACCAGGATAAACGATTAATTAGGAGATCTTTGTGCCGGGAGTGCCTTTGCTGTCATGTCCCCTTCAGCTCGTAGAGACTTACTCGCTTCCCACATGTTTTCTAAGGAATCAAAATCTACCACCATGCCAGTCGTCTCCTTGATCCTGAACCATGTCTGCTGGGCAATCGGACACTGAATCATGAGATGGACTGTGGTCTCCTCAGCTGTGCCGCAGGCTGAACAAGGTGGATCATCCTGTGGAGCCCATTTCAGCCTATGTGACTGTCAATAGCTTGTCCTGATACATCAGCCAGTTGGAAACTTTAACTTTCAGAGGGACTTTGGCTTTCCATATCTCCATTGCTTTCATCGTCGTGGACTCAAGAGGAGGTGTATGTGCATTCCACCATTTGTAACAGTTGCTCACCGAAAACCTATCCGACTGTTGCTCCTCTATCTACCTGGAAAACTCCCAAACATAAATCTGTTTCTCCACAGGATGATCCACCTTGTTGAAAACCATATTTGACTTCTAATCACCTGATTTTTCAAAGTGATCTCTTCATATAGTTCATATTTCTCATTGTCTGTGCACGTCAATGCAATGTGTGATGAATTTTATTTTGGGAACCATTCAAATAGGTTTCATAGTTGTCAAGAATGCAGAAACTGTTTCGATCTTTTTCTGCTGTAGTTTTCTTTCTTAATTCATTTTCTGTAATTTCATGCTTTCAACTTTTAAAAAAAGAAAATTTGGACACTTGTATAATTTAGAAAATGCCGAGTCTTTAGTAGCACATACAGAGATCAGCATAATGCGGGGGACCCGCATAAGGCGGTTCAGAGGTTGGTGGCTGCATATAACATCTATGGTAGATTTATCATGTACTTGTTTTTTTCCATTACCATTATACATGGTTCAAAAGTCTTCTACATGTGCTTTTGGAGATTTGAGTTTCTTGTGAGTTATGCAATTGTATATGGTTTCTGTGGATGACAAAGCACTTCTTTAAATAAATAAAAAATTAGATTGTTGTGAAGATTGTCAAGTCTACTGATAAAGGCCATGAACAAAGAAACTTTTGCTTTCATTCATATTCCATTCATGTTCCATTTATATTTCATTTCATGTCTAAATCTCAACACTTGCTGCTTTTTTGCGTCCCCCCCCCATCAGTGGTGAGTGGCGCAAAGGTGATATCGGGTATTGGTGTGAGTGCCCTTCTATAGGTAAGTTCAATTGTTTATTTTACTCTTTTCCATCAATTTTGTATCAAAAGTGCTGATTCTTTAACTTGTTCATAATGGAGTCCTGATGAGCAGATTTGGGGAACACAGTAAAAGTGGGATGTATATACAGAGGAGGTCAGACTGAAAAGCAAAGACTTTCTTGTGGAGCACAAATACTATGAATACCACTACTAATATTGATATGATTATATGTGGTAGCATTTTATTTTTGTGGCAGTGGTTTTTTTTATTTTTAGAAAAGCAGTTACTTGCACAGAGTATTATCTTTTCTTCAAAAAAAAAAAAAAAATTACTTGCACAGAGTAGACTAACTACTGATGCTACAAAAGCTGGGGCTAATAGGGGCCCAAATTGGGAGTTTTTTTTTATATTATAATAATTACTTTATCATGTTTACTGCTTGTTTGTAGTTGATATGAAGTGAAAGCTGGGGCTAACAGGGGCCCAAATTGGGAGTTTTTTTTATATTATAATAATTACTTCATCATGTTTACTGCTTGTTTGTAGTTGATATGAAGTGGTTCACCCGAAATTCCCCATTTTAGGTATGGGTGTGGTTTAGTATTGTTTGGGTCATTTTTTAAAATTATAGTTTATTAAGATAGTATTTATGTGCGGTCACAATTATAGTTCCTTTCATCTAATGAGATTCTAGTACCATAGAATAAGATGTAGAAGCATCTTCAAAAGTCTTTCCAATGTTTCCTTAGATTGTAGAGAAAAAATGCTCCCTATATGACATGTAGAGAGTTTTTTTTTATCACTCCAAAAGCCTCTTATTCTTACCCTATCTTCATTTTAAATGACCAATTTACCTCAATTCATATTTATAAATTACAAGATATCGAAATATCAAATGAATAAAAGCATATTCTAAAATTTATTAAATATTGACTTGAAAAAAAATTTATTTAAATAAAAATTAATAATGAATAAAAATTAATTAAAAGTAAATTCAAAATTCAAAAACATGAAAAATAAATAAAAATTATTTATAATGAATAAAAATTAATTATTATTAATGAATAAAAAAATTTCATGTAGGAAAATACCCAATATGCCCATGTAAAAAAACAAAAAATGAAAGAAAGGGAAGGAGGCATTATAATCTTTTTTAGATGTAGGGAATGAATTTAACTCCCTACTTCCAGCTTTGGAGATAAATTTTAAAGATTTTGACTCTCTATATAGAGAAAAATGTGGTGGAGAGAGTCTTTTGGAGATGCTCTAAGAACATGTTCAGGATGGAATAAATATGTTTCATGATATAACGTTTAAAAACACCTGATATATCATGTTTTATGAATATAATGTTACGGAGAATGAATGCAATTGTGTATATATGAATTGAGCAAATGCTTTGGGATTTACCTTAATCTCATTTTTTGTGACTGGAATTTCTATGGGCCATGACCACAAGCATTATTTTTTTTTGGGTGCTCCCTGTGCACATATAGCATCCCTTGACCTCCTTTATGGAGACACGGTGTGGTGTGCTAACTGGCTAAGCAAAACTCAGTTTGCATATAACCACGAGCAGTTCAGTTCAATTTCACTCATAGTTCCAAGTCGTCTTCTGCTGCTGCTGTTGTAAGTTTAGACCACCTATCACCGTTTTGTGCCCTGCACTGCATCCATTTAGTCTATATTCCAATGCTAGTAAATCAATAATGCTTGGTGAGCATGCTGCAATAAGCAAATGAACTGATATATGCCTGTGAATCATAAAATTTGATCTTGCTCATCAAACAAGTTATAGACTGCACCTGCAGGAAAAGCAACAAAAAATGGCTGAAGAGCAAAAGAAATTTGGTACAACTGCAAGCACAGAAAAAGGCACAGATGGCTTGATATGAGGATGAGCTGGCTAGAAAAAGATTGCAGATCGTTATTCTTGAGTTCATTGTAGTTTATCAAGCCATTCCCACAACAGATAAATGGACTGCACCAGTGTGATTGAAAGGATCTCAACTGTTTTCTGAGTGATTTTATGGATTTTAACTTTATTGTCTTATGCTGTGCTAGCAGACAGAGCATGAAGCCCAGAGGCAACGAAATGTTGAACTGTTGAAGATGCAAGAGGTTGCTGGAAGGAAGGAAAGGACTAGACGTGCTACAGAAGAACAGATTCAAGCACAGTTGCACCAAACTGAGAAAGGGGGAGCTGAGATAGAACGGGAAACTATCATGGTAAAAGCTATGGCTGAGGCAGAAGCCCGAGCTCATTAAGCAAAACTGACTGAAGAACACAACAGAAGAATGCTTCTGGAAAAAATGTCAGGAGAAAGGGATAAGTGGCTTGCTGCGATCAACACCAGATCTAGCCACCTTGAAGGTATTGTAATGCAGTCATACATATTAGGATTGTTTCTTCAAGTACGTATGATACCATGGTATCAAATGAAACGTGTGCTTGGTGGCTTGTGTGATTTACTTTAAGATGTTACTAATATATATCTATGACTGCCAAACTTCCCCAACACAATTTAGAGTGGTGTTCACCATATTCCATTAAATGGAAGTCAGACACACACACACAGACTCGCAGCATTTTTTTCTTAAAAAGAGTTGGTGTTAACAACATTCAACTAATTAATAGAAGTTAACAGACACACCAAAACAAAATTTGTTAGAGCATCCCCATTCCTTTCCCATACCAAAACAAAATTTAAATCTGAATAAAAGTCATTAAAAAACCATCTCTAACCACTTATCATATCTATACCAAATTAAGTTTTTACTCAAATCTTTACACAAATGAAGGGAGATTTGAATCTTTACTCAAATTTTCAATAGCTCTTTTTTCGTCTCCACCATTTTCTTTCTTCTTCAACCTCACCTTCAACTTTCAATGAATTAGATTAAATCCCCCCCCCCCCCGGCCACCATATCAAATCAAGTTTTTATTCAAATTTAAGTGAAATTTAGGTATAGATTTGAGTAATGGCTTATTTTTTTTAATTCTTTAATGAAACAATGAGGTGGCGCTTATATTTGGTTAGTTAAAGCATTAATCACAGTTAGTTTGAAAAATAACACCTGATAGGTAGGACTCACATTTAGCTTTCTCTTAAAAGCTCTATTGAAATAACATTTTTACATATTATGTAACAACTTGACACTAATATGTTAGTTAGCTTATCTATTGGATGCTGCTCTGCCATGAAAGGCTTCTCTTAGTGTTTCACATAAACCTTTAATCTTATAATCACATAAAAAAAACAACATCAAATAATGTTCATGCAATCCATGTTTGATGCACATGTGCATCAACTATTTTAAAAACACTCAAAATTGATTTTGATCGAATATTGAGTATATCATGTGACACCTTGGCTGGGTGACATTGATAACCCCAACTTTTCCTTTTCAAAAGTTTTCAACTTATTATTAATTAAAACAAATAAAAAAAATGAAATATTTTTAGAGACTCTGGTTATCACTGCAATTACTTTTACATACGGCTGGTAAACGAGTTGAGCAGCTCGGGCTCGACTCGGTTAAAGCTCATTTAGGATCGTTCTATTAGACAAACGAGCCGAGCTTGAATAATTTTTAAAGCTCGGTTTATAAACGAGCTGAATCTAAACCGAGCTCGAGCCTAAACGAGCTCGTTTACTTAACTAGAAAAAAGGGGGCCGAGCCGAGCCCAAGCCCGAGCCCGAGTTTATGTTACTTTCACATGTATAAGGTGTTATGATTTGTGAAATGTGATTTTTCAAATGCTAAACAAGATTTTTTTTTTTAGCTAAACAAGTCTGAGCCGAGCCTTGATTCGAGCTTCAATTTGGCTTGTTTAACAAATGAGCCGAGCCGAGCTTTTTATGAGCCCAATGAGCCGAGCTTGAACACAAAATGAAGTTCGGTCCCTAGCCGAGTTTGATACTAAACGAGCTGAGCCTGAACAGGTCAAAGCTCGACTCATTCGGCTCGTTTACTACCCCTACTTTTACATCACATAACATATATTAAAATTTTAAAGATATATACTTATGTATAAATGCATATTTTTACTAAAGTAATAAAATAAAATATATACTTGCATGGAATATGTATTTTTTTTCTAGTTTCATAATTTAGGTAAGTGGAGAATGCAAAAATGACTATATCAGTACACCATAATCATACACATCATATGTTACCTGAGCAAGAACATCACACAAGTTATCAAA
Source organism: Acorus calamus (assembly GCA_030737845.1). NCBI lineage: Eukaryota > Viridiplantae > Streptophyta > Magnoliopsida > Acorales > Acoraceae > Acorus > Acorus calamus. Next base: position 124,853 of record CM060869.1, on the reverse strand, counting down.
TCAATAAATTGTAAATGTACTTCCGCCGTGCCCTACTAGCACGGTCCGTGAAGAATCTCACCCTGCATGAAGAATCTCACCTTCTCCACGTGGACCTGTGAAGAACCCATGTGACGTGGACATGAACGCATGACTTGGCCGTCCAACCAGCCCGTTCAAATCCGCCGATGAGCCGATCAACCACGGTTGTCGTCGTCGAGGCTCTCCGCGCCTCCTGTCGCGATCAGCCCATCCGTTATCATCGTCTTCGGCAAATCAGCCAGTCCCGCGTGAGATCCCGAGGATCACGTCCACCGCATCCGCGTGAAGATTGTGTGAATCTGCTTGAATAAATCCACGTGATTCACGTGATTCATGAGATTCTAGTCATCCGACTCGTCGAGTCAGTTCGCGAGTCACTCGGCAAGCTGACTCGCCCCAACTCGGCTGTCCACTCGACCAACTCGCCTGACTCATTTTGACTCGCCGGTCGACTCGCCCGAGTCGACCCACCCGAACTCGGACCAATAATCGGACTCCGATCCTATTACCCGGATCCGCCGTCTCCACTTGGCCACCGTCGGCAACTGTCCGGCACCTCTGGCCACCGTCCGACTGTCCCCGGTCATCGTCCGACCGTCTGACATCCGCCGACCACCGTCGACATTGTTTTTGATGCATTTTTTTCCTGGACTGTTACGACTTCCTTCGGACTCCGAATGATATTTGTGAGCTGCTCTCTGAACCTTTTCTTGGACGTGCCTTTATAAGTTGTGGGATATTGCTTGCTAATTGCTTGTCTTATTGCAAAAAAAAAAAGGCTTGAATTCACTGTGGAGTTTTTGTTATCAGCTTTCATTGTTCATTTGAATGCAATTTCAAAATAGCTGATGTGGCTTTTCTTTTCTTTTTTCTTTTTTTATTTATTTAAATGTAGCTTTTCTTTTAACAAGCACTTGGGAGATAGTGTGAGTGGGGATGAATATGTCTGCATGTACTTGAGGTCTTTTTTTCTTGAGAGAAAGTGCATCAATATCTAATCTCCTATAAATTTAATACTAAGAACTTAACAATTTTGTAGTTGATTTTAGGAGGATATTATTTCTGTTGTTTAATAATTCAGTATGATAGTATAAGTTGTTAATCACAATCTAAGGCTCCAAATGGTTCTGCTCTGTAAAGTGTTATTCAAATTCAAGATTCATTTGATTATTTAAAGTAACCATGCATCTACCTTTTATTTTTTTTAAATCTGCTGTATCATGTAATGCAAATAAAGCAACAAAACAATTTTTTATTCATTACTCTTGCAGAATCGTGTGACCATGTCAGCAAAACATACACATCAACTTTTTTTCACAAATTTGTTTGATTGTTTAAGGCAGACATGGCACATTTCATTGAAAAATCACTAGTCCTTTTCTATTGATGCTAAGTTCTCATATTTTAACAAGCCGAATAACGTATGGATCCTGAATATGTGTGCTTTCTAATGCATGGTGTTGACACATGAAAACTCAAAAAAACTTTTTCAATATAATTTGAACTTTATGGTTATATGTCACACTAACTTAGAGTATCCAAATTATTAATTTCATTTTAATGTTCATGTTTAATGTTGTGATTGTAGAGATGGATAAAAGTTGGATGCGCGCGAATGATAGTTTTGGCCTTGAGTATAGGCAAGGGGTGAAAGAGTTCATGGATTTTGCCTGTAATAAGGCAGATGGAGCTAATAGGATTCGATGTCCATGTCGTGTATGCAATAACGTTTTATAAGACCATAGATAAGGTCAAAGAAGATATGTTCGTGAAGGCTTGCAATCTATTGTACTGCATGAGCACTGAATGTACAGGAAGATTTCTTTTTTTTGACAAAATCAAATATATATATCTATGGACTGCAATCTATTATACTGCATTGTTTCTTTATTTTCCCATCAATAAGGGTTTAGTTGGTTGATATATCATGAACTGTAGTTGGTTCCTTTTTTTTAGCTTGTCAAAATTCTCTCTTTTTTCTATATCTTTATTTTCACAGAAGGGCAGTGAGATGCACAAAAAAAGGGCGATAAAAGGCCAGTGAGGATGAACTCCGCCAGATAAAGAGACTGTACCACCTTGAGCAGAAGCTCAGGAACTTCAAATATGCATGCGGAATATTCAATTACTTCAGATTACTCCATACACATTTATGCTGCTGCTCTCTTTCAGCCAATGTATGAGAACAAATGCTCTTGGAAATTGCTCCATTGAATGCAAACCAATTAAATTGATCTATTTCTGTGTTTATATATTGTTCTATTACTGTGTTTACATGTTATGTGCATGAATGTGTACCAATCAAAATTGCTCCATTGAACATGCCATCGACAGGTGGCAGGGAAGATCAGAGCTAAGCATAATATCTGCATCCTTTTTACAAAGGTAAATATTTTCTTGATAAATGATATTTCCTTGGTAAAGGGTTTTACTAAGGAAAGTAATTATTGAAGAGGCATTTGACAACATTTAGTAAGGCGATTCTATTTTTATTTGAGCAGAAAACGCAAATGTGTTATCAAACACATTCCATAAAAGAAGGTTTAATTAAATAGTTATTTACAATTTTTAATACAAAATTATTGCTTTTTAAAAAGCACAAAAAAGCGTTTTATGGAAATTAAGTTTTTTTAAGTAATCTTGTTTTGTCAAATGTGTTTTTAAATGCTATCTTTATAAAATTATTTATTTTTACTAACGAATTATTCCTTGGTAAAAGATTTTTACCAAGGAAAATACAGCCTCATTACCAACGAATAATGTCCTCGGAAAATAGTTTACTAAGACACTTTTAGCAAGAAAACATTTCGCGGCTAAGCAATTTTCTTGTAATGAATTTTTTACTATTTTTTTGTTTGGATCGCACTTTGTGTATGTGTTATAAATCTGATTCTCTCTCAAAACTTAAGGTTGTCTCTCAATGGTATGGGAAAGAAATATATGTAACATACATACATTACCATAATTCCTCCACACATATAATAAGAATTATAGAACTATTATTACACAAAAGCAGAATACAAGTGCACAAAAAAATTTAGATATTTTTCTATCCCTTTCACATAGCTCTATCCGCATTTTCATTCATAGTGGCAAACAATATTTCAACCACAGAGAAATTCTTCTATTGCGGTTCTTCTTGATATCCGAAAACCACGGATGCAAGACATAAATCGAACATTTAAATTCCTAACAACAGCTCAGCGTGCAACCCTTTAAATCTTGAAGACATTGATGGATTTGGTAAGGTTTTTATAGTTGCACTTGAGGGGAAACCTCCTGTGTGGTCTCTTAGAAGTAACACATGTTCAATTCAGATTGGATATAAAGTTTCTATTAGAATTGGCTTTAATCCCTCGTGGGCGTTTATCTCTACTCTTCTTAGAGATTGGGTTGCCATTATTTTGGAAGCAGACCCTCCTACTATCAAGGGGAATAATTGGTTCGGGAGGTGTCTATATTTGTATCAACATAACCACAAGAACTTATTTTCCTCCCAAACCCACCATATAATGTGTCTAGGAACTATTTTATCAAATTATATAATAAAAAACCACACCAAATATTTTGTATAGATACGAATAATGCTAGGCAGGTTAGAAATATTAGACATAATAAAGAATTATGATTATTTAAGTTAAAGAACCTTAAAAAAAGATGAAGACGTGAAAAATTTGTTTGTCATGATGATATTTTTATAATTTTATCGAAGTCTGAAAGTGTAAGATATGAAAGAATAGCACGGTTAGCTAACTTGTTTAATATGATCTTAAACACAAAGAAAATGCTAATGAATGGAATTAAAACATGATAACCCTCATATATAAGAGCAATATGGATATATACAAGATTGCACGAACTATTGTGGAACAAAACTCATGAATCGTACTATCAAACTTTGAGATAGAGTCGGTGAGAATAAACACAAACATGTACGAAACTAGTTAATTTAGTTTTATGTGAAGATCCATCCTGTCATGGATATATATGCGATTATGAGCTTGTGTTCACACAGATTAGCACTAGAAGCCTTTCAGTCTTCGCTAGTTTAGACTCCAGAATGACCCAGGTCTATAATGCTCATAACTGTTCTCAGTCAATAATACGGGATAAATGGGTCCTTTGATCAAACATAATATTATGTTTCATTCTTATTCTTTTCCTTCCACTCTGCTAATTGGATAAAATTAAAGTATCGTTTTGAAAATATAATCCACAGATTTTTTGTCAATTAAAATTCAATTTCTTGATGGTTCCAAACTTTAGTGATCGGTCATTGAAACAAATATGTGTTGTTGTTTGGTAGATACCTATTGGACGGTGAATGAGAACGGCATGTCTGCTTGTCACTGGACTCAAATTATAAAACTCAAAGCCCTTCCATTTGCTCCCTCCCAAAAGTAAATCAAATGTTCCTATTCTTTCCTCCTCTGAAGATTTCTCCAAATGTGGTGATGTATTCCTGTTCGGATTCACCAGCCACACGAGAAGGAAGATATTTTTAATGATAAATACACCTTCTGATTGAGAAAAGGTGCTTTCGATCGACTTGCTTCAATCTCACTACACACTGCATGCTTGAATGAAATCTTTACAGCAAATTGATTGAACAGATGTGAAGATTGTCACCAGAATCATCCCCTTGGTAGTTATGGACCACTCAGTGAAAATGATATGGGCATGGAAAGAAAAAAGAATCTAGAGGTAATTCTTTGTGAGCATGAGTTGACAAAGACCAGTTTGCAGTCCAGAATCTTAATGAATGCTGTATCTAGGAGTCATTTCCATCAAATGTACGGGACCAAGTTGAATGGGGGCCCCTTCTATTATGTTGATCCAAACCCTCCACATCCATGGAAAAAAAAAGAGAGGGTAATAGCTACTGATGCTGAATCCTTGGGCCTTGGAAAGTGTCACCTTATCAGGAGTATCTAGGATCCTTATCCAAGATTGCAGTAAAATGACATGAATGACTTGACCGCTCTGTGCTGAGCTTACAGAATCCAGTTTCTAAGGCTTCTTATACCTAATCAGAGATGAAAAAGAATGATTTTATCAGAGGTGGTAATGAGAATGATGATACCTGAAATTTGTTAAATTCTGAATTTTGTATCTATATTTGAACTGAGTGATGTCAGGGTTTGGTTAGATTACATGCTGATGAGCAGAATAATTATTAGTGAGGAATCAAATTTTATACTCTTATATGATCTTTTTAAGCCTGAACTTAACAGAATTCTGAAGTGCAAGGTGACAAACAAATAGTCAAATGTGACCTGATATTATATTGCAGATTCTAAATTCTGTTAGCTATAGGATATTAGCTCACTTTTGTGTCCCCCATTATGTTTTTAATCTTCAACATGCACAAACAAGTAAATCAGACGCTAATTCCATGTGTGGGATTTATCATCCAGGGTGTAAGAACATGCATATTCTTGATAATCCCAACTCTTGTTATTCCCCTTTCAATTTCAGAGGAGCCGCGTTGATGGATTCTTGCAGTGACAATGGGCTAAAGCTGGGGACAAGTGGCAGAAAGACAGGAACAACATTGTGGCCCGGGATTGTGGTTCTCCAAACCAACTTGCCTGAAGGCATAAAGTAAGGTTTCTCTTTTAGAATCAAACTGATATTCGATCCTGCCAGATTTTCCTTTTCAATACACGCAGATCTTTTGCCCCTTGCCTTTCCTGACCACAGTCGCCGGGGTTTTAAAAATATCACCAGTTACAGGTATTCAGTTTTTTTTTTTTTCACTTAAAATCGATTCTTATGCAACAATGCTACCATGTTTAACAAATACCATGAGATATACTAAAATTTCAGATATACTAAAATTTCAGGTATCCACTTCTTGTAAATTTATTCGCACTTAACAGAATGTTATCATGTCATGTCATTAGTTTTTTTTTCCCCTTTTTGTCATTGAAAAACCAATATTTTTGCTTCTTTTAGATTCCCATTGACAAGATTCTTAATATGCTATCGTATGGTGATTGTGAGAGCAACCGATGTGGTTAGACTAAAAAATGTGGCTATACCGTATAACCTTGACCACCATGGTGGAGATTCCTCTTTTTTTCTTTTTGGAATAAGAAAATTCGGAACTCACGAGTAATGATGATGAGGTAATCATTAAATCACCACCACCCTCTTCTTTACCGATTCCCTTTCATAAATCACGTCACTATTTGTGGCAGTAGTAGTACTATTGCTAGGTGGTTGGTCTGGCCCTCTCTCTAATATAATGCATCGTGTGGTTCCAAATTCCAAGCAAACATGACATGTTGATTCCCTCACCCTCTCATTCCTTTCCTTGTCCCCATTGGCCGCCAACTGTTTCCACCTCCCCAGCCCCTCCTATTTATAAGGAGCAAACCCCTGACCTCTTCCATCACTACTCAACAATAATTCACTCTCCCTCCTCGATCTCTCTTAGTTCACTCACAAATTCCCCTCTGTCCATCAATTCCATCAGTTTGTTTGAGCGGTAGAAGACATGTCGACGACGAACTCGAGTTCGACGTGGTCAAGGGAGGAGAACAAACAATTTGAAAAGGCTCTGGCTAAGTACGACAAAGACACTGTGGATCGCTGGCACAATGTGGCCAAGTTGGTCGGTGGAAAGTCCGTGGAGGAGGTGAAGAGGCACTTTGATATCCTTATGGAGGATCTCAGGCGCATAGACTCCGATCAGGTCCCACTCCCCATCTACAAGTCCTCTGGACGCTGATGGGATCGAGTTAATATATATATATATATATATATATATATATAGAGGGGTGATTACTTGCGGCGAACGGCAGGTGCGGCGTCGATCACGGGCCGTCAATCACGGGTCCATTGCATCGGACGGTCGGGTGCGATTCACGTCGACCGTTGGATGCGATGGACCCGCGATCGAACGGTCCACGTCGCGGCCACACCCGCCATTCGCCGCACCTAATCGCTCGCCTATATATATATTAATTTTAAGATGATGAAAAAAAATTCTACTTGAATTTTATAAGATATGTCATGTATATTAACTTCTATCAATGAATATTAATTTACCGTTAGAGAAAAAATGTTGGAAACACACCCCCCTCCCCATGCCCGATCTGACTATCTCTTCGTTATATTAGCAGGTTTAAAGGCAATCTCATCAGAGAAGGTTTCCAATGTTTATGGAAAGTAATTAAGGCTCCGTTTGGTTGCACCGATTCGGCGGATTCCGCTTTTTGAAAAGCTAAAATCCCAAAATCGTGCAACCAAACGGGGCGGATTCCGGCGGAATCAAAAGCTGGATTCCTTTTAATTTCTCTCTCGAAATCCGTGTTTTAAAAAGCTCAGAAACTGTGATTTTCGGTCGGAATCGATTTTTTGAATTGAAAAGCAACTTTATCTACCAAACATTAAACTCCTTTCAAATATTAATTCCTGAATTTAAAAAATCATCCTAAAAAAGTCAAAGACTAAAATCATCTTAAAAAGCAGCTTTATTCTAAAAGCTACTTTTTAATCTGTGTTTCCAAACGGACCCTAAATTAAAAATGTGTTGCAGGGACAGTAATTAATCAGGAGGATTTTAAAGGCAGCAATTCTAAATAACACTGATGAGCAATTGAAACACGAAAGACTCATTTTGATACAGCGTGATGGATCACGCTCTTTTGCTGTTGACTCGATAGACCTTCAGGAATGCGAGATCTGCAGACTCCAACAAGGCTGTTCATAAAGATACCAGGATGTTAGGTTTTAAAGATCTGTTGATTTTCTAAGAAATACAAGATATTTGATAATTCTATGTAATCGTTAGTACTCCTAACAAAATATAATAAATAAATAAAATAAACTTCAAACTTCAATAATCCCATTGTCAATTGGTTTACATACTTATTTATAGTGTAGAATCCCAACAAATTAGGATCTCAACTAATTATATAAATCTTAAACCTAACAAACAAATCTCCTAATCAATATTTAAATTTGAATTCCAATATATGATTGGAGATTCATATCTAAATATAATAACTAATTAAATTAAATCATAAAATTGCATAAAATAGCAAATTAACTTTCAACCATCGATTTGACCTCCAAGACGATCTTAGATCGCTCCAAAATTTGGCGTAATAATATAGCGACTACACCTGTAGGGTTCGTCGATACGAACGCGTGGACATATTATAACAGCTATTCTGATCTACAGTTTGAAAGTTATGGCCGTTTGAAGTTACGGCGCTTCCGAACGATCACGATGTCTCTGCTTTTGCTGATCCATCTGATCTCGGCCGTCCATATAATGTGTGACCATGATGTCTGCATCACATTTGCACAGAGACATATATTATTCCAGGCTTTATATATATTTTTGAAATTGTTGATTTTATCAAAGGAATACGTGATTTTCTTTTTTATTGTATTTTAGTTATTTCCATTGAAAAATATAATAATAAATATTAGAGTGTTTAATTGATGAATAATAAAATGTGAACAAGTGTAAAAAATTGATTTGATATGTGAGCCCCATTAATGTATAAAAGGTGATGACATGTAATTTGATAGATGAATCCCTTTATACCAGTACAGGAGTAACACAGCTCCACAGAAAACTTAAAATATAAATACCAGTTTATTCTAACTTAATTCTTTACCGCTATATCTCTTTAAACTATCCGTCCAACTATTTTTTTTTTCTATTCCCCTTTATCCCCCATATTCTACCCTTTATTCTCCCATCTAAATGGGCTAAAAGGTTGTCAAAATAGAACATCAATCCAATCGTACGTTTTAAAGTGATAGGTTTGAATGAAAAATCAAAATGGAATATGCAATAGTATTAATGTTCACTCTCAAAATCTAGAAGTTGCTCTCAGTGCCAATACTGAAGTTCTTTCTTTTTATTTTATAAAAAAAAATAGATATATATATAAATATGAATTAAATGTTGAAAACGGCCCCCAGCCCGATCTTAATATCTCTTCGTTATATTAGCAGGTTTAAAGGAAATTTCATCGGAGAAGGTTTCAAATGTTTATGTATGGAAAATACTTAAATTAAAAATGTGTTGTAGGGACAGCAATTAATCAGGAGGATTTTAAAGGCAGCAATTCAGAATAACACTGATGGAGCAGTTGAAACACGGAAGGCCCATTTGGATCGAGATATAAATTATTTTGAGGTTTATACTTATTTTTAAAATGATTGATTTTGTCAATGGAATACGTGATTTTTTTATATTGTATTTTTAGTTATTGTTGTTGAAAAACATAATAATAAAAAGGTTTTAGTGTTTAATTGATGAAGAATAAAATCTGAATAAGTGTTAAAAGTTGATTTGACATGTGAACTTCATTAATGTATAAGAGATGTTACATGTGATTTGATAGGTGGATCCCCTTATAACAGTGGAAGAATAACACAATTCCATAAAGAGATTTAGAATACAAATATCAGTTTATTTTGACTTAATTCTACATAGCCATATCACTTTATACTACCACCCAAACTGTTTTTTTTTACATTTATTCCCCTTTATCCACCTTATTCCACTCTTTATTCTCCCATCCAAACAGGCAAAATCGAGGATTAAAAATCAAAATGGAACATGGAATAGTCTTAAATATTCACTGTCAAAATCACCGTAAAAAATGATTTAATTCCAGTAGGGCTGGTAAACGAACCAAGTCGCTCGGGTTCGGCTCGGTTTGAGCTCGTTCAGGCTCGTTCATTTAGACAAATGAGCGAGCTTGAACAAGTTTTAAAGCTCGGTTAGGCTCGGGACCTGGATCGAGCTTCATTTTATGTTCAAATTCGACCCATTTGTGTTATTAAAACTTAGTTGGAACTTGATTAGACTCCTTTATAAAATCAAAATATTAAATTAATACAAAGTTATGCTCGTTTAAGCCCATGAACTTGGCTCATTTAGGCTAAAATTTTGTTTTCAATCCCTAAAAAACCTAAAATAAAGAAGAACGCTAAGTTTGTTGAGACTTGTGAGCTCGGCTCGGCTCGGCTCGACTCGTTTATAAACGAGTCGAGCTTGAACATGTTAAAGCTCGGCTCGTTCGGCTCGTTTACCACCCCTAAATTCCAGTGATGTGGCAACTTCGAATGGCAATTTCATTTTTGTCGGGTATATTTAACTTGCATTTCTCGAGTATATAACTTCTTGATGTGGAAACGGAGGGGGGGGAATAACGAGAGCCATCATTGATGGCTTATTTTAATTGGGCCGGCCCATGTATTCAATTGACCTCCTCCGAGCCCAACCTGTCAAACAGGTCTCACGTGCCCTGCACCAGTCTTCACACTTTTAGTTTCCTTGATGTGCAAGCCATTCCTTTTTCTGACCCGATAATCGATTTGGTCGCCCCTTCTGGTGGTTTGGGCTGCTGCTTTTTGAGCGAACCGTTTCAACCCTAAAAAAAGGGAGACAAAAATTATATATACGTTTAAATAAATCATAATAACAGGGTTTTAGAGCTCCACTGATGAACTGGTTGCGGGGAGCGGCGGCGGTGGGTGCGGCCGCCGCGTCGGCCTCTTATGTGGTGGGAGCGGATTGTGCATATGCGGACGCATTGGAGAACCGCCACAGCGGCTTCGACCCGGAGTCGCTCGAGAGGGGGGCCAAGGCACTCCGAGAGATCAACGCCTCCCGCTTCGCCAAACATGTCTATCTCTATCTATCTTAATCTCTCTCTCTCTCTCTCTCTCTCTCCCCCCGCCCTCCTCCCTCTTTGATTGACATGGACACCCTTTCGTGTTTTGTTTCAGGTTTTCGAGTTGATGAGGAAGCAGGAAGATACCCGCCTAGCGGAGTTGGACCTCGATAAGTCGAAAAATCAAGCCTTCCAGGCTCATCTTGACATCGTCAGTATTTCTTTATCTCAATGCCTTTTCGTTTATTCGTCATAAGGATGTCATGAAGAAACCCCCAAGAGTTTAAATTTCTATAATTTATCATCCTGGATTTGATGAATCTTGAGCGAGAGCTTTGAGTTGCAGCTCGTTTGACAGATGAGCTGTATTTTGACGTGGGATTTACCTTGACTTCATTTTTTTATTGGAATTTTATGGGCCATAACCACAAGTCTTCTTCTTCTTCTTCTTCTTCTTCTTCTACTACTACCGTTGTAAGCTTAGTCCTTGCACCTATCACCATCTTGTGTCCTGCAAATGCTTCCATATAGTCTATACTCCAAGACTAGTAAATCAATAAAAGTAACTTGCTTGATGAGCATGCTGCAAAAAGCAAATGAACTGAATTATACCTTGTTAATCTTAAATTTTGATCTTGCTCATCAAATAAGTGATATGCTGCACCTGCAGGAAAAGCAACAAAAAATGGCTGAAGAGCAAAGGAATTTGGTACAACTGCAAGCTCAGCAAAAGGCACAGATGGCTCGATATGAAGATGAGCTGGCAAGAAAAAGATTGCAGGTCATTATACTTGAGTTCATTGTACTTTATAATGCCATTCCACAACAAATTAATGGACTGCATTAGTTTGATTGAGAGGATCTCGACTGTTTTATGAGTGATTTTACGTATTCTAACTTGATTGTCTTATTCATTACTAGCAGACAGAGAATGAAGCCCAGAGGCAACGAAATGTTGAACTAGTGAAGATGCAAGAGGAGGCTGCTGAAAGGAAGGAAAGGGCCAGACGTGCTACAGAAGAACAGATTCAAGCACAGATGCGCCAAACTGAGAAAGAAAGAGCTGAGTTAGAACGGGAAACGATCAGGGTAAAAGCTATGGCTGAGGCAGAAGCCCGAGCTCATGAAGCAAAGCTGACTGAAGAACATAACAGAAGAATGCTTCTGGAAAAAATGTCCGGAGAAAGGGATAAGTGGCTTGCTGCAATTAACACCACATTTAGCCACATTGAAGGTATAGTAATGCAGACATATATATTCAGATTGTGCCATTTCATTGTCTCAATTCAGGTAATTATGATACCATGGTATCCAATGGCATGTATGCTTGATGGCTTGTGTTATTTCCCCTAAGATGTTAATAATGTATCTATGACTACCAAATTCCCCCAACACGTTTTTTTTTTTAAAAAGGTGGTGTTCACCATGTTCCATTAAATAGACGTTACAAAGACACAAACACACACACACACACAAGCATACAACACCCCTTTTTTTAAAGAAAGATGGTGTTCACCATATTCCATTAAATAGAAGTTACAAACACATACACCAAAACGAAGTTTTTACATGTGTTTTTAGGTTATTGGTCCATAAGAGAAGAAAGTCAACAAATTAAATTCTAAAATTTTATGGTAAAGAGCAAAGAGGATTTGGCTCATAACTCGCAATTGATAGAGGTACAATGAAATAAGATCATTTAACAAACCAAGTGAAGGAATGTTGAACTTCTGTGGAGCCTAGGTAAGGAATCTATCTGATTGCCTGGAATGTGACACACCCATGCTGATTAAGCAAAAAAATTATGCATGCCCAATTGCAAAAATTTACTGAACTTGTATAATTTTGCTAGAACTTCTCATCGACCAACTGTCCAATGTATTTTTACTACCACAGTCTATTTTAGTCATTGAGGAAAAGACAAAAACTTAGAAGATACACCAAGCCCCCTTCTTATCCTGGTTCCCTTAACAACTAGGTGGCAAATCCTCATTTTGTCAGCTCTCTCCATTTTTATTTTTAGGTGTGGAAATTATTTATTTACTAGTTCATTTTGCAAATATCAGGTGGCTTGAGGGGATTATTGACTGATAGAAGTAAACTGACAATGGCTATTGGTGGTGCCACTGCACTTGCTGCTGGAATTTACACAACCAGGTTTGCTCATACTATCATGATTGTGTTGCCCCCTTTTTTTGTTGTGATTTCTCACTATCTACAAGAAACTAGTTTATTTATGAGCTTTATTTAGAATGAGATAAATGAACCTTTTCCATAATGTTGAGCATGAAAATAACCTCAAATTTTCTTCTATGGCAGTATTTTCTTTCACTTCATAATGTATATAAGAGAATAATTGGTGTCATATGAACGAGGAAAGCTTTTTGTAGCTTGATATTGAGGCAAAGAAAGAAGTATATTAAAATTTATCTTGAACAAGAAATTGAGGGAAGAATTCAAAAATTCGAATGAATGGTTGGGGGGTACAATTCACAATCATTGTAACGAGAAGTATAGATTGCTCAAAGTGTCAAATAATTCATATGGTGAGAAGTATGAGTATATCAAGAGAAAAAAATATTGTGGGTAGTCATCGTAGCAAGTTCCACACTTAAAAAGAAGCTATGGAGGAAGGATATAAAGGAAGGAATTTTTTATACCTCTATTTCCGGTTTGGTTAGCAAGATATAGCTGGATCTGCCAACCCCATGATTGATAAGAATAGAGCAGTTATCATGCTTTAATTAGGATGATGTCAAGGCCAACGAATCACTTATCTCTTAACCCATCTGGATTAAATTGATGGTCCATCGAACAAGAAGGGATCACAAAATAGTGTGTCTGGGGGCTGACTTATAACTCAATGGTTAACAATGGAATTTATGACCATGAGGTCAGGGGTTCAATTCTCGGTGCTTGCCTAACAAAAAAACAAAGTGTGCGTCTATTCCTAAACCCATACTATTTCATCCCTACCTTAACCATTCCATTCTATCCCACTCTATCCCCCAACCAAAGGTTGCCTTATGGTATAAGATTTAGTGGGCTTGGTGATAGAAAGGGATACAATGTCTTCACAATCGACATCATTAAAAAAAAGGGAAAAATTCAAATAACCCCCTATAAACTGACTGAAATTCATATAATCCCCTGACTTTTCTTGAAATCCATATAACCCCCTGAAAACACCTACTAAATCCAAATAAACCCCCGAGTAAAATTTCCATTGATAGATGTTGAATATTTTGTAAATATTCCATTTGGTTAACCCCGGTTGAAAACACAATATACTAAAAATCCCCTACAATGTGTTAAAAATATAAAAATCTTACACAAGAACTATTTTATCCCTCTAAATAGATTATAAAACCCTATAAAAAAGGATAAAATTGTCATTTACATAGGATTTTCTGTATTATTAATACATTGTAGGGTGTTTTTAGTTTACTGTGTTTTCATTCAGTGTTAACTAAATAAAATATTCACAAAATATTCATCATCTGTCAATGAAAATTTTATTGAAGGGGTTATTTGGATTTAATAGGTGTTTTCAGGGGGTTATATGGATTTCATGTAAAGTCATGGGGTTATATGGATTTCAATCAGTTTACAGGGGGTTGTATGGATTTTTCCCTAAAAAAAATTTGTGTGTCAGAGCAAAATGATGTAAGGATTACTTGAAGTGAAATGGTTGTCACTGATATTCATATGGCATAAACTTAAGGCCTTATCTCACTTATCATTGATCAAATGTATTGCATGCTTGGTATTTGTAGTATCACCTGGAAAAAAACTGTTCAAATAGGTCTGAAGGTGGACATTTTCTCAGTGAGGTGTGCTGACATTCTAGCTATACAACTCTCCTAGAAATCTTTAGTTTGAGTAAAATTATTGAGGTAATCAAAAGAACATTGGCTGAACGGAGAATGTTGGGTGGGTGTTTGTTAATTTGTGAAGATTATGACATACAGCAAGTAATGATGATTCATGAAAGACAGGGCCCATAAGTTGTGTTTCGGTTGGCTCTTTGGCTAATGGATTGCCTGAGAGATCAATGCACTCCTGGTATTAAAAGTATTTGATTCACTTCTCGTCTTGATGTTTTCAGTTGAGAGTTGGAGTTATTTCCCCTCCATTGTACAGTCTTAATCTGCATATATGGTAATGTATGTTTCTATAATCATCGGCTAGTCTCATCTAGGGACCTGAAGGCAGCACCTGCCCACCCACTGGTTAATACATTTGAAGAGTGTCTCTTGCTATTTTTCATGGTACAATTCGAACTGGAATACATATTGTTAATTCCAACATTTTGTATCTGCATTTACAGAGAAGGAGCTAGGGTAACGTGGGGCTATGTCAACAGGATATTGGGCCAGCCTACATTGATTCGAGAGTCATCTATAGCAAAATTTCCTTGGTCAGGAATTGTTTCTCGTGCCGCAAGTAAGATATATTCAGTGTCTGCAAAGGCGACACCTTCTGAAAATAAAACTAATTTTGAAAATATAATTCTTCACCCATCATTACAAAGGAGAATTAAACAACTTGCCCGAGCCACTGAAAACACCAAGTCCCATCAAGCACCATTCCGTAACATGCTGTTCTATGGACCTCCTGGAACTGGTAAAACAATGGTGGCGAGGGAGATGGCCCGGAAATCAGTAAGAGCTTGCCTTATTATTTTGCTTGAATGATTCCAGGATTAAATTTTTAGTCTGCATTCTGCATCCTAGTTGAATTGAGTTCTATGTTGGACAGTTCCTTATATAAAAACTTTGACAGGCCATCTGAATGCATCAAGTCTAGGTTCTTTTTGAGTCTTCAGTGAAATCCCTCTTGTAACCTAGAAGGGGAGGAGTGAAAAATTTCTTTAAAAATTATTCAATCTTGTTTGATTTGGCCTGAAATATAATCAGATATTAAATTTCAATATTTGCGAAAATCAAAGAGCCAAAATTTCTTAAGCCAAAGGCTGTTGAACAGTAAGTAAATTACTAAACAGTGTTTTCTTAATTTAATGTCTGTTTGAATGGTATTTCAAACCATTTGAAATGACAGTACAGTGTCCTGGGCATTTGAAGGTCATTCAAACAAGAATTTCGACCGTTCAAACACAACACCCAAGGTTAAAATGCTAGAAAAATAATTTTGTAAGGTATATCCTAGCATGGTGACTTTACATAATTTACCTAAGACATTAAATGTGTTTATGGGATGCTACCTGTGGTAAAAATAAATAAACTCTTTCATGAGAGATGAAAGAGATGATCTGGAGAATGTTTTAATCATCATTCTGTTTTCAAGGTGTGATCTTAACGGAATCGATCAATCACGACGACTTATTATTACAGTGATTAGAAATTTTGGCACTAGAATTAGCCAACTCTTGTTACATATGGACTAACATTCAACAGATATATTTATAGCTTTACTTGGAAATGAAATTATGGTTAATGGGGAGGTACTGGCAATAAATATTTTGAGAGCAACAGAAAATATTTGATTGGAGAGGTCACCCATTTCATCCAAGTATAGTTCATGCAGTGAATATTTTTTGAGTTGTTATGAGAGTAAACTAATATGTTCAGCGGAACCCGAAAAAAAAGTTCTGCTGACTAAAGACCTGCTCTTTCCAACACTATGCAGGGCTTGGATTATGCAATGATGACAGGGGGTGATGTTGCGCCATTGAGTTCACAGGCTGTCACTAAAATCCATGAGATATTTGATTGGGCGAAAAAGTCAAGAAAGGGTCTGTTGCTCTTCATTGATGAGGCCGATGCATTTCTCTGCGAGTAAGTATATTCACTTCTTGAGCAAACTGTTATCCAAATTGTCATACATGGTTCAATTCTAAACATGTCATTCCTATGTGCTATCGCAGACGTAACAGCACCCACATGAGTGAAGCCCAGAGGAGTGCTCTGAATGCACTGCTTTTCCGAACGGGAGATCAGTCGAGGGACATAGTTCTTGTACTTGCCACAAACAGACCAGGAGATCTTGATGCTGCCATCACGGATCGCATAGATGAAGTGATTGAGTTCCCACTACCCCGGGAGGAGGAGCGTTTCAAATTGCTGAAGCTCTATCTTGACAGATACATATGCAGCAATGATGATGCAGGTTCATGGTGGAATTCCATATTTAATAGGAATCAGCAGCAGATGACTATTGGGAGCTTGTCTGATGATGTGATCCAAGAGGCAGCCGCAAAAACAGAGGGGTTTTCCGGCAGAGAGATAGCGAAGCTCATGGCCAGTGTCCGGGCAGCTGTGTATGCAAGGCCGGACTGTGTGTTGGACACCCAGCTGTTCAAGGAAATCGTGGACTATAAGGTTGCTGAGCACCACCAGCGCCTGAAGCTCGCTGCCAACGGTGCACATTGAAAACCACACTCTTCCTCGTACTTTTTTTTTAAAATTAAATGTCAGATTCGTTCCTTGGTGGTTTTGTGGCTTGTAGTCCTAGAGATTTTGGTTTTGGTTCTTTTGGGTTGCGTGGAGAATGTACTGCATTTTGATCCCAATTCCTTATTGAGACAAATGACTTTCTGATGATATTGTGTGTGTGTGTGTGTTTTTTTGTTTTTTATAAATAGATTGAATGTTCTCTCTTTTTGAGCGTTAAACATAAAAACTATTTTCAGTGTGATCCCGTTGTGCACAATGAATGTTGTTGCGTTGGAATCATGTGGTGCTAAATGGTTTTCCGTGTCCTATGCTAAAGTAATAACACGGTGTGGCAAATGGTGTTATGGTCGTCTGTTGAGCCCAATAATCATGTATATAGCCGAAGACTACGCTGAAGAGCTAATGGTCAAGGCCGAGCCCCAGAGAGGGTTGCTTGCCCACCCCAAAGGGGTGAGGACTGTGGTTGTACCAAGAAGATTGGACTTCTAAATTAGATTCCAGATTATGTTATGTATGGAACTCTCACCCACACCATCAACGCAATGTGCCAACTTAAGTTATAGGGCTTTTGGGGGTGGATACACTCATACCTCTAAATGGGAAACTCACCCAATTTTCTGATCCACCCCCATCAATTTTTGAAAGCCCCTAAACCCAACCCCATATAAATTGATTAGACATGTAGTGGAATCTCACCCACAACCCTCAAAACACACATTGATTCTCTCCTCGTCCTCTCCAAAAACCTCCATGTGAAGTCTCCGAGATTCTGTCCAAAAAGATCCCCGTCCTGACTCCATCCAGCGAACAAACCCAGCCCCCGCACCATCTCCGGTCACTAGAAAGTTAACCCCCGAACAACCGATTGATATTATTTGTATACCATTCTTCTTCTTTTTCATAGAACCCTAGGTTATGAATGATTTCCTTTTTCCTCCCTAGAACCTTACACACAGTGATGCTAATGATACCAGTGGAAAGTAGGCCGGGATTCAAAAATGGCAAACATTGTTTCTTTGACGGGGTTTGTTGCATTGGTTGATTGAATGAAATTGAACGAACAATCAATGAAAGTGATTGTTATATTCAGAATGATTCGAAACATTTGTTGAATTGTTATTGGTTTGTAGCATTTGTTAATTGAATATAAGCAGTAAAAAAAGGGAACATGTTCATTAAAAATGGTAGATTGATTTATTTTTATTTTTTTGAATGCTTCAAAGCATTTATGGAATTGTGATATATGTTTGTAGCATTGGTAATGACTTAAGTTTTGGTGTATTCTACATTGGTTTGTGCAGTATGGCTCCAAAGAAATGTATTCATCAACCTTGATAGGGGAACCACTGATATGATAGATGTGACAATTTTTTGAAAAAAATATTTTTAAAATTTTAAAAATGTCAAGAGGAATTTTTTTTATTTTTGAATTTTTAGAAATATTTTTTCCAGATTACATGGGGTTAGATGGATTTTTTTCCAAAATTAAGGGGTTATATGGATATATGAAGATTGTAGAGGTTTATATGCATTTAGGCCAGATTACAGGGCGTCATATGGATTTTTCCCAATTTCTCCGTTAACTCGATTGACGAAGGCGGACGGAGGGGGTTATATGGATTTTGGATATGATTACAGGGGGTTATATGAATATATGAAAATTACAGGGGGTAATATGGATTTAGGCAAGATTTCAGGGGTTTATATGGATTTTTCCCTTTATAATTTTATGGATATAACACTTGAGAAACTATTGCATGGAATTTTATGAATTAAAAGTTTGAAAAATAATGTTTTGAGATGATGGATCTGATTATAAATATGAAAATATGGATGATGCACATGTTTGCAACATAAATAAGGGTCTGATTGTGAAATTGATAGAATCTTAGGACAGACGTGCAAAAAGCCCATAAAAAGACGAAATTGGTCTTTTTTAGAAAGGGGCCTGATTATAAAACTGGTATAGATTGGGAGTCTATTTGCAAATAGCCCAAAGGAGATAAAAATTGGGTAAATCTTAGCGAGGGACCTGATTGTTAAATTGGTAAAAAGTGGGGGGCTTTCTGCAAATATCCCACGGGACCCGACCCTCGAATATTAGCAAAAAGTAGTCCCGTTGACCCGGTCAGCGCTGACCGTTTTTTTTAAAATTTTTATATAGGAAATGGCATGTATACATGTCATCTCCTTGTGACGGCATATATACATGCCGTCACTAGGGGACGGTATATATACATGTCGTCCCCTGGTGACGGCATGTATATATGCCAGGGGACGACATGTATATATACCGTCTCCTTTATAAAAATCCCTCATTTATATTTTTAAAAAATCCATGTTCTTTATTTTTCTGTTTTTATTGAAGCACATAATGTGAGACCTGTTTAAAAACAATCATCAAGTCAAAATATATCCCATCTGTTGAGAAAAAGAAAGCAAATGACATTCAAACTGTTCATCAAGCAATCCAATCAAACCAATAAGACAAACAACTAAACTTTAAAACATTTCGAATAAAACATATCATAAGATTTTATGAATACAGTTATCTAAAAAATTTCATAAATCCCTTTTTTTAGATTTCCTCAGAGCAGGAGGTGCTGATGAAGAGGGTACATCTATGGCTGCAGAAGATGGCGCAGCTGATTGAGCCAGAGTGGTAAATTGTTCGCCCGATCCCCGACTGGTAGTCGTAGAAGTGCACCAAACCCTACGTGGTCCATGAACATAAGTATGGAGTGTTACCTCTGGAGCTTGCTCTGAAACTGGAGCTAGTTCTTCGGCCTGCTCATCCAATTTTGCCGCGAGCTATACATCACCGAAGTACTCGTCAATTGTGAGTTCAGTGTCAGCCCCCCCCCCCCCACCAAACATGGCATCGTCTATGAAATGCTCCGAGTAATCATCATGATCCGTTGCTGCAAGGGAGGCACTCGACAGTGGTTCCCTTTCCCCCATCAAGGCTTCTACATAGTCACGTGCCACAGCTGTGATGCATCCCCACTCATCACAATTGGGGTACAACACCAACCCCCTTGCAAGCATCTCATTAATATTCTGCGTGGCTCCCCTCTGTCAAATAAGCTTCATTATGATAAGTGGTCAAGCAATTAATACGTATCACTTGATCAAAATGTAACACAAAAACAGAAATTACCGAATGTTGTGCGACATAGCCTGGAGGGTGTTGTGGGGGCGGGGGAGGTGTGATATGTCTAATTGTTCTCGCCCAATACCACTCCAGGTATCTTCTCGAACTCCTGGTATAAACTAATTGGTGGATGTGGTACACGCATTGGTCCCAACGCTCGATAAAAGTCTGATGATATACCATCCAATTGGTATCTTGTCTATCTCATCTGTTCACACGATCGATGACCTCTACTGTAGATGGTATGTCCTGATGCGCCCCAAATTGATGTGTGACTTGATCGGGCACGTGCATCTCCACAATATCGAAGCAAATGAGTGGGACCCTAGCCAACCACATCTTCGTATGATCCCTACAAGCAGGTGGCAGTATATCATATGTCCCAATGTATGGATGCCAAATAACCTACCAAAAATCAAAATTATAATTAGTATCACAATCTCTGCTTATTTCCTATTGTGTGTCGGATATAATAAAAATGTTATAATCACCTGTGAATCAAGCTGGTAGTTCAGATGTGCCCTACAATATATCAGAACTCTTGAATTTTCATCAAACCTCTGAGTCACATTCCACCTGAATTAACATTTTTATTTAGTGAAATACGATCATCCATGAATGCGTATTAAAAGATGAAAAATATATATTACCTTGCTCCCAAAGGTCTATTTCCAAGTATAAAATCCGAGTCATGTAAAATAGGTCGTCCCATGTGTAATCTCTCCCACGACCATAACTGTGGCCCCAAAAAAAGTGGTTAGTATCACTGATATATTGAATAAGTTCTACAAAGGGGACACATAGTTTTCATATTACCTGTAGCAGTGAAAAAAATCTATGAGATCTTGCTGAGGTCCTCTCTCCAAGCACACTACCCTTGTACAACGCTCTATAGAGGTGTGCCAACGCAACTGCACCCCAGGAATATCGGCCAGTGTCATCCAAATCTCTAAGTAGATGAAGATAACATGCATGTATCTTATTTCCTGTGCCATCGGTGAAGATGGCGGATCCAATAACAAATAAGATATATGCACGTGCATACTACTGGAGGATATCGTCGTCCAAATCAAGATCTGGTACAATGCTGAAGGTTTCTTTAAGCCAGGCCAGATAAATCCTGTCACCCCTAATCTTATCTGCAGGGGGGCAACACCTAACAGCTCCTCACAGATGTCTCCCCAATCATCACAGTCTGTGATACCGGTCACGGGCTTGTCATCAATGGAAAGTCCAATCAGAACAGCAACATCCTGAAGTGTGACGGTCATCTCACCATGTCACAGATGAAATGTGTTGGTTTTTTGTCTCCATCTCTCAATGAGTGCTTGTAGTAGCCGATGATCCGATCTGGTATATCCCATCTGTGTCAAATAGTAAAATCTGGATGCCCTCACATATGGCTCGATGTGTGGATCCATGACCCAGTGACGCAATACCGCCATGTGGATCGTGAACTTCATGGTATCGATCTGTGAGAAATTGAATAAGTTCATGAAATAAAAATGATTTATACGTGGATAATTTCACAAGAGATAAAATTATTGGTACGGATATACCTTTCCCTGAAATCCATGATGAGATTTATGGGATCCCTGAAAATACAGCAAATCATCAACGACGGGTCCATGCCACTCACGTATGTCCATCCCCTGTACATTTATTAACACAGATTAGTTATATACAATACCTATTGAATATTCATCATGCAATCAGATTCATATTTAACATTTTTACCAGCATTTGTATTTCTACGTGGACATTTATTTTTTCTGTGGCCTTTTTTATGACATATTGAACATGTATATCTTAGGCTATGATCCCTGGAGTCCATATGCATACGTCGGCGAGTTGACACGGGGCGCCCCGCTTGACTCCTAACATTCAATGGGATGAAGATATGATCGTTTTTCGTAGGAATTAGCTAACGACTTTTATCATCAACGGAGTGGAATCAGGGTTCATAAGTGTGTTTATGTGACTCTGATGAAAGCCAATGTGACACATATCTCCCAGGACCAATACGAGCATACCCGCAAGCCGCTATGACATGTGCACATGGATAGTGAAACTTCGGAACATGACATTGACAATCTGCATGGTCAGAATGCAAGAAGACAGTGTACATTGTCGCATTCTTATCTTGGACGTTGAATTCTGTCCTATCAAGCCTTCTTACTAGCATCGCCCTTGCATCATGTGCAGTTCTCTCCAAATGTTGTTGCATAGATGGCACAAGTTCGGACAGCATTAATGAGCGACTTCTTGTTCGTGAAAAGCTGACCAACCTCAAGATCGTTACATGAAGAAGATCCGATTTTATAAATGCATGGATGAACATTTTCTGCCACCGCTTGCTCCATAAGCTCATGTGTATGATACATTTTAGAAACACTATATTCATGGATAGCAATTGTCTCCACCTCATGGTCCTCCTCGATGTCAGCTCCACTGGCCCATTCATCTTCATAATTGTCTTCTTCTTCTTCAGTATCTCCTCCTTCCACTTCCTCTTCTTCTTCCCAATCTCCGTCTTCATCTTCTTCTCCTCCTCCTTGACCTTCCACTTCTTCATTGTTTATTTCAATTCCCTCACAAAAATCGTCCCATCCCATGTTGTGAAATGTGGACCTATAAATGTAAACACAATATACTTACACATCTGAATACACCCACCAAAAACTAAATATATACACAATACTTACAAGTGTGGTATATTGACACTCCCATGGGCATTGGTCGGTGTTGTATCAATTGCATTTTCTTGTGTACACGGAACAAATGATGACGATGAAGGTTGACGTAGATCACAAACAATGGAGGGATATGAATTCTCTGTATTATAATTCATCACTCCGCGACCACTTTGTATGATCTCTTCTTTCTCTAACCATAATTGAATGACATGCACGTGCTTTGGATACAACATTATCATCACTTTCACACTTATATCATCTTCCAACAGGACACCCAAACATTTTCCATCGTGAGTGGGATGCACAGCATTCATGGACAGCATGTAACAACTTGGATCCGTCCCTGTCAAATGGTACATCATTTAGAGTAAATTGACGTACGAGATCCTCTTATGTATGATGGTGGTTACCCTGGTACCACCTTCTTAAAATGAAATATCTTCGAGTTGAACAATTCTCCCATTAAAAGAATACATTAATGGAACATCTGATTTCTTTACCATCTTCACAATCAAATTATTAAACGATGTGAATATATGTCTACATTGCTAAAAACAAATCATCCAACACATACAACCATATTAGACACAATAACATTCATGCAACACACACAAACTATATTTCTTGGGTGGCATTTGAATTTTTTAAAAAGTTTCCTAATAGGCATTTGAAATTTTTTCTTAAGGCTTTTGAATTTTTTTAATAAGTTTTTATATAACATTTTAATTTTTCAAATTTTTTTTAAGATTTCAAAGTTTATTTTAACAAATAGAAAACTTTCAATAAACTAAAAACTAAAAAAAATATCAATTAACTTAACAAAAAATCACACATTCAACATGCCCATAATAATAATAAAAAAATTATGAATAAATTCAAAACAATTGGTAAAAAAATTCAAGAAATTGTTTAGGGTTTTGATGTTTACCTTCGGATTCAAAGTGGTTTAATCTCATGATTGAAATGTGTATGAGTGGATCGGGGTTGGCAGCAGGTGGGTGGGTGAAATAGGGAGAAAAAGGGAGAGAAAATTGGGGTTTTAGGGCTTGGCTGTGAAACGGGGGTTATATATGCCGCGCCTTGGAGACAGCATATATATACGCTGTCTCCAGGTGACGACATATATATATGCCGTCTCCAGGTGACGGCATATATACACGCCGTTTTGTGGAGAGCGTATATACACACCGTCACCTGCACATTTTCTCCCCTGCCCCTCATTTGAATTTTTTTTACAGGAGATGGCATATATATATGCCGTCTCCTGTGTATAAATTAAAAAAAATGGTCAGCGCTGACGTGGCAGCACTGACCGGGTCAATGGAGCTAATTTTTGCTAATATTCGAGGGTCGATGCTATTTTTGTAAATATTCATATTTTTGGGGTTTAAAGTGCTAATTACCCTTCTTTTAATATAAGAGTAATAATAATAATAGATGAGCAGGTAACTGTTTTTTGTTTTATTTTCTTGGTTAAATATTATCCTAATACTTAGAATCAGAACACTTCAATAAAGAGGGGTTGGTTTGGCTATTCCAACATGTGATTTGGTAATAGCAACATGTGATTTGGTTATAACTATACCAATTTGTTAATATGTGGTTTGGTTATGTAATTGCATTTACTTTAATTACCAGTGGATGAAAAAAAGTTATAAATCTTCCATCTTTCAGGTGAGCTAGTAAAATCACTATCAAAGGATAAAAATGAGATTCTAATAAAAAAGATATTTCCAATAAATTTGGTACCAAATGATATTAGAATACAAGTCCTAACTTTATACCATGATTATACATTTATACCAGTCAATATATCATTTCCATTTTCCAGAGAGGGTTCACAAGATCGTTTATATGAGGGGGTCCTTCTCAAATTTAGATAGCCAAATTACAATTAAACCCTTTATAAAAACTCAAACATATGCTTAAAGTTCCCATTTTTAAGATTGAAGCTATATGTATCCTTTTGAGCATGGTCATTTGAAGGATACAATTGAAGCACCAAACAAAGGATTGGGAGTGGGTGTTTAGAGAAATGAGGGAAGGGAGAGACGTCGGCACGAATTAGAAAAGAAGGTATGCAGAGCTTTCTGTTGCCCATCATCCCGAGCTGGCACCACTGACGCCGCCAAGAATTGGACCTTGAACAGAAATTGGGATCTACCGGCCAACAGTTTCTCCTTTGCTGCCCACCTCCGTAGCTTCCCTGAGGTGGTCTTTGGAAGCCATCCGCTTTGAACAAGACCCACCATCAAATTGACCTTCCCAGTCGCCTCCTCTTCCTCCACGACTGCCTCTCTAATTCTCTCACACATGCTCTTGTAGAGGCCGTTGTTTCCTTCTCCATTTTCCACACTTGAGTGCAACTCCGCAACCAAAGCAATTGCCACTTTCTCATCATACGAAGATGGCACCTCAAACGCTGCCACACAACCACCTCTAATATGCTCGGGGCAGCTGATGTACGCTGCAGTCTCAATGTAATGTGGGTGGAGCCGCCAAGTGCGGAGGTTGATGATATCTGAAGCCCGGCCAGTAACAAACAGATATCTCTCAGGCCCGCTGAGTACAACCCCACAGTCTCCAGTCCTGACGAAGCACCTGCTCAACACCCCTCTGATCCTCCCATGGAAGATCTCTTCCGTCATGGAAGGGTGTCCCAGGTACCCAGAAGCATTACTCGCTGAGGAAACCCATATCTCTCCCTCCACCCCATCCTCTACTGGCTCACATGTCTCCTCGTTGACGACCATAATCTCTATATCCTCCTCTGATGTGGTGACTTCTTCTTCTTGATTTATGAATACTAAGGAAGGGATGTGAGAAGCCAGCCTTGCGGATGGCAGGAGCTTGTTGTAGGTGGGGATGCTCGTCAATGGCACACCACAACGCCATGCGGTGGATACAAAAGTGCAGTTCTCAGCCAGCCCATAAGAGGGAGAGATGCAGGAAGGGTCGAGTCCAGCCTTAGCAAACTCTCCCAAGAACTCATTGACTGGCGCACTGTGGATGGGCTCGTTGATGAGCACCAGGTTCTTCAAACTTCTGAGATCAAGAGGCGGCCTAGCGAGGCTTTCAGCCCCTCTCACCTTCCTGACAACGAGGGGCAGCGCAAAGGAGGGGACTGGGGTGCAGCTCCCCTGGAACTCGGACACTAGTTCCAGCCAAAAGGAAGGGCGCCTCACGAATGCCGTGGGGGATGTGAGTACACAAGTGGCGCCCGCCACAATGGTGAGGAGGAGGAACATGAGGCCACAGTCATGGTACTGCGGCAGCCATGACACGATCATGCTGTTCGGATTCAGTTTGTAAGCGCTCCTCGCCACCCTCACATTATGTGCTGCGGCACCTGCCGTCACCAGAACAGGCTTTGGTGCTCCCGTCGCACCTGATGTGTACTGCACCAGGTACACATCATCTGCCTTGCATCCTGTGTACTCTGCTGCCACAACAATACCCTGCTCAGAAACGACATCTTCTGGACCACCACCGCTCATCAGATCATCTATGGAAATCCAACAAAGGTCACGGAGGAGGGAGGAACCTCCTGGGACAGAGGGGGATGCGCTGATGGAGTGGCGGAGTGCAAGTATGTATCCATGGTCAGCAATAGCAGCCACGGGCTTGGATTGGGAGAGGACGCGGAGGAGGTGGTGGTGCTGTGGGGTCAGATCACGGTAGGAATGGTTGGGAGGGATAACAGGCACGCTTAGGAGGCCTGCCCTCTGGCACGCGAAGAGGAGCTTGACCAGGTGTAGGCCCGGTGAGCATAGGAGGACGACAGTGTCCCCTCTCTGGAACTGAAGGCGGAGCTGGGAGGCCATGGCATTGGCAACCAAGTGAAGTTCATAAAAGGTGATGGAGGACCGGCAACTGCCACCATCATCAGCCCATATGAAGGCTGGTTTGGACTGGAAGGATGGCTGGTTAGCCCAAATTGGCAGGTACATATCCACCACAGGTTGGTCCGGGAAAGATGGATCATAATTCTCAGGATGATGAGACATTGATCCTTCCCTCCTGTGTCTGACGAGCCTATGTTGGGTGTTCTGGTTTATGAACAATGTATACGTCTGTGTAAGCCTATTTATATATATATATATAGAGAGAGAGAGAGAGAGAGTGCCATGCATGCAGGGAATGATGTAAAGGCGTGTTTGTAGCATTGTGTGATTGTGTCGACAATCCCAACGATGGAGCATTAATAGAGACATTATTCGGATATCCTCAATGGAATATCCCACTTGTGACTTGTCTATCCAATAATAATTAATTAAAAAAAACACAGAGGCCTTGTTTGTCAGGTAATACAACGCCTGTTCTATACCACATTACCATTAATACCAGCGAGGAAAAAGGCTTGCTGGGGACGACAGTTTTTTTTATAAAAAAAAAAATTTTCCTCAAGTCAATGATTTTTATTGACAGCATTAAGCGATTTTTTTGAAGGTGGGACTCCAAATGTAATCCCAGGAAGCATTTCCCACAAAAGAAGAAGAAGAGAGAATAGATGTCTCAGGTAAAAGATGAGTTATGAGACCATCCTCCACCCGTAAGGAATCTGCACATGCTATCTATGGCTTGAATTCCCCTCAAGAGTTCCAAGTTACTCACCCCTGCTTTGCTACCGATGAAAAGCATCTACAACCTCAATGAAAACTGACTGGCACCTCACCATGTCTCCTTTGATACCTTCAAGATCTAACTCGCAATGGTCTGCCCTCAGGCCTCAGGACATAAACTCAGAACAGATTATTGAGTTTATTTCAAAATGTCAATTGTGTATCAATAGCTTGTCAACCCAATTCAGTCTTGAACTACACCCAACTTATTAAAAGGGAGTTTTGTTCTTAACTTCTTACCAACAAATTCCACATGATTGTAACATGAAAAGCATATATTCAAAGGAAAAAAATACATCCAACCCCCATTGCAGCCCCAATTGCAGCATATATCATTTTTCTTTTTTGAAAAAAATCATACTCTCTTCCTTTGAAGTATATATTGTTATATGAAATAATGTATATATAAAGATACAATAGTGTTTTTTTTCAATTTGAAAAAATGAAAAAGAAAATCGTATCATATACTATGATAGAAGCTATATAATATATACTGCACTATCATAGTGTATCGGGCTACAAATGGGACTTAGTTTATCAGTGCTCATATTCAAATGCCAACTCAAGAGCTGCTGTAATCCCCTTATATAAGACACAACACAGTCAAGTAAATTATCACCCATTAGTCCTTTACCTTGTCACAGACTTGTATGATCTCTGTCACAACTAAATGTGTTCGTGTCCATCCTCAAACATCATGCATCCTCAATGAAAAGAGCAATATCCAATATTTTACAACAGATCAAACCCCAATAAATGTTCCAGAGGTGGGTAAATAATATTCATTAAAAATCATAAAATGAATTTTGTTACAGATCTCCAATGTCAACAGAAAGCTCTCAGCATTTCCAATTGGAATTACTTTTGTGAATAAGTTGGCAGTGTTTGTTTACTTTTTCACCTTTTTGCACTAGTGTGAGGCATGCTGGATCTAACAACCAGACATAAACAAAGAAATCATCTTGCAGAGTTTTCTCACTTGGCACTTTCCATATTTTCAGTATTTTATCACCTGGTGGATTCCACTATTATAAGAACTTGAAATGAGGATACCAATCCTCAGTTGGCAGTATTATAAGAGGCAGGATGTCTACCAATCCTCATACTGCTAGTGGAACCTAGACTCTGAATAATTAAAAAAACTGCATTGATCATCATTTGACATGTCAATAAAGAAACAAGCACGAGAAGTATACTAAGTTTATAATGACTGGGAGAGGGGAGATAACAGATCCTCATCTATAAGATATGATCTAAAGCGGATAATTTGTACAACAATATTGATACTTTGTCATGTCATGAAGTCTCGATCCATGTAACTTTTACCAATGTTGCAATACTGTAATTGAAATTCAACAAAGAACAATCAAAACAAGCACTCTTCCAAGACTAAATATATTCCCCCCGTCATAACCTATAGATGACTCTCAACTTGAAAGTTCTTTGGATTGACCAGAATCCTCTTCACATTTAAATTTTCCTTTTCATTTTATTATTCCCAATATTAGTGTTGTACAATAAAATCAGAACCAACAAGTTCATCCATCCATAATTTCTCATTACTATTCCGCCAATGTTCTTTCTTGGTAATTTCCCTGCCCAACAAGGAATCTTATCAGACAAGAGGCACTATCTATCAGCGGGATGACATAACAGGTTATACGACCCAGCTACCATGGCATGTGAAGGAAAGTAGGAGAGCGCGCGCGCGCACACACACACAATCCACTTTAACTGGTGGCCCAGTTCATTATTTCACTCAACTATTAGTTCATACCAGCATTATTAGTTGGTCCTCTGATATTTTCAGCATGTTTATGTAGTAAACAAACATGATCATCCTACAATACCACATAAACACATCTCAGACAGATGCACCATTTGATTCGCTACATTTGGGAATTCACCCCTCTAAAGATTTCATCATGCTACAACAGTACATAGCTTGTAAATCATTCGCAATCATACATCAAATGCTTACTTGTCATAAAATTCCCATCTTCACACATCTTACAAGATTGTTATGCAATATCATCAGTCATTTGTCTACTAGAATAATGTTACTAAAACAAAATCTTTGCAACCCCTATATTAAACCACCATTGATTGCAGTTCTCTTGGTTTAGAAACTGCTCTTGATTTACAAGGTTTTGAGGTTTCTAGAGGAGGCTCTTGCGCCACTCATTTTCAATGTGCCAATGACACCATGCTTCCTTGTGAGTAGTGAATATCGAGAAGGGAACTTGGAAGGCTTCAAATCACATCCAATGCCTCAGTTTGGTTTCGGGTCTTAAGGTTAACTTCTCCCAAAGTAATTTGGTTGGGATAGATATATCACTCGAAGAAGTTACCATCCAAGCCTCAACAATGAGTTGCAATGCAACGTCCTTCCATAAAATATCTCGGGGGCTTCTATTACACATTAGTTACCTTCGAAAGCGTGATTGAGACAAATTACTTCTTCGATTCCACAAGAAGGTTGATAGTTAGAGAGGTAGGATTTCTTAGCTTGGGAGGACATCTTGTGCTTCTTAAGGCGGCCCTCACAAGTCTCCCTCTCTGTTTCTTCTGTTTTCAAGGTTCCTTGCGGAGTTCTTGAGAAATGGGAGAAAAATAGAAGAATGTTCTTATGGTCTGACAATAAGAAAAGTGGGAATGGTCCCCATTTGGTGCAATAGAATCTTATATGCAGGAAGAAGGGGGTATGGGGATTCTTGATGTTAGCAACATGAACATAACATTGTTGGAGACGTAGTTATGGAACATTGTTGGAGAGATAATTATGGACACTTATTGCATGCCTGTTCTATCCTAGGGCGAGAGTAATTCGAGAGAAGTATTATTTGGGGACAAATAGACTTTCCTTGACCCCTATCATAGATCTTTTCTTTCGATATTGTGGAAGAACAATATTGATGTGGCTCATGAATTACAAGATAAATTCAATTCCAACCTGATAAAGGGGTGGAGATTTGGTTTTGGAAGGATAGATGGTTTCATGACGCATCTTAGCAGCACTTCTCCCAAACCTCTTTAGGTGTGGCATAAGATTAAAATGATTTCATTTGTGTTGCATTCACATGTGGTGACAATTCAATCATTTGGTCCACTAAGCTTCGTCGCAATCTCAATCATACAGAACTGACAAAGTTTGCTTATCTTCTTGCAATGCTCCAACATATCAATTTGAATTTGGAGGATGAGAATACGGTTAGTTGGAATTTATACCCAGGTTTCGATTTTTCAGAAACTCATTTAGAAAATTTATTAAATATCCTCCTCATAATGTATCTACCATGTGGCACAAATGTCTCATTTGGGGGGGGGGGTGGTTCTAGGCCTCTAGCTCTATTGAAAATCTGAAGTTCCATGTGGATAGTGGATACTAACTCTTGACAAGGTTCTCACAAAAGCCAATAGGATGAAGTGGGCCCAAGAAGGATATGCGACATGTGATTTTTGTGGAAGAGAGAAGGAAACAAGAGATCACCTTTTCTTCAGTGGTGCGGCCTTAGGGTCAAATTGTTCATTTAGAGACCTTGAAGGCATGTAGAAATGGTTTCACAAGATTTTCAAAAAAAAGCGATCGAAGTAATCTACCAAATTTCAATGGCTAGTCCCCCATGCAGTTTATTGGAGTATGTGGTTAACTCATAATGATTGGAGTATTTGGTTAACTCATAATGATTGCCTATTCCAACACCTATGTAGAGAATATATGGGTGATGATTTCTTCTCTTTTTATATCATGGGTCAAGTGGATTCTTGATGAGAAGCCAACTTCCACCATTATGGGTGACACATGGTTTGGGTAGTTCTATTTGAGGTTCCATTTGAGTTGATGTTTGCAAATTTATGGTGACACGTAAACTATGAATTGATTAACTCCGATATACTCATCACCCATACCCAAATTATGTAAGAAAATGGCGGGATTAAGGCAGAAGGTGATGAATATCTATGATATCTCTCATTCACAATCCTACACCACAATAAATTGGGGCTGCTAAGTCTTCTCCAATGCCATTGCGCAGGTGAGGATTATTCATGTCTTCCAAATTCAAAATCCCCATTTCCCTCTTCTTTGGGCAGCAGACTACTTTCCAACTCACTAAGTGCACCTTTCTGACATTTTCTTTAGCTCCATTCCATGAGAAACTTCTCCTCACCGGAACAATTTTGTGGAGGATTTCTTTGGGATTTCTTTGAAAATTTTGAAAGCAGACACTATTAGTGGGCATCAGAAAGAATAACCATGTAAGCAATAAAAGAAGGGTAATCAGATGGAAAACATAATATAATTTCATAAATGCAAGTTTCTGGCAGCATTACTTTCAGATACAATGATTCCCAATTAATGACAGACTCAGAAATGAGAAGCAAGCTCGTTACTAAACAGGGATAAAGGCATAAATAATCCAGGCACGAAAACATATGAATATGGCACAAAGCGAGATGCAGATATAGCATGGGAGGGAGAGTAGGAGGAGGAAGAAACCTAATCCACATCGAGTACACGGAACACACCATGAAGCGCAATGGATTCCACCAACTTCATCGTCGGAGATCGGGGATGCCCTCAATGGAAGTGGCGTCAAGAAGATGTGATTGCTGCTGATGCTCTTCCTCCTCTTGTGGGTGCTGCTGCAGGAGGAGAGGTGGTCCGGATGAAGGGAGAGGAGACGGGGAACCCTTGGACTCCACAAGGCGCCACATGTACCATGCACCAACGGAGCGATAAGGCCTCCAGCGCTCACAAAGCTGTTCCATCTGGGAGGGGCGGGGGAGATAATCGAGTCCATAAAGGATCTGAACACCCTTGCGGACGCCAAGGTCTCCCACAGGGAGTACATCCGGCCTGTGGAGAGAGAAAATCATAAACATGTGTACAGACCAGGTACCGATGCCCTTGACCATTGTAAGCATGGAGAGAAGGGAGCGGTCATCCATGGCAATGATGGCCTCATCTGAAAGGATTCCATTCTTGTATTTGTTGGCAAGATCGTGAAGGTAGCTGGCCTTGCGTCCAGAGACACCGATCTGGCGGAGCTGGTGTAGATTTAAGGCCAGCACAGTCTCTGGAACCACACCGGACTCTCCACCCACTAAGGAGAGGAATCTCGTGTAGATTGAAGTGGCAGCCTTGTAAGCGAGCTGTTGGTACAGAATGCTCCGCGCAAGAGAGTGGAAGGGAGGGTAAAGGTATTGAAGTGAAGGTGGATTGTGGACATCCATCACCTGCGACAGCTGCGGATCTGATGCCCTCAGGTGACAGAGGGCTGCGGCCACCTCTCCATCTGAAGAAAGAGGACGGGGAGGAGGAGGGATGCATCGCAGGGCCTTACCAACCATCACCACTCTCCTCATATCCTCCTCATGGGGGGTTGTTGTTGTTGTTGTTGTTGCTGCTTTCGGGAGATGAGGAGGAGGTGGTGGTGGTGGTGGTGGTCGAGATCCTCCTCATCTTTCTTGGGCGGAAGGGGATCTTGGTTGCCGAAGCCGTACCGGCCGATACAGGACCCGATTCATTGTCCGCTGGAGGTGGATTTGATTGATCTTGATAGGCTCCCGCTGTGGGGGGTTGCGACAGTGATGAAGATGACGGCGGCGGTGATGATTGTTGTTGAGGATTGGTGGTGGTGGTGGTGGTGGTTGAGTGATTGATAGGCTCTCCCATAAGGGGACAATTAACAGTGGATGAAGAGGGAAGGAAAGGGAGCTGGTGGTGGTGGTGGTGCTGGGGATGGGACTGGGGCTGGGGCTGATAGAAGTGGTGGAGGTGGTGTTGTGCTGTCGTTCCGTCCTGGTATAGATGACTCTCGTTCATCATAACAGGAATCAATCAAGGAGAGGATCCCTCTCTCTCTCTCTCTCTCTCTCTCTCTCTCGCCCGAGGGTATCCCTATTCCTGTTGCACCTTTCCTCCTCCTCTTCAAATTATTTATTAATAATAAATATTCAGGAAAAATCAACAGTAATTAATAAGCGAAGAAAAATCTCTCTTTACAGGGGGTGATTAGTGATTACGGTTTTGTGGCTTATCGTATTCGGGTTTCAGTTAAGTTACAGCAAAAACAGCCATGCTATGTTTGTCCATCGTATGGGGCAAGGAAAATGATATCCCTAATCCAATTGTTCGTCATCTTCTCATTAAAGTCCAATATTATTATATGAATGAAATATATATTAAAATATAATACTATATTTTTTTACTTTAAAAAATATTATGCCATGCATTATGATAGAATTTCATACATTATAACAACACAGTATATATTATGTATTTTGTTACCATAATATATGAGACTGTAAAATGCATTGAGCTTATCAGCGCGTAGGAGGGAAAAATCAACCCATTTGCAAGTCATAACCAAACTGGTGTGCAATTTGAGTCCTCAAGCCCAACGCAAAAATTGAGCCCATGAACGAGCCCATAACCAAATTGTTGTGTTGTCACAATCTCTTGTTGAGGCTACTGTTTGGTTGCACATTTAGAGAAGATTTCGTTTTTTGAAAAACTGAAATCGTACAGTCAAACGGGACAACTTTATTAAGAATCATCCACACTTGAATTCCTTTTAATTTTCTCCTCGAAATCTGTGTTTTGAAAAACTTAGAAAGAAAAAATTTTGTTTGAATCTTGAAAAGCAGTTTCTGCTACCAACAAACATGATTCCTAGATTAAAAAAATATGTCCCAATAAAGGTCTAGGTCAAAATCATCTTAAAAAAACAGTTTTATTACAAAAGCTATTTTTTAATTTGTGTTTTCAAATGGAGCCTGAATTAATCAAAAGATGAGAGGAAGAGAGAATACGTCCATCATTCTTCTCAGCAAAAGGGGCTTGGAATTATATATCTTCCCTCTTCTACGATGCAGATCTCTGCAACTATAGGGAGATTGCTAGCATACCTACTGGGGTTGTTTATTCTTCGTACTAGGTTAGGTATAGATGTTCCATTACTATAATTGAACGAATATACAAAATATGCAATAGGGTAGCTTTACAAGAAGTTAGAAGAGAAGTTTTCATTGTTAAAACTGAATGTTAGAAGAGAGGTTTTCATTGTTAAAACTGAACGTTAGAAGAGAGGTTTTCATTGTTAAAACTGAACGTTAGAAGAGAGGTTTTCATTGTTAAAACTGAACATATGACATTTCATGCAATACTGTTTAAAAGAATGACCTAATGCAATTAATTGCAAAGTCAATGTTGAAAGATGATCAATTAATGTCCACGCATGTGTTCCACGTAGTACTGACTTCAATATTAAGTAGCATGGTTAAACATTTACACTGAGACAACATATATATATACAAGAAGCAAAAGCTAAAAGCTGTTATTAAACAAGTGTACTTAAATACATTATAATTACTAGATTTTATCTCTCAACTGCACTTCAAAATTTGTGTTTCACAGAGCAGTCATCATTATTACATTCTAAAAAAGTGTGCAAAAACTGGTTTGAATACTAAGTAGCATGGTTAAACATTTACGTTGAGGTAACATATATAAAAGTAGTTTTTAACTTTTTTATAAGTGAAAGTTGTTACTAAACATGTCAACTTAAATACGTAATTATTACTAGATTTTATCTCTAAACTGCACTTCAAAATTTGTGTTTCGTAAAGCATCCATCATTATTACGCCCTCAAAAAGTGTGCATAAAGCTGCAAAAGTTAAAAACTGTTTTTCAAACTGTGTTTTCAAATGCACTCTGATACACAACCCTCAAATAAATTATCAACCTGAAGAGGCAACTACTATTCCAGCGGCCTTATGGGCTATATGGCTTCCCAAGAATGGTGTCATGTGCAGGTGATGCAGCGTGTAACCACGCTCTTCTACGGATCTGTTCAAAAGAACAAAATCGGTAGGCTCTAACACCGCTGTTGATTTTTCAAAAGAATGTCAGGGGGTTAGGCTTCAATAATCTACTACTTCGGATGAAATAATAGAGAATTGGGAGGTTTTGCAATTGTTAGTACTCCTAACAAAATACAAGAGATAAATAAACTAAATTTCAAATATCAATAATCTAAATAATGGGTTCACAAGCTTATTTATAGAAGAGAATCCCAACAAACTAGGATCTCAACTAATTATCTAAATCTAACAAACAAATCTAACAGATCTTTATCTAATCCTAATTAAAATTCAAATTTGAATTCAAATAATGATTTGGAATTCAAATATAAATATAGTAAATCCTAACAAAGAAATAAAATCCTAACAACTTCAAAACAACCTAAAAATAGTAAAAATAACTTTGAACCGTCGATTTAACATCCAAGATGATCTCAGAACGCTCCGAAAAATGACGCATTGGCGACGCCACTACTCCTGTAGGGTTCGTCGATACGAACGCGTGGACATATTATAATAGCGATTCTGATCTATGGTTCAAAAGTTATGGCCGTTTGAAGTCACGGTGCTCCTGATTCATCAAGATATCTTTTCTTCTTGTGTTCCATTTGATCTCGGTCGTCCATATATTGTACGATTATGATGTCTGCATCATCCTCCCCAGGTTGGAGAGAATTCGCCCTCGAATTCAGATCCTCGTCGGAACTTTCACCATGAACTTCAGATATGGATTTCTTTCGAATAACAAATCTTTTAGGGTGCCGCATTACATCCATCCAATCAGACCAATACTCACGAATCCAACTTTCAAGCAATAACTTTCTAAGAAGAGATGGTGGATCAGATGAAATGAAGGAGGGAAAGAATGGATCCACAAAACAAAGGTAGGGTGGATGAAATATTTTATGTGATAGTTTTTTGGATGGTGAAGCGGTGTGGGTGAATTGAAAGGGGTCTAGCGGGAACGATTTGGATGAAGCTCCAGTCACGTAAAATACGTGGGTGTTGATTTTGGTGGTGAAAAGGCTATGATGAGAGACAGTAGATAAAGAAAGGATGTGATCATTGTAACCAAATATTTGAGGGGGGCTCCTGGACTCCATCTCCTCCATCTCTTCATCAAAACAGGTGGAATGTCTTTTTCATCGATCTTTGCATAAAAGATATGGGGAAGTCTCCCATCTTCAATCTCCTCATCAAAAATAGGTGGGAAGTTCTCATCTTCAACCCCTTCATCTTCATCGAAGATAGGTTTTACCTCTTCAATCTCTTCATCTTCATCGTCATCGAATATAGGTTTTGCTTCTTCAACTTCATCATCTTCATCTTCATCGAAGATAGGTGGACGGATCGTCTCTTCGAACGAGTTATCGAAATCTCCTCCAATGGAATCATCCGCCTCAGATCGCGTGGTTGAGATTGTGGAACCGGTGATCGTTGTCGTCGAGTTGGAGACCCTTTTCGGCGTTGCATCAACGCCATCATCTCCTCCATTTGGCGCTTCATTGCCTCAAACCATTCATCCATGCGCCTATTAGTTGATGCGTTAGCTGCTGCGATGATTTGTTGTATCTCTTCTCGATCGTAGGCGTCGCTAAGAGGACGTCTTCTCGGTGGTATGTTCTCTTTTCTTTTTCTTTTTTTTTTAGAACGATGCGCCGAAGATCGACGCAGGCTCTGATACCAGCTGATGCAGTGTGTAACCACGCTCTTCTACGGATCCGTTCAAAAGAACGAAATCGGTAGACTCCAATGGCGTTGTTGATTCTTCAAAAGAATGTCAGGGGGTTGGGCTTCAATAATCTACTACTTCGGATGAAATAATAGAGAATAGGGTGTTCCATTTGATCCCGGTCGTCCATATATTGTACGGTTATGATGTCTGCATTAGCAGGGGACATTGTTTATACGAGGAGAACCTATGAGAGGCTACATTAGTGTTTCATCAAGGACTAGAGTGGCGCACTAGTAGACGTGCGTGGACTGTCCTTTTGGAGGGGAAGGTTTTGGATATCATGAGGATTTGAAATTTTTTTTGGCTCCCCCGTCCCCCACCTCCCCCCTGCTCCTTTTTCTTACCCCCCCCCCCCTTTTGAAGGCCCTAAGGTTTGGGTTGCAAACCTCTTTAACACCAACCTAGTTGTAGGTCTAGTAGTTTTTCTCCCTCGGAGCAATTGTGACACATTTCTGATAGTTATAAGATGGTCTACAGTTTGTTTTTTTTTTAAAAGTAAGCACCAATCTGGTGTAATACTGACATATTTTTTTTGTAATGAACCTTTTATTGACACTTGAAATTACATGTTCTGAAGTCTATTCCCTGTCTACGTTGTGTATGTAATCAATCAAATATGCCGAGTGTTATCATAAATCGTGATTAACAATCTAATTGATCACATCTTTTTTGGTCACAATGACTGTGAATTAGTTTGTCTTCTAAATTGGAGCAAGCAGGAGCATTCCATTCCGTCTCACTGCTATTCGTTAGTTTCACTTTAAATTCATTGATAAACACATATGTAAGAATACTTATGTTAAGATTGTGTCATTTAGTTAGTATAGATAATTTTTATTTATGAGTTTATACTTGTGTTCGAGGGTTGAGATGCAATTTTTGGTTTTATGGGTCAAACTAGGATTATTTAATTGATAATTAGTTTAAGTGTTATGTGTTGACAATTAGTGAAGTTATACATGTTCAAACCCATCCATTTAAAGTATTTGAGTCTCTTAGGTTTTAGTTGGGGGTAATTGAGACATTTTACCCAACACATCCTACACATGTGAGAAAAAGTTCTCTCTCTTTCCAATTGACACATTCTTCTCAAGCATCTCTTCTTTTTGGTGAGTCTTCTTTTACTTTTCTTTTCAAAACCCTTTTTACATCAACATTCAAACTCAGATCTACAAAAATCTAACTGTTGGATTTCGATCCGTTTGTCACATCTTGTTCATCGTCACTCCCTCTTCCATTCAAGACCATTTTCGTCCACATCGGAGCTTGGTGGAGGTCGGGCCGCGAGCCGAGGTGGCTGATTTGGGGCCGACTTGGTGGGGCGGCGGTCCAAGAACACTTCCCCCTTCCTCACTTGCTTTCCTTCAATGCATGCTTGCTTGTTGGTGAGTGCACAAATCATTCTCAACCATTTCTCCTTTAAAGTTTGTATTTGTGTTCAATAGGTTCTTATATGAAATGTGATGATACATATTCTTGCCTTATGAAGTAAATGGAGGGCTCATAATTAGATGCACTTGTTAAAAATATGAGATGTTTGAATTTCTAAGGCACACACATGTACACATACACCCGTGCTATATAGAAGTTGATTGATATTGTTATGTATCACAAGCTATCAATAGATGCACTATGCAAGATTAAATTACAACCTCTATATGATAATTCCTCCACTCCAGCTTTTCCAAGGATGCCTCAAATACCCATACCATTATATATATATAATTTAGTTATATGTTTCCAAATTTGGTTTCCATATTATTTCATCCACCCATTTTAATTATACATGGTAATCTTTAAATATCCTTTGGAGATATCAAATAAGAATCATTAATTCAGCCTATCATTCATGACACTCTTCAATAAGGTCATAGCTAGAAATTTGGGAAGGGGTTGAACTATCTTTACCCAAGCTAATATTTGTGAATCTCATGTTCTCATTAGTCATTTTGACTTTCCTTTTGTAAGCTTCAAAACAAAATGCATGGAGGTTTGATGGAGGAAAGTGGTGATTGGGTTGGGTCCTTGGATGAATTATTTTCAAGTATTAAAAGACTCTTGGGGGTTTTTGTGTGATTTTATACCTAGCTAAGTTAAGTTCTTTCTCCAATAGGCCTTTTGAGTAGTTTTAGTTGTTTCTTTCTGTCTTTGTTCTAATGTAAGCATTTTCATGCCTAGTAATAATTATTACTTGAATTCGGTTATGCTTAGTTAATAATTTATACTTATTGTTATGTGATGATGTGTTTATTCTATAACTTTCACTGTGTTAGAATGATTAATAGAAGTATATGTTTGTGTTTGTAATGTGCTTTCTTGTCTATGTCTATGCATGTGTGATTTGAAATTTAGTATTAATTGTTGAATGGTTAGAAGCTTAGTGTTGGGTATATATATAAATGTGATATTTATTTCTTGATGTGGTAGACCTTCTAGAGTGATAGAATGTGTAATATTAAGTGTTAGGCTTGTGTCCATGTTATACTTTAAATTTTAGTATGATTTGGGAGCACCTAAATTTAAGGGTTATATATTAGCATGATTTAAATAATTACAAATATGATTTACTTTGCATAATATACTTGCTTATTAAAACAGTTGACCATATATTTCTCTAATATGCAATGTATGATAGCATACTATGAGTGGTGGAGGTTAAAGGGTTACTTGCTGTTATGGATCTAATCATGAGAATGTATTGTTTGGTGGATGTTTAAGGTGTTGTATTATGTTTGATTTGACAATGCATTGAATCTACACGTGAGGACTAGTATGTAATATCTCGTCCATGTTTGATTTTAACATTGTGGTAGAATTGATTGTCCAATGGTGATAAGGATAATAGTGAGCCCCCTGCACTGACATCGGGGATGTGATTGACATGACGATAGTGAGCCCCCTATACTGACATCAGGGATGTGGTTGGCAATGACACCCTGCACTGACATCGGGGATGTGGTTGACATGACAATAGTGAGCCCCCTACACTGACATCAGGGATGCGGTTGGTATAATATCTTGGAACTCTGTTTAACTATATATGTTCGTTCTATTTGTTCATGTATGACCCGTGCATTTTACTTGGGAGTGTCATATGGTTCTTTACACTGCATAGCATTTAATTTATGCTTGTGACAGTGATTAATTTGGTAAGGGCGAGATTTGAGTTATGTACTTGCTGAGCTTCATCGCTCATCCACTCTTTCTTTGTGGCTGAATTTTTATTTCAGGTGCGGAGCAGGGTGGCTATCCTGCGCCCATGTGAGCGGGGTGTTTAGAGTTTTGGCTCGATTTGAGGACGTACTACGTTGGGCGCCAGTTAGAGCTGTCATCATCCTAGTCTGTTTTTGTGTTAGTGTTGGTGGGTGTTCTTTTTGTAAAACTCCTCACTTGTCAACCAGTTGACAACTATTCTAGTGCTCTGACAAGACTTAAATTTGGGTTGTCAATTTGTGCTCTACGAATATTTCTTTTTGTTCGCCTTTATTGGCCTTGGAATTAAGTTGTATGCTTCCGCTGTGTTCCTCTTTTACCATATCTATTTACTCCAGTATCTTTTCTTCTAAGTCCTGTGGATTTTTTATATTAATTATGTTGCTCTCTAAAGCTGGCCACTTTAGGGTGTAACAACTTATGCACCCTCTCTTAACTCACACGCAACATACTTCATTGTGTTGTGAATATAGGGGTACGAATAGGTTGATTTGATTCGGTTTATAATGAAATCATATTAAATCAAACTACTAATATATCCAGACCAAAACTGAACTGAAATAATTTGCCTAAACCGAACCAAACCAATCCAAACCGAACTGAAATTAAGAGACTATTTCACCAAAAAAAATATACCAACAATAAGAATAACAAAAATCAATTTTGTCAAGAGGGGATGGTATAAAATCTATAGATTAGTGAATTCTGTTATTAGAATCTTTAGTATAATGGTTGGTTGTATATATTTAATATAAATAATGATTGGTTTAAATCTAGTCTATTTCGGTTCGGTTTTTTTTATTTTTCTTTAAGTGAAACCAAACTTAAACGAAATTAAATCGGTTCACTAATTTTTCAATCCATATCCAAATTAAACAAAAAAAACTGTTGACCCTAAAAAATAAAACCAACTTGGATCGGTTCAAATTCAGTTTAACCAATCAAAGTTACACCCCTAGGTCCGACTCGTACAAAGATAGATATTAACAACAATGAACTTCCTAATCTAGGTTCATATTGATTGTCCTATTGTGACACAACCTTCATGAATTACCATACCTATTTGAAATTAACAACAGAAGAGACGGTCATTTGGTAATTTGAAATCAATTTATGACTATATTTTGAGACACTTAAAAACTCATCCCGATTAAATTTTTTCTAACCTTGGCTCTGATACTATTATTTTAACACTCCAAAAATTAATAAATTTGTAATTTCCGTGATGTTACTCAGAGTATACCATAACGTAAGCCTAATATAATCAAATGATAATAGAAATAATATCTCAACAACACTTGTTCATTCAGGTTACAGAACGAAGCGGATGATGGGTGTCTGAATTAAGCTTAGACCAGTCTGCTTTTAGGTAATTAACCAGTCTATGATAAGTCGAAAGATCATATATCACTCTGCATGCTAATTAGAAATACACTAACTAAAGCTTATGGTTTCACAAGTTCTCTTATATATTTCTCTTTTGTGTCTAGTAGAGGAAACCAAAGGAGACATTCTGTTAATCAATTCCGCATAAGCACCAACAAGAACGAATATGCAACAATAATTAATGACTGTATATAGATCACTGTATACCATAATAAATTGGACAATGGGAATATTAGCACGAATTGAAGCAGTATGAGCAAGGGAGGTTGATAATATTTAATGACTGACTGTCTGACTGACTGACTGAGCAAGGTCAAATAAAGGTCCAAGCAGTTGTCATTTCTCTCCAGCTCTAAAGTCTTTAAGAAAAGGGGCTCTGCCATCTGCCATTCTCCAGTTGTCCGCTCCTTCTGATCATCTCCTCTGAACCTGGCCTGCAGGTCGCTCTTCAGTCATGCACTTCCTTCTTGCATATTAGGATAGGAATATGTGCGCGTTGTACGGTGCGGCCAGCTGACAAATATATACGAGTAAAGAAAAAGGAGAATATAAAGAGAGAAACACGAGACGAGACGAGATAGCTTTTCTGAGGCAGCTAGGGATCTCTCTCAATCAATAAATAAAGCAAAGCCCGGTCTTGGATTGACTTATGAGTGCTCATACATGAGAGGAACAAGTACATACAATGACATGAACCTCAGCCTTGTCGCCGTAGATTCTCTTTCAAACTCACGACCTGCAAATCACCCTCGGTGTCTCCACCCACATCATCATCAGACCACCTTTGACTGCTGTTTCGGCAGTCATTGTTAAGGGTATGGATATTAATTAACAGATGCTTAAGATGATGACTTTTTTTTCTTCTTTTACCACCACAACGCACTGTCTCATCATTGTCATTGAAAAAAAAAAAAAAGACATTGACAGTTAAATTCAAACAGAAAAATTGATTGCATTCATTGATGACAAAGGAATCCTCAGTGGTGAGTGAATGAAAACAGGAGGAACATATCTGTCGAGTTCTCCTTTGAGGGCGCGCGAGCGCGCACACACATATATATGCTTTGAGAATAGAATAAACTAATTAAGAGAAAGTTGATGATGCTAATTAAGATTCTAGCTAGGAATGACAGAGACATCAGATGGTGGCCGGAGGAGGCACGTTGAGGCTCCAGGATATAAAGGGAACAGACGCGGCGGTGGGTTGATGAGGAGTGATGAGTGGTGGGTCTTCGCCTCCTCGGCTAATGAGCCTGAACTCTCCATGTGGGTGTGGTGGTGGATATGTCCACGAGTGCTGTTGTCCCATCTCCACCGCAGATGCGGCCGTGGCTGCCGCGGCGGCACGCCGTTCTTCCTTCTTGTACCGGATCCCACATGCATTGCAAAGGGACTAT
This sequence comes from Acorus calamus, assembly GCA_030737845.1. Classification (NCBI taxonomy): domain Eukaryota; kingdom Viridiplantae; phylum Streptophyta; class Magnoliopsida; order Acorales; family Acoraceae; genus Acorus; species Acorus calamus. Next base: position 81,694 of record CM060869.1, on the reverse strand, counting down.
ATATATATATATATATACAGTAAAAAAGAAGAAGAAGAAGAAGAATTAAGGCCGGGCGTATAAATACAAATCATGAGCAAATGAAGATGATAAATTAATTAATGTTCCAGAAGAGATGTACCTTTGGTCCCCTGGGGCCGTTCCTCCAGAGAGGGGTGGAAGTGGTGTCGCAGTTGGCACACCTCCTGGCAAGGAGAGCATCAGTTCCTCCTGCGCTGATGTTGGTAGCCGGAGTTGCAGATGATGGTTGCTTGGAATGTGAGAAGAATCCCCAGCAGTGGCTGGTGGATGAGGATACGGCAGAGCTGCGTCTGTGATGGTTTGACTTGGAGGAGTTCACAGATGACGATGAGGATTCTCCACAACGGCGCGTCGAAGGCGTACCCAATGAGAGTGTGCAATCCACAACGGCCAGTGAGGATGGATTATCAGTCACCACTTGATGATGATTGTCAGGATCAGCGGGAAATAGGAATGAAAATGAGTGTTCTCCTCCGGAAGAGGATGACGACGACGACGACGACGAGATTATGTTATGGAACAAGCCGCCGCTGCAAGAACATGGGAAGATGCTGTTGCCATGATAGGCACAGTTGTTGTTATTGCTGCTGCATCGCTGCATCATCGTCGGTCGTCTTTAATTTCTTTCCCCTTTTTCTTTTTTATAAACAACCTCTACACAGTTGTAGATCGAGTAAGACCTAATATTATGAATCAAAGTGGGAAAAGTAGCAAGCTAAGGAGAAGAGGGGGGCGGGGATCGTTCGATCAGGCTGTATTTCAAACATTGATCAAAACATGGGACGATATATAGCGCAACAGAACACGCACGTACGCGTATCGGGATGTGCAATGCAGAGATAAAACCAAATAAAAGCACATATGGGATATGTGTCGTCTGCTGCTGCGGATAGATGTATAGATGCTCACTATGAGATGAGATGAGATGAGATGGTGAATGTGCTAGCTCTTCAAGAAAGTTAAACAGCAATACCGCATATATTAACACACCGGGTCCGGGAATAAACAATTTATAATAATGCATGTTTGCGTTACCGCATTTATATATATATATATATATATGGGAGCCGATTAGGTGCGGTTTACGGTCGGTGCGGTGCGCGATCACGAGCCGTCGATCACGGGTCCATCGCATCGGACGGTCGGGTGCGATTCACGTCGACCGTTGGATGCGATGGACCCGCGATCGAACGGCCCACGTCGTAAACCGCACCGACCGCACACCGCACGTAATCGCGACCATATATATATATATATATATATATATATATATATATATATATATATATATATATATATATATATACACGCGCGAGTGATAATATGCAGTCGGTGCGGTCGTGCGGATTCGACGTGAGTCGTCCGATCGCGGGTCCATCGCATCCAACGGTCGAGATGAATCGCCCCCGACCGTCTGATGCGATGGACCCGTGATCGACGGCCCGTGGTCAACGCCGCACGACCGCACGATATCACTCCTCTATATATATATATATATATATATATATATATATATATATATATATATGGTCGTGATTACGTGCGGTGTGCGGTCGGTGCGGTTTACGACGTGGGCCGTTCGATTGCGGGTCCATCGCATCCAACGGTCGACGTGAATCGCACCCGACCGTCCGATGCGATGGACCCGTGATCGACGGCCCGTGATCGCGCACCGCACCAACCGCACACCGCACGTAATCGGATCCCTATATATATATATATATATATATATATATATATATATATATATATATATATATATATATACGGGGATGATAATATGCGGTCGTGCGGTCGCGATCGTGGGCCGTCCGATCGCGGGTCCATCGCATCTAACGGTCGACGTGATTCGCACCCGACCGTCCGATGCGATGGAGTCGTGATCGACGGCCCGTGATCGCGGACGCACCGACCGCACGTAATCACTTCCCTATATATATATATATATATATATATATATATATATATATATATATATATATATATGAGTTACGATTAGGTGCGGTTTGCGGTCGGTGCGGTGCGCGATCATGGGCCGTCGATCACGGGTCCATCGCATCGGACGGTCGGGTGCGATTCACGTCGACCGTTGGATGCGATGGACCCGCGATCGGACGGCCCACGTCGCACACCGCACCGACCGCAAACCGCACCTAATCGGTTCACTATATATATATATATATATATATATATATATATATGGTCGCGATTACGTGCGGTGTGCGGTCGGTGCGGTTTACGACGTGGGCCGTTCGATCGCGGGTCCATCGCATCCAACGGTCGACGTGAATCGCACCCGACCGTCCGATGCGATGGACCCGTGATCGACGGCCCACGATCGCGACCGCACGACCGCATATTATCATCCCCGTATATATATATATATATATATATAGAGGAGTGATATCGTGCGGTCGTGCGGCGTTGACCACGGGCCGTCGATCACGGGTCCATCGCATCAGACGGTCGGGGGCGATTCATCTCGACCGTTGGATGCGATGGACCCGTAATCGGCTCCCTCTATATATATATATATATTGAAAAGAATGTATAGTAAACAATAGATCCAAGACTAGAAACACAGACGCAGTGCAGGAGGGGGTTCGGAGATCGGGGGTTTCTGATTCTTATTTATTTTTATTTTTTTCTCTATTAATAAAAGTGCATGAAACACCGAAAAGACTGATATGTTAATCAGAGGTGAACGTACGAATCTTGGGAACCTAATTATTATATATAACAAATGCGGTGTAGGGGAACGAGGACAGAACACCAGTCAGCATTGGTCCTTGCTGTCGTCTAACGGGAAGTAGTTTTTATTTAATAAAAATAATAATAACTTTAATAATTTGAGAGCGGTTGTGTTGGGTGGGGATCCCCGTGCACTGTGGTTGTAAAACAGCGTTCAAATCAGACGACGGTCAACCAATGTCCCGATCATCATTTCCAAACCCCCAACACCCCCCCCCCCCCCACCCACTCTTATTATTTCTAATTCTTAGGTGGCATGCGTTTATTTACAAGCTATAGCTAAGGTTGTTAACTAAATCTTATAACAAATATAATTATTGACTGATTTCAAATATCATTGATCATAAATGATTTCTAACATATATATGTCCTCAGGACCCTACTTAACAAAAACTCATAAACTAATGAGATTTATTTTTCACATAAATACATGCACCCTCAAATAAAAAGGTAAAGTTGAAAATGAAGGTGAAATACAGATTGGTTATTGGATATCGTACTAATAATAAAATACCAACTTAACACTAGTCGCGGGTGGTCCGTGTAGGCAGTGGTCACTAGCTCAGGCTTCCCATCGATTTTAGCGCGCCAAATTGATACTCAGCTTTGCCCTCTGGGTCTCAAAAGATCCTCACTCAAAAATCACTCGCTCGAATATGAGAGAGAGAAGGGAGGAGGGGGGGTGTTGGCGCATCTAACAATGCATGGTCAGAAGGGGAGGTGGGGCGGTCAAAAGAGACCACGTGACACTCTCAATATGGAACAGTCTTCTATGATCTCTGCTACCCCTTTCCCGATCACGAGAAGGCTTGGGGTGTGTGTGTCTCTCTCTCTCTCAGTCTCTTGTCACTCTTTATCTAACCGGAACAGGTAAGTTGGTGGGAAGTGGCAAACGACAAGGACATTGGAACCTATGCCCGCATCCCCTCGTATGTTTGAGCCCACTTACCAGCCCCAGTGACAGTACACTTCTCCATGTATTACTTGGTACTTATTATATACATATAATGCACACATACGTGAACCCATCAAATTATTAGAACATATAAAAAGACAAGGGCAAGTTTATGTTATGCAGTCACTATTCTGTCTCTATCATCCCACGTTCGAACTGCAGGAATGGCACGTGCCCGGCCTCAAGTCACGTGATGATTTGCCAGTGAGGAGGGAGGAATCCAAACCAAATAAACAAATATAATATATGTAGATAGATAAAACAGAGAATTATACAATTGAAAAAGGAAGAGGGGTAGATAAAGGTGATTTGGTCCCTCTCATGGCACTAGAGATTATTGGAAGGGGGGCTTCCGTTATTATGTGGGCCACGTTGGAGGCGAATCATCTGATCCATCGACTGTCGGTCGGGTGGAAGATCAGATACTACCCTCACTTTTATTATTATTATTATTATTATTTGTTGAAAAAATCTTGAGTTTTGACCATGTTTTAGTTAAAATGAATTTAGATTCTACTAATTATATTTAGTAAAAACTCATTGGATTACGTTCCTCTCGTTGAGTAGATGAACGTAGTATATTTATATTCTCAAAACCCATTTTGGGTGAATGAAAAAATTGAATCCAAAGTTCTCCTTAAAACATGATGAAAGTGGTTGGTGATTGGGGATGAAAAAGAAAAAAGCTATAGTCTCATATCGGTTAAAAAGAAAAAGTATTGAGGATTTATAAAGTGGGCTCATTGTACTCTAGTGTATTGCTTTTGGTGGACACCCTATGGTGGACCTTCCCAAGCGTGGTGGTGCGCGCGCGAGGGTGTATTGGGCGTTTTAGGGCAGATGGGATATGAATGATCGGATTAAATCCGGACCGTCAATCGAATGGATCCGTAGATGAGATGTGGGCCATCGGATCGACGGTTACGATCGGACCGTTGATTATTTGAATTAATGGGTGCTTGAGACTCTGTTTCAGATAAAACTGAACAGAGGAATAGACTCATCCAAGAGTCTCTTCAACCAATTTTTTTCCTATATATCATCCATTCCCTGCACCTTTAGATAGCATTCATTCACTGCATTCGAGTCTAGATCATTCTGAGTGCATACATACATACAGTCAGTATAAAGAGAGAGTGAGAAAACAAAAGTTGGTTCGCTGTCCATACGATGTGAAGTGCTGCTACCGTAAGGAGATCGCTGTTGTATCCTGGGAGACAGTCACCGGTACCGTAAGCACCAGTGCGGGGCGATAATTGTCTTAAGAACATAGAGCTCAACTCTAGCATCGACCTTCATCGGAAAAGAACAGAATCATCAATCCAGTAAAATTGTTTTCTTCTTTGTGTTTCCAATATTGTATTCCTATATTATTTTATAAACTTAACCATCAATTGTTTTTAAACAATTATTAGTTTTTAACATTATTATTATTATTTTCCATTCTTTCCTGTATTCCATCTATCGGTAAGTATAATAACTAAAGAATCCGGGCCCCCCAGGAATAACCATCAGCAGTATCACAGCCGCCGTGACCAAGGACTTTTCTAGTCAAGAGTCAGAATTCATGAGCAAATTTATTTGGATCCGTGTAGATTCAGTTTTACCGTAATCATAAGGTGCCATGTGAAAGTAGACCCTGAATCTGCCAAATTTATGATTGGGTTCGTTAATTATTACACAAGTGAAAAAAAATTTCTCAAAGTAAATTTGTCACTTCAGTTCAAGCTGTGCCTTGAGTATGAAGAAGTCGTTGAAAGGATTTGGAGGTGGATTAATATGAATTAGGTCTTCATTGGCGGATTGGCTGTACGAAATAAATACACCTACTGATGTGGCAGGCAAGACTAGAGACTTTCCTGTGTGCTGAGGGATACCCAATGTAAATAAGCCTGGCTATTTTATTACTTAGAAAAACAATTACATCTATATATGTTACAGTCAAAAATATTTTCAATTGTGTAACACAATTTTATATATTTACCCCTACTAAATTTGTTAAATTCTATTATTATCTAAAACTAATATTTAATCTTTTAGGGTTAGTTTGACAAGGGGATAAGTGTTGGGATAAGGAAAAATTATTGGGATAAGTGAGTGGGGGGCAACTTATCCCCATGTCGTATAACATTTATCCCTACTTGGGATAAACTTCGGGATAACACTTATCCCTACTTGGGATAACACTTCGGGATAACACTTATCCCCATGTCGTATAAAAAATAATTGGGATAAACTTCGGATAATTATCCCGCTTTTGAAATAAAAATTGGGATATTTTGTTCCACCTAAAGGGTGGATAACATTTATCCCTACTTTTTATCCCAATTTTAACAAATTTAAATATGAACAAAATTGATGGACTTTTTATCCCCTAAAATTAGAACAATTTATCCTCAAAAGCTTATCCTCTTGCCAAACTAGCCCTTAATCTTATATTAGGATTTTAAAGATATATTGAATTAATAGTGTTGATTGTACCACGTCATCATATTTTTTTGTCATGTTATTATTTTTTATTAAATTTAGATTGAAATAATCGTGGAATATAGATAATAAAAATTGTAATTTCGGATTAAATATGAATTTCAATATTTGATCTCACTTTTCTTATTCAAATAATCATTTTCAGAAAAAAAATTATTTCATAGTCACAAATATATGTTGAAAAAAAAATTCAACGAGCTATTATTCACTACAATCTGAGTTATGCTTGAAAAGTTGATGAATTTTAAAGAATATCAAAAATAATTTAATTCTTGATTTTTTTATCTACACATGAATTGGATAATATCAACAAATATCCACCAAATAATAATGTTTTTTTATATATACCTCTAAAAATCACATTTTAGCCAAATGCCTATGATGATTTGTTATTTCAAATAATATCATTCTAAATAAGGGTGTAACTTCGTAGGATGGATGATCGATCGTGGATGGCTCAACAAACTCTTTTTTTTTTACCACAACGATCACGGTGATCCCCCCCCCCCCCCCCCGGACCGCCTGGATCCCACGAGTGAATAGAAAGTTGGATCTGGGAGTTGAACAAGCACTAGGCAGCAGTAGAACCCGTTTTTCTGTGAGTCGCTACACTCTTTCCCGTAAACCAACCCGAGGTTGGAGAACTCAGCTCGTCGGGTTTTGTTTGGGTTGGGTTTAGGTTTTGTAAAAATATATTATTTTAAACAATCAAAACTTTACAAGAATTAATTCTCTAAAAATTCTTTACAAGTAAAAGATTCTATAAAAATAAATATACGAAAGCTATAAAAAAATTAAATGAAAGATTCTACATAAAAATAAATTTAACAATTTAAATTTTATCATGCACATTAAAAAATTATAATTTTAATTAGATATGAAAACTTCGGGTTTGAATTGATTCAGGTTACCTGAACCCTCAATATAAATCCAACTCAAATTAAATTCGGGTTACTCGTGTTCGGGCTCGGATTGAAGCCGAATGCTGACACCCCAATCCAAACCTGTCCAAAAAAATTTTGGTTAGGTCAAGTTTAATCAGTTCAAGTTGCACTTTTAATTCTAAAGAATTTAAATTATACATAAATGTCACATTTTTATCCATTCGAGTGATATATATACATATTTATTCAAATGAATTCAAGCAATATTGTTGTTTTTAGATTTTGAAATGAGATATTTTTACAATATAGGGTCGGTGGATAAACATATATGTTAAACATTCATTTTGATGAACATATATGTTAAACATTTATTTTTTGTTGTAACATATCTCTTTTATATTTCATTTTAAATTTTACAAATGATTTTTTAAAGCATTATTAAATTTTCATTATATCATTTATATATATATATATAACATAATATATTATATCACATATAAATGAATTTAAAAAATTGAGAGTATTGATGATGGACACTTTTTCTAAATTTTTTTTATTTATTTAACATATGCATGGGAGAAGACTATTTTTACTAACTACTATGTTCATACTAAAAAAATAAAAATAAAACACATTCATTGATCCCGGAATGCCATGTTGATGAAGAGCAACCGAACTGTCCCTTCTAATTTGATAAGAATATTAAAAAAAAAATGTGATGAGAGGCTCTGTTCTGGTCGAGAAAAGCCTACGAGTTAAGGGTGCGTGTGCTCGTCTGGAAAATGGGGCTGCTGATTGGGTCTGGCGATTAACAATTTCCAAAAGATGCGTTCTACTCCTTTTATCTTCTCTCTCCCCCCTTCGTAGACTACAATCATCCCAACAACAACCAAAACAAAAAACAACAACAATATTAAAGGCGATGAATGACTATATTAATGCACAAAGTCATTGGTCTCGTCTCCCGGATTCTCGAATAAAACAAAACAACACTAATTACAAGAAATCTAATCCATGCAGATAGCTTGCACCACGCCCACGGTGAACCAATGGTCCAATGGATATGTTAATCAGAAAAACTAATCCCACTCAGGTCGGCGTTACACTATTTAATGATAACCTCCAGTGATCCAAAACTATCTAAAGAAAAACCCCTCCACCCTTTGCTCCCATTGCAACACAACAAAGAAAAATGCTCCAGATAGTCCGAAATATTGTCAGTAATCTGTGTATATACACAGTTTTCTTGCACAGATATTTGTTTATGCACGCACAAATATATAAAGGTTTTTCTTGGCTCTAGCAGAATTGCAACAGGACAAACATAACGCAGGGCCATAGTATGGAAGAGGTTTTAATCAGCATATTTCTGATGAATTAGTCTTCACCAGTAGAACAACACATTACTTAAACGTAAATCCCATTGTCCCATTTGTAACAGGTCAAGAGAATGTGGACTCTCTGTTAGGATCCATAGAATGAATCAAGAGAATGTGGACTCTCTGTTTTGATCCATAGAATGAGTCAAGAGAATGTGGACTCTCTGCTTTGATCTTATGTCCGCCAAGCATTAGCCGAATTCCTAAATGTTTAATATCTAGACTGTAAATGCATAAAAGTTCATGCAACTGGATGCTATCACGTGGATAGTGCATATTAGAAAACGGACTCCCAAGTATTCAAAATTGTCATTGTCAAAACCAGAATCCACATGAAGAATAGATCTTTCGGACATGAAAAGATGACAACACAGGAGTAAAATATATTAACTAATAACTTGCCTCATTTGGTCACTCCATTTTTCTGTTCTTTGCAGCATAACCTGCCTTTCACTTATGCTGGGGCTAATGAAGAGATGCATGATCCAGATAAGTAGATTGATTCAAATAGACTGAGTAATGAAAAATCCCTCTCAGTCTCTCTTCCATCTTTTTTTCCACCAAAAACAATCATACAGTTCATCCCATCAGCTCCATTTTTTACCATGACCATTCCTTCTTGCCTTCAGCCTTCAGCCATGATTTAGAACTTGCCCTATAATTTGGCATCATACATGAAATACTGAAATGTGCTATTATATACATTCCAATTTTTACGACTATTATACAGTACCCATTCTATATAGAGCACCAAATTGATCCCCACTAAAGTCAAAAATTTTCAAATATGTAGTCAAATCAACTATTCAAAACAAACACTAAATATAAGCCATCATAATCATATTTGTTCAATTCATCCCACGCGGACGTTCCGCAGCAGCCGTTTAGCTAGTCCGGGTGATTCAGTCCAATAGATTATCAGGTCAACCAAGGTCCAAAATCTGATCTAATTGTGACCTATAATGTCCATCCATCAACCTGCACGTGGTCTAACATCCTTGACCATCAACCAGGTAGCCCACTAACCAACCCACTTTTGAAGAGAAGTATAAAATAAGGGAATGAATGTTAGGGGAGAGAGGGAGGTTATTAGGGACATTTAAAATGGATCAAGGAGAGTGTAGGAGAAATGAAGAGTATAACCTGGCATCTATTTGTTCCACCCTCACCTAATGAAACAACCTGGCATTTGAGGGCCTTTCACGAAAAATAGAGGGGCCTAAAGCCCGTCTGTGGTTCCATCATATACATCTACATCCCTAACCCTTGAACAGGTTCACAAAATTCCTGAAGAGCCAAAAGGACTAAACACTCCAACTGCTCGGTCAGTCATGCGGTTCTTGACTCAGCCAACGTATTCCTTCATGAGCCTCACTGTCAATATGCAGGCACAACATGCATTGCACGTGGTTCTCCTAGTGTGCAATGGCATCAATACATATCGTGTGTGTATTATCGGTATTTAAAGGGTTGGTTACATGATATTATTTATACAGGTCCTTGCTCCAATTTCCTTATAGTTCCTACTAATTTGCACTTCATATGCAAAGATTTAAAAAAGATTGAATAATTTGATCTAATCAAATTGGTTTTTAGATGAGAAAACTATGTTCATCCTTTATCAAATCTTTTTTACCCCTCTCAAACATCTGACTGTCTGAGCATGGAGGCTTGGTGGTATCCCTCATTTCTTCTCTCTCTTCCACAGATTTTCTTCCCTTGTGAATCTTCATCAGGAAATCGCGAGGAAACCTAATAGAGTACCTGCGGACTGTGTACCGTTTTCTGTCACCTAAATACCAAACTTCAGAATAGGTTGCATGTCTTATCTTACTTTTTTTGAGAGAAGTGGAATGTACCTCGTGTTTTTTAATAATTAAAAACAATAAAGATATTGAATATCCTACATCCAACAACAAAAGATGAATTGGCAAACCAGCACCCAGCACAGATTACATGAGAGAACATAAGGAGTAATAACATCGACAATCAAATACTCTACTAAGAGCAAAAGAACCATTTTCTTGGTCAATGTTCATCCATTGATATACTGTAAGTCCAAGGGAAAGGCCTCCGAATAGGTCCTGCTGATTCTTTTGAATACAAAGGCATTTCTCTTTTTCCAAACCACAAACATAGCTTCAGTATCGATGCATGTCATCATGCTCAATTTTAGATGCCTTAGCTAGGAAAATTATTATTATTTCAGTTTATCCATATTCATGGCATTAGATTAAAGTTCCTATCACTGATGCTTAATCTAAGAGGACATTTTACTTTATGTAATGCTCCAGTTTCCCCATAGATCCATTGACCCGTTGAAATTTTCACTCTCATCAACAAGCACACTGACACAAGTTTTCCAATGGGAATATATATAATCGTTGGAAACAAGAGGACAAAACAGGTGTTCTAAACCTCCAAGTTCTGAACAAAACCTTGCTGAAAAATGCATCCATTTGGAGAAGGGTAATCAGGGCAGGGTACTACAATAGCTGTGGAAGACTGGAAAAAAAAAAACTAGATCTATGTAAAGGTTAATATGTTCTTTGGAGAGTGGTGCTAAAGGGTCGCTGCTCTGTTCTAGATCCAAGTACAGAGTGACACAGTGGCCATGCTTTTACTGAACAAGAAACCCCAGGACCAAGAATGAAGTCCAAACGGGGGATATTGGGTTTGTGCAGCACTCAAGAATGTGGTGAGATTTGTTGGAAAATCAGTCGGTAGAAGCTATTAATATTAGCTCAGTGTCAGGGGATCCAAATAACATGCAAGCGGATAATGTGGTTGAGAAGCAAAGGAAGAGGCTGAGCTTCTTGCTGAGATCCTTCTCCTTAAGCATTTTGATTAGTGTCTTATGGTGGCTCAAAATTTTAAGCAGATCTAGGATGTTAGGTCTTGTTGACAATCAGAGAGTTTAAACAATATCCCCAAAAAGGAGAACAAAAAAAGATGGGACCAAGAAGTGGTGAGCTCTGTGATTTCTCTGATGAGGAGGATACATTAAAACATCTATCTATTTCAGATGCATATTTAGCAGAGAGAAAGGGAATGACTCATGCAATGCATGGGGGTGGGGTCGATGTAGCGTTTGAAAAGACCCAAAAATGTGGCAGATCTTCGGAAGAATTAAAAAAAATAGGGGCAGAAGAAAAAAATGGGAAATACCTCAACTCTTTCCTATGCAATATGTTGGGCTATTTGTAATAAAAAATGAAAAATTTTCTCCAGGAAGATGGTTTATGGTGAAAATGCATAGGAGAATGTAGCTTTTGAAAACACCCAAAGAATGTGGGATTGTTTCAGAAGAATTAAAAAAAGGGGCAGAAGCAAAAATGGGAAATATTCAACTCATTCCATATGCAGTATGGTGGACTATTTGTCCATCAAAAATGAAATGATTTTATTCACGAAGATGGTTTATGGCAACATAAAAGAATGAGTAATCTAACATAAAAGAATGGGATAGACTAGTCAAGAGCTCAACAGGTAACTCTGGATTGTGCGACGGGTTGGATGATTGTATAGGATAGTGTGAGGCTTACACATTAGTGTGGGTGGTGTGATTTTATATTTCTCAGGTTTTTGGCAATAACTCCTAATGTCTCTGGAGGTAAAGTTTATATCCCATTTTGGAGTTTTTCCTCTGTTTTTAAAATTAAGTTACAGGTGGTAAACTCTCACCTTTCATTTAAAAGGAACATAATAACATTAGTGTTCCCTTTGCACTCATGTTGCTATTTTACATTACCAATGGAGTACCTAATGCAGAGTCTAAGCATTAAAAAATGTATGCAACAGACCATCAAACAAAAAAAATTCACGCAACAGCAAACTAATGACAAATACCACATAGTTGATTCCATTGGCAATTACAAATTAATAACCAGACAAGCTCTCAAGTGTGAGATAAGAAAAATAAAGTTTTGCAATGAATGACTCCACCCGAAACTGAATTGTTGATGATCAAACTGAATTGTTGATCACATTAGATGGATGTTATATAGACCTGACTCCTCAATGGAGAGCATGCACCCCAAATTTGGTTGAAATGGGCAAATGATGGAAATAGTCAGTGAGCTTTGTGGAGGGGAAGACAAAACTAGAGAGCATCTATCTTTGAATATTCGATTAGTGGTCAAATATTGGGAAAGAATGGTATAGCTCTCGGTACTCGGTGTGAATTCAACAATCTTGCAAAAATGTGGTGGGGGTTCTGAGAGAAGTACAAAAGTGCGACTGAAGCAATGAAGCCAAGTTTCAAAGGCATATCAGCTTATTCCCACCCATGCAGTGTGTTGGCAAATGACTTACACATAAAGCCTCTTTCAACGAAAAATAACTTATGTGGAGAATAATTGAGCGGCTATTATGGCGGGCCTTCAATTGAGTAATAGCGCTTCTTGGAGAGGATACACTTTCATACTCTATTTGGGTAGCGACATAAGTTATTCAATGATAGATAACTACTCCAATATGGAAATCTATACTAGTAGAATAAGCCATCTTGTATTTGGATGTGTTTTTAATTATTCTCGTTGAGAAACATAATAATGAAGTTTTTGTTGTTTGGTTGACCATGAATAAGTTGTACCCATTCCTTGCAAACAAACAAGTTTTGGGGCTTATTTACCCCTATTCCACATCTATTCATCTACCAAAACAGAGGGTCAAGAAAAATGGGATATAATTAGAAAGGGACATAGGGTAAAACTTGGGGGCCATTGTATGGGCTGTTTGTGACCTGCAGGTTAGCCTATCGCATTTATTTCAAGTTCTTTTCTCTTTTTTTTTTGTTTGATTGGATATCCTTAGCCTCCACTTGTTCCAAGGGCAATTTTCATTAATAGATCGCTCCAACATTTAGTTCAAAAAAGCCCTAATTTCTCAAACATCAATCTTCTTTCTAAGACCCCATTGAGCTTTGTCCAACAAGTATAAGATGAAGATTTTATTAATACAAAGGTGATCGCCTACCATTTCCATCAAAAAAAAAAAGAAAGTAAAAGATGAAGAACCCACTAATGATAATACTGCACACTGATCTCCATGTTTCCACAGAAAACATAAAAGACAAACTTCAAATCGAATGAGGTTAAAGAGAGAATACATGACACCTTTCTTCCAACAAGCATATACAATATATGATAATGTCAACAGAGAGGCAGAATTGGATAGATCAAAAGAGGATATAAGCTAACAGAAATTATCAAATTATAACTGACAGGATGTTAATGAAGATCCAACAGTAGAAACGAATAAAGACAGACACTAATTCATTATGTCACACTGAGAACAAAAAGTAGCGGTACCTCCAGTGAAATAGACATCAATAATGTCTCAGTGCGCAAAGACAGTGTCGTTGCGCCTGGGAGGCCTGTCCGGTATGGAGCCTGGCTTGAACTTGGAGGCCTCATGCCTGGCAAGTTCAGGAGGGACGGGGCTATTGCTCTGGATGAGCATCTGCTTGAGGTCGTAGAAGACCTCTGTATCATGCAAAGTGAGGAACGTTGTTGCCACCCCAGTCTTGCCGGCACGCCCCGTACGCCCAATGCGGTGAGTGTACATCTCAATGTTTCCTGGCATGTCATGGTTGATCACGTGGGCTACATCAGGGATGTCAATCCCACGCCCGGCTACATCTGTGGCAACAAGAACGGTGAAGCGCTTGCTGCGGAATCCTTCCAAGCTGATTTCACGCTGCTCCTGGGTCTTGCCCCCGTGCAGTGTCGTGACACGATAGCCAGACTTATCAAGGGCCTTGGCAACATTATCAGCGGTTCTCTTGGTGTTGACGAACACGATGGAAGTCTTGTCTTCGCCAATGTCATCAAGCATCTTCTGCAACCTTGACATCTTCTCAGACTCCTTCAGCATGATGACGTGTTGGGTAATCAGATCGGTGGTCTTGCCCGCAGTCCCAATGGTGACAACCACAGGGTTCCTTAGGTACTTGCGGGCAAGCCTCTCCACAGCCGGGGGCATGGTTGCACTGAACATGTAGGTGGTCCGGTAGATGCGCTTCTCATCGAGCTCCTCATCCTCATTCTCTGGTTTCAGGTTGCTGGAGGGCATGGCGTCAAGAACCCCAACCACCTGTGGCTCGAATCCCATATCGATCATCCGGTCTGCCTCATCAAGGACAACATAATTGCACTGGTTCAGCACCGCATACCTGCGCTCAAGGCAGTCCAGGAGCCTTCCTGGGGTGGCGATCACCACCTCACACCCCTGCCGCAGGTGGAAACCCTGCTCTTCGATAGACTGGCCACCAACAATGGAGACCACCTTGATCCCCAGGTAGTGAGCAAACTTGACGGTCTCATCCTCGATCTGCTGGGCAAGCTCTCTAGTCGGGGCCATGACGACTGCATAGGGACCCTCAGCTTCATTGTCTTCACTCATCGGAGGGAGGCGGGTGATATAGGTGAGCATGGGCAGGACAAAGGCGGCTGTTTTGCCCGAACCAGTCTCAGCAATCCCTATAACGTCCCTCTGCTGCATGCCCAATGGGATGGCGGCCATCTGAATCGGGGAGGGTTTCTTGTAGCCTACCTTTTCCACTGCCTTGAGGAGCTCGGGAGGAAGCCGGCTCTCGGACCAGTTTCTCATGGGACGTGGGAGGCGGGAACCCTTGTAAGAGATGTTGAAATCCTCACGGAAGATACGCCAGTCTCTTTCTGTCATCTCCTCGAGGGGCTTGTCAGACCAGTGGCGATCTACACGCATGTCAAATGTGTCATAGAGATCAGCAGCCTCTTCCCTCTGGCGTCGGGCTGCGGCCTCCTCAGGCCTCTCTTCCAGGGGGACGCCATCCTTGCGGCGCATCTCCTCGCGGGTCTCACGCTCATTACGGGCCGCCAGCTTCTTCTGTTCACGACGATCCATCCCAGCACGGAAGCCACGGCCAAAGAGGAGGCGGGCCTCGTGGGGGCTCTGATAAAGAACATTCATGTCACGGGATGTGTCCTCCGTGTTCTCCCAGTCGAAAGAAAACCTGAACTTTTCACTAGGCTTGATCACCCTCTTCTTAGGCTTCTTTGTGCCCAGATATTGTTCCTTAATTGCCTCCAGTTCCTTCTCCCTCTCGCGCTCCGCCTGCTTCTCCAGCCTCCCCCGGTCCCTGTCACGCTCCCGATCATGCTCTCGGTCCCTGGACAACCTGGGGTCCTCCTCCCCGCGAGGCCCAGAGCGATGATCGCGATCGCGATCGCGATCGCGATGATCCCGATCACGGTCGCGATCCCGGTCTCGGTCCCTCTCCCTGTCCCTGTCCCTGTCCCTCTCCCGGTCCCGAGAGGATCGGTGGCGGGACTCGTGGTCGAGGGTCTTGTCTTTCGTCTTATCCTCCTCCTCCTGCTGCTGCTGGAGTTCTAGGGCACGGCGTTTAACCTCCTCCTCTCGGCGCTGGAGGGCGGCCTTCTCGCGCTCAGCCTTGGTGACGAAGACGGGCTTCTTCAGGTCGGGAGCAGCGATGGATGGCCTCTTCTCGTCCTCTAACGTCCGCTTCATCGCTCCCGGCTAGGGTTTTCGAATGGATGGAATAGATTTGGGGGAACGATTCGATCCGTCTAGTCAATCTATTTATCTTATATCAAAATTACTGAGCAAAAGCGTTTTTAATTTTGTAACACAATTAAATTTTTTAAAGTTTATTATGATTTTAAAAATAAATTGAATTAATAGTATTTATGGTACCACATCATTATATTTTTTGTTATTATTATTTTTTATTAGATTTAGATAAAGATAATTATATAAGATAAATAATAAAAAGGTAATTTCATATTAAATATGAGTAAACATGAGTTTCGATCTCACTTTTCATCTTCAAATAAGTATTGATCACTTTCCAACGAACTATTGATCACTGTAATTTGAAAAGTTATGAATTTTTAAAGAATATCAGAATAATTTAATTATTGGTGTGGTGGTAAAAATCTGCACTATGACACGTGTCGTATAAAGGCGATATGTGGGCCACCTGGCGTAAGGCTCATCAGGCCCGATCCATGAAAATGTGACGTCGTCTCTAGTGCTGATATGACTGGACTTAAAGATCTAATCGGACAGTCATGTCTCGAGAAGAAGTCACATCTCAAGTGATCTAAGGCACGACCAGACGACAGGTCTGGTCGGGCGACCTTGTCACTCAGATGCGAGTGATCTAAGGCACGACTAGACGATAGGTCTGATCGGTCGACCTTATTACTCAGATACGAGCAGTCTAAGGCACGCCCAGACATAGGTCTAGTCAGTCGACCTTACTCCTCGGTAAAGCAGCAAAAACGTAACATGCGAACAGACTTGAAAACGATCAGAAGACCATCAAACGTCTGTAATCGCCACGTTGGTACTTAATGCCCATTATCATCATAACGTGGGTAATTAAGGACAACGTGGAGATTAAATGAAGGGAACATTTCCCTAAGAAAAAGCTCACTATTTCTGGTAGATGCCAGCGTGATTCTCCACCCCCTCAGCCAACCAGGGGAGTAATCACGCTGCCCCGCCATACCTTGAGCTCTGAAGTACATCGCATTTCCAGCCGAGAAATGGCGGATCATGCGATACGAGGGTTCACATCCCCGTTCAGCACGGAGATCCTCAGAGAACGACTGCCGTACAGGTTCGTTCAACCCAAGTTCAAGCTGTACAATGGCACGACAGACCCATACGATCACATCTTGGCGTTCCGTCACTCCATGGCGTTGTACGAGCTATATGATGGGCTGATGTGCCGCCTCTTCTCCTCTAGCCTGGAAGGGGCCGCATTAACTTGGTTCCATCTTCTTCCACCCGCGACAATCAGAACCTTTGAAGAGCTCAGAGCCATGTTCGCCGAGTACTTCATCTGTAGCCGACGGAGGAAGAAAGATTTGGGGGATCTCGTGAAGATCCGGATACAGGAGAGACGATTCGACAATATATATCGATCATTTTAGCATACTGAAGTTCGAAGTGGAGGACTGCAACGAGGATGCTGCAGTTACGCGTTCATGAAGCGATGAACCCGAAAGGGTCCATTTTGAGATTTTCAAATATTTACCGAAAATTTGGCTGGTAGAAATAAAAGGCACCCCGAACTCATAATTGCATGAATTCTTTTACTGGATGTAGATATCGAGGAGATCTTTAAAATTTGTCGCTACGCCACAACGCACGCTTATTTTTCCATTTTTCTTATTTTTCAGCCCTCAAAATGGTATTTTTGTTATTTTTAGTAACTTTTTATATTCTAAATATCTCCTTCATATTAACTCGAATTTGACTGAAATCAATTCCAAAAATCTTCTAGGATCCTTTAGAGTTAGTTATAACAAATTTTTGTTTTCTCTTTGAAAAATTGTGGTTTGTTAAAGGATCTCAACGCTGGTTAAATCTTTGTTTTTGTTTTTTGCTACGTTAAATAATATCAATATCCACCAAATAATAATGTTTCTTTTTTTGTATATATACCTCTAAAAAAATCACATTTTAGCAAAATATCTGTAACACCCGTGCATTTTCTCTTATTTATATATTTTATTTAAATATATAAATATGATATTTGAATTAAAATTAGTATATTTTGTGTGTTTTTAAGTTTTGGATCATTTTGTGTATATTTATAGGCCCATTTCAGCTTACAATTTTAAATACTATTTTTTAATGTTAAAAATTTTATATATTTTCTTTGGAAGATTTTTAAGATTTTAAATGGTTACAATTTTATAAACTTTTGATATCAAAATATTAAAATTTGAGATTTCATTGTTATTGATTTTCAGTGACCTAGTTTTGAATCTTGAAATTTTTATTATAGACTATAAGGACCTATCTGTAATTTGGATAGGGACGTAGGGGTCATTTTATAATTTTCGTTAGATTTGAGTTGATTTGTTTTGTTAGATACATGGGTCACAAATTTAATATTTATGATTTCCTTAATACATGGGTCACAAATAAACATATTCATATATATATTTTTTAATCCATATCCTTTTAAATCTTTTCAGTAACTATTTTTTTAAAATTTGAAATCAAATGAGGATATGAGATTAGAAAATTACGTAACTATATATATGAGAGAGAGAGAGAGAGAGTTCATTAGTGGGACGGTGGGAGAGAGAAGGGATTAGAAAGAAGAAGAATAATCATGAGGTATGATACTTGGTCTCTTCCTTTTCTTTTCATGTTTAGATCTTCTTGTTATATAATAGATATAGATCTATTATATGTTTAGATGAATTTCTGAGTTTTAATTAACATTTGGTTTTGATTTTCTTTAAGGATTAGATATACTTTTATGTTATTATATTTTGATTTTTTTTTATAAAACTAAGGTTTTGATTTATTGGATATATGTTTATGTTTTGGATTTTGAGTTTTTGATAAACCTAAGGTTTTATTATTTATTTTTTATTTATTTTTAGGATTAGATCTATGTTAGATTATTAAAATTTGGAATTTTTTTATAAAGCTAGTTTTATTGTTTATACATATTCATAAGATGATAAGTTTTATTTGTTGTCAACTTTTACTAATTAATAGTTTATTTTTATAGAGAAAAATGTGTGTTTTCATATTATTTTATCAATTTTTGTTATTTTATTATTATTTTGCATTTTCTGGATTTTTTTTTTAGTTTTGTCTTTTCTGGTTTTGTCTTTTAGTGACTGATTATATGTTTGGTAGGTTTTTATCCTCTTCCTCGGTTCTATTATATTCTTTCTTAGGTTCTATTATATATATATTTTTTTGTATGATTTATATGAGATAAGTTTAGCTGAATGGGTATATAAATTTATACATGTCGATTATGATTAGGGAAATTTGGTTTAGGCTCGAATTATAGGTTTTAATTAATAATTTATTTGGTTCATCTAGGTTGTAAATTTTGTTGCGGGTTTCATTCTCCGGATTGAGGGTCCATTCGAGGTGAGTGGGCCTATTGATTTATTTTGTGTGAGCTTTTGCTCTATAACATTAAATTTCATATGCCAATTATATTTGTGTGACATTATGTGTCATCCATGCATTTATATTGTGATAAATTTGCATGATTTGGATTTTTTTTCTTTCATATTGATCAAATTGCATTTTTAATTAATATAGCATGATTTAATTTCTTCATCGTGATAATTAATATAGCATGAATATGCTATTCGTGTTTCAAGAATTAATAAAACACATATATTGATGTGTATGTTTTTTTTAGATAATTATTTAAATTAAGGATTTTGGTATTCTTGAGATTTTTGAAAAATTTAGGACTAGTGGAGACAAACTAGTCATAGGAGATTTTATCAAGATGCATATCATGACATATTTCTTAAATAAATCCCCCTGTTGTATTTCGCCTTTGTGGAGGAAGGTTTAGGACTCGAAGAGTCCCAAGATCGGTGGGGGTGTGGTAAAGCATTCTTTGCAGCTGTGTATTCATTTGTTTGGCGTCTGTAGCAACCGGGGCATCCTGTGCTGGTGTTCTCGTAGTGATGGCAGCGGTGACCCATCAGCGTTTTCTATATCCAACGTCTCCTCGAGGGAGCTTTTTGAGCGATTTAGTGGCTTGGGGCTTGATACACCTGTTTTGGGGGAACGGTTCTTCCGATTGAGAACCCTACCCAGTCATATCATTTAAGCTGCATGATTTCTATGACGTGGGCCAAGGATTGGGCTACATGATTGCACAAAAATATTTTTTTTAAGCTCATAAATTTAAATTGATTTATTAAAGAAAATTCTTGTTTTTAATATAACTTTATTTTTTTTATTTTTTTTGTATTTGATCATATCATTTAACTCTCATGACTTTATTGATGTGGGCCAAGGATTGGGCCACTTGATTGCATTAAAATATTTTTTTAAGTTCATGATTTTAAATTAATTTAATAAAATAAAAGATTTATTAAAATAAATTCTGATTTTTTATATAATTTATTTTTATATATAATTGTCAAGTTAAGTAATTTGTCAATGGGCTTATTCATTGAATTAATCGCTCACCCTTTTCGATATGGGCTGTTTGTTTCATAACCAGTTATCACATATTATGAGGATCAAAGTGAAGTTTGGGTTTTTCGCATCTTTTAGGAATATCTTCAAAGTAGTGGTTCAAGAACAAATTATAGTCGTGATCGATTATTTGGGTTTGTTCAGTTTAGATGGCTCCCGTATGGATGGTTTATTGTATACTTTCTTTTCAGTATCTTGTCTCCGTAAAAACTCTGATATTTTATAAAGTCATTGGTGATTTAAAATTGTTGGATATTATTTATTTTATTATAATCGGTTTCATTATATTTATATTATATTGGTATCATTTAGAAAAAAAAAGAGTTCAAATTTTTGTAATCTATTTGTATTAAGTGTAGTAGCTACCTGTTTACCGTCCGATCAATAGTTAGGTAAATATGGGGCGTTACAATATCCATAATGATTTGTTATTTCTAATAATATCATTTTAAATAGGGGTGCAACTCGAGCGGGTTGGGTCAGGTTGGAGCTCAACCCGAACCTAACCCGAGATTGGAGAACCCAACCTGTTCGATTTGATTTGGGTTAGGTTCAGGTTTGATTCGGGTTGGGTTCAGGTTTGATTCGAGTTCGATTGGGTTCGTATTTGACTTAAAAAATATATTATTTTAAACAATTAAAACTTTGCAAGAATTAATTCTCCGCATAACAAAAATACAAAAAAAAGATGAAGGTGAAGAACATTTTATCATACACATAAAAGTAAAAGATTCTATATAAAAATAAATATTTGTAAACTATAGAAGTGAAAGATTTTACATAAAAATAAATTGTACAATTCAAATTTTATTATACACATTAAAAAATTAAAATTTTACTTAAAACATTTCATTTAGATATGAAAACTTCGAGTTCTTTTTTATTCGGATTACCTGAACACAACCTAAACCCAACTCAAATTAGGTTCGGGTTACTCTGGTTCGGGCTCGAGTTGAATTCGAATACTAACACTCCAACTCAAACCTGGCCAAATTTCAGTTAGGTCGAGTTCAACTCATTCAAGTTGCACCCTTAATGATAAATTATTTAAATTATACATAACGTCTTATTTTTTATCCATTCGATCAATTTTCATGGTTTTAGAGTTCCAAATGGGATATTTTTATAATATAAGGTTGGTAAAGGGGTATATATGTAAAATATTCATTTTTAGTTGTAACATATCTCTTTTATATTTTATTTTAAAATTTACAAATGATTTATTTAACCATTATTGAAATTTTTATTATATTATTTATGTATATATAACATTATATATTATATCACATATAAATAGATTAAAAAAATTTGAAGGTGTTGATCATAGACAATTTTTTTAAAATATTTTTTATTTACATGCACATCGTGTGTGGGGAAGACTAGTTGTATACTAGTGTGAAGTGTTTTCAATTGTGTAACACAATTTTATATATTTATCCCAAATAAATTTGTTAAAATATATTATTATCCAAAATTAATGGTGGTGATGGTGTCACATCATCCTATTTTTTATTGTTATTATTTTTATTAGATTTATATTGAGATAATTATGGAATATAGATATAAAGAGATAATTTTGAATTAAATATGAGTTTAAACATTTGATCTTACTTTTCCTCTTTAAATAATCATTTTCAAGAAAAATCTATTTCATAGTCATAAATATATATAAAAATATCTTTCCAATGAGCTATCGATCAACCAAATCTGAGTTATACTTGAAAAGTTATGAATTTTTAAGGAATTTCTGGAATAATTTAGTTATTGATTTTTTTTATGTCTATATATAAATAAAATAATATCATCCATATCCACCAAATAATAATTTTTTTTGTATATATACCTCTAAAAAATCACATTTAATACAATATATTTAATGATTTGTTATATCTAATAAAGGTGCAACTTGGTTGTATTAGATTGGGTTGGAGCTCAGTCCGAAGTTGGAGAAATTCAACCCGACCTTCAGGTTTGAGAAGCTCAATCTGAATCCAACCCGTCAGGTTTTGTTCGGGTTGAGTTTGGATTTGATTCATATTGAGTTGGATTCCTATTTGACTTAAAAAATGTATTATTTTAAACAATTAAAATTTTGGAAGAGTAAATTCTCAGCGAAAACAAAAATAAAAAAATGAATGAATATAAGAAAACTATAGAAGTGAAAGATTTTACATAAAAATAAATTATATAATTTAAATTTTATCATACATATTAAAAAATTAATTATACTTGGAACATTGTACTTAGATATGAAAATTTTGGGTTCGGGTTGGATCGGATCAGTGTTCAGGAATACGGGATTCTGTTTACGTGAGGCTGGGGTATCGCACAGAGTATATGCGATATACGGGAGTATATACAATTATGTAATTTTTTATTAACAAAAATGTATGTTACTATGATGATTTATAAACAATTGATAACAATATAAATATTAAAAGGCTAGAAGCATCTAACATTCCATATCCATAGTTCAAATTCAAAGGAGTATGCAAAATTAACCATAGAATATAAATATAATCAACTCATGTTGTCTATATTATTTGATGTGGTAATTACATGAAAAGAAAAAAAAAACACAATTTACGAACAAAATAAAATGTTGTTTTTAGCCCATAAAAACAAATTAAATAATAACAGATAAATAAATTACACAACATAAAAAGACATATGTCACAATTTTAAAACAATAAATCAAAATAATATAAGAACATGTGTCCCTTGAGTCATGTGGTCACAATTAAATTAAATAGTGTACAGGTGTCACAACAATTAATTAAATAGTGTACATGTGTCACAACAGTGATACTTTTCATAAAAGATTGAGAGAGGAGAGGCTATGAGAGAGAGAGAGAGAGAGAGAGAGATAAGAAGAAGAAGAAGACCCGATCTGAAGATCAAAGAAGAAGAATGTGTGATCTGATAAAAAAATTCAATAAAAGCGAGGAGCATGGGATCAGACGAACCACGCAAGCCAATCAAGAATTCGGAGGTCATCGCGGTAGGAGGAGGAGAAGCCGATGAAGAAAAAGGCGGAGGTCGCTACGGCCGGAGGAGGAGAAGCCGTCGATGAAGAACTGTTGCTCGATGAAGAACCCCCTTTTAGGGCCGGCTCAGCTTGATGAAGAAAACCTGCTCAAAGGACAAATGGGCATTCATTTTTTTTTCAAAGTGTTAAACGGGTCAGGCAGGACAAATGGGTCTTCCTGACCCGTTTAACTTTCAAAACCTGAGCGGGCGCACAAGCGGTTTTTGACCGTTTATGCGGGCTCTGCGAGCATATAGGTTGCTTCTGGCTGAATCGGTTTGGTAGCCTTACCGAACCACCTGTGCGCACAGACCGTTTTTCGGAACACTGGTTCGGATTTCCCAAACTCTTAACCTAAACCCAACCCAAATTATGTTCGAGTTGTTTTGGTTCGGGCTCGGGTTGAACTTGAACGCTAAAACGCTGACTCAAACCCTCCCAATTTTTTGTTTAGGTCGGGTTCAACCTGTTCAAGTTGCTTCTCTAATTCTAATTTAAATTGTGCATAAACGCCATTTTTTTATCTATTCGAATGATACTTATGGTTTTATAGTTTCAAATGGGATATTTTTAGAATATAAGATTGGTGGAGGAGTATGTGTAAAAAAAATCATTTTTAGTTGTAATTTATGTTTCATTTAAAATTTTAAAATGATTTATTTACTAATTATATATTAAAATTTTCATTATATCAATTTATGTATATATAACATGATATATTATATCATATTGAAAAAAATTGAGAGTATTAGTTGTGAGCAGTTTTTATAAAATATTTTTTTATTTACACGCACATCGTGCGTGGGGAAGACTGTAATTACCTAATATAAAATATAAATTTATAAAAATTTTAAGTATATCACATGGTTTAAAATATAATAAATAATAATAAAAACTCATGCTAATCCTAAAAATATAACATTTTTAAGACAACAGATAATAATATAAAATAAAATTTAGATATGAATATTTTTTTGATCGGATTCCATTATATCTGTATTTGAACAAAAATATTTTGGATATGGATATATATTTTTGGATTCCATTATATAATTTTAAAATTTTTTTAATACAGATTCTGATCAGATACAAATTTTTTTCAGATAATTGATATATTTAATCAGGACACCAAATTTGGGATTCACTCTATTTTTTTTCTACGCGACTACCGAGTTGAGACTCATTTTCAGCCCCGAATGCAATGCATCATGTTTCATTTTTAAAAAAAATCATATTGTGTGATTTTATGAAAGATGATATATATGTTTGAAGGATAATGGGATGCAACCCCTTTTCCAGTCCAAATTTTAATTTTTTAAAAAAAGTAATCTCATTTAATAAGATATATGTTTTTATAAAAATGAAGCATATACTCAAATGAATTGCATGAATGCATTTATTAAAATATAAAAAATTTCTATTGAAGCATATACCTCGATATGGGAGTTTATAATTCGATGATTTTCTATTGATACATATAAGGCTGGAAAAAATTGTGTAACATCACTCATGTGTGAATGACACTGGAAAAAAAACAATATGTAACATGATTTTATTTACTTAAGCATCACCATATAAGATTTTTTTACCCCCTTTTAGGGTGCGACATAAGTTCCCCAATAGCTATCCGAGATAGATAACAATACACACAGAATAAATAAATTTTTGTTTGGTTATTTTTAATTATTTATTGGAAAATGTAAAAGTTATATTTTTGTTGTTTGGTTCATCTAGGGATAAAATGAGGATAAATATCAATAAAAGTTTATCATTTTTTAATGATTCACAATTATATTGGCCCCATGTAAGCCACATGAGGTGGCATAGGTGGTATACCGATAATACTCTCCTAAGTTATCTGCCACTTAAAAAAATCATTCCGACCGACCTACTCGTCTCTAGTAAATGGCATCACCACCCCTGGATTCCTCTTGTCGTATTCTATCATATGAGAGGTATAAGCTATCTTTCTAGCCCTCCTTTAACCTCCACATCCTCCTACCTCCACTTGCACCTTTTTTTTTTTGAAATTCAGATACATTTGAAATGTATCTGACAAATCAGTTGCATTATGTTTATGTGAGTTTTTTTGCACATGTGTTTTGTGATTTTATGTAATGTAACGAATGACTATTTTGTTATGTTAATTATATAATATCAAGTTTTATTTTTGCTTCATTTATGTGGTTGTTGATCCTTGTTTTTATTTTTTAATGTCTTTTTCCTAGTAATCTAATTATATTTTTTGAAACTTAAGATACATTTTCTGAAAAATCAAGATACATTTGAATTTTAATTATAAAATAATCTAAGATTGTTGTTTTACCTCCCAGAAGTGAGCCCTGTTTCATCTTTTTTTTGGTTTAAGTGAATGATTAATTTGTTATGTTAGCTATATAAGTTTCAGATGCATGTTTAAATTTTAAAAACTCACTTGTAAATTCAGTTATAATTAAATTTAGATATATCGTTCCAGATCTTGTTACATTTTATGAAATCCATATCTAGATACATTTTGAAAACTCAATTGCATTGAAAATTCAATCATAATTAAAATTCTCATACATTATTCCAGGTCCAATTACATTAAGGAAAATCTAAATGCGTTTTAATGAACCGCATGCATGACATTGTAGAAGGAATTCATTTTCATGTTTTCTATGTATACTTCTTCCTTTCTTTCTCTCATTTCAATTAGTGGAATTACTTACACATTTTGTTTTTTCGGCACATTCATTTTGTTCCTATATGATTTTCAGGTAAAAAAATATCTTTTACTTCAAAGTCGATGCTTGCAGCAGCAACATATATATTGGGATTAGAAACCCAGATTCCTTCCTTGTTTTTTATCAAGTGTGCAAATTTTTCCCATCTTACTCCTCCAATTCCATGATTTCATAAAATTCATAAAATGATTAATATAGCTTGAAGGCAAATCTACCTGACTTAGAGTTTTGATGGCTTTTTTTCACAGTGAAAGTTTTTTTATGACATTCGATTTTTTTATGGCATTTGATTTTATTGGAGAAGTTGTTAGAGGCTTCTTTCAAACATTTGTTTCCGAGAGCCGCAAAGAGTTTGATTTGCTTCTTTTTTATTCTCATTCATACGTGTAAAAGTGCCAGCATACAAGGAAAATTAACGATAATAAGCCCACTTTGGTATAGAACACGAGAAATTCGTCTTTATGAGTGCAACATCAAAGGAGAGAAGCGGTGAATTCTCTTCTTTAAAAATAAGGATCGCTTGATTTTATAAACAAATTCCCGCTCTTTTGCTAAGGGGAGAGAAGGTGAGAGGAAAAAACCATAGGTTACTAATGAAGGGTATTTAGGTATTTTGCGATTTCATGTAATTCAAAAGTCAAACATCCAGCCAATTAGATTATGACACCTAATGGGGCTTATAATTGGGGTTTATATTTTGGGGCCCATATAGCATGACTCATTTTTTAAATGACAACTATATCTTTACATAAATTATTTTGTCTGGTAATAAGCGGACATTTGGAAACTCACTTGCGCTATCTTTTACTTTTG
This sequence comes from Acorus calamus, assembly GCA_030737845.1. NCBI lineage: Eukaryota > Viridiplantae > Streptophyta > Magnoliopsida > Acorales > Acoraceae > Acorus > Acorus calamus. Next base: position 54,653 of record CM060869.1, on the reverse strand, counting down.
CATAAATCGGAAAAGCTGGACGCATTTTCAAATGATTTTGGAAACGCATGCTTAATTAAATAAAAATTGTTTTAGTTTTTAGTTTTTCAAATGAGTTTCAAACAGATTTTAAATGTGAGAGATGTATGTGATATAATAAACGTGACTACCCCATTTGGATAGCGGAATAAGAGTGGTTTAAGGGTGGAATAAGGTGGGATAAGAATAGATAGGGGAAATTGGTGTTTGTTTAAAGAGTATATGATGGAATTACTATGCCAGTGTAAATGAGTATAATAGAGTATAACAATTCTAACTAACCCCTAGGATAGGCTATACTCACTTTATCTATTCCCATGGGCCCACATGTTAAATCAACTTTTTACATCTTATCACATTAAATCATCTATCAATACCTCTTATACATCAAAGGGCTCACATGTCAAATCATTTTTTTTATACTTTATTTATATTTTATTCTTTATCAATCAAACAACTCAACCTTTATTCTTACGTTTTCCAATGAAAATAAAAAAAACACAACCAAACAGAAAATCTCTTATTCATGTAGATTTGTTATCTATACTAGTATAATTATCTATCCAGAATAACTCAATTTCGCTATCCAAACGGAACAAAGAGAATAATTCAAAACACAACCAAACACAAAATCACTTTATCCTTATTTTTACTCATTTATGTTCGAATAAATATATACTAAAAAATAAATCATATTCTGTATTCAAACGGAGGCTTAAAGTTTCACTAACTCCAACACAACTTGAGAAAAAAAAACAAAATAAAAGGAAGAACGATTATAAGAATGGGTGCAAAACTATGTCCATAGAGGCGTAGAGTTAAAAGTAAACAAACATCAGTAGCTTGTCAGTCAATTATAAAATGTACAAATCTCAATTTGAAATTGTATATGCACGAATATATGGTCTTCAACGTGGACTTTTCACAACCACAGGATCTCTGATGAAGATTTGAAGCTTTGTTGTAGTCTGGTGACAGTCCCAAGTTGACTATACACGCGCTGTATGCTGGATTGAATTTTTTTAACAATAATTATCAAAGTATTTACATAACCTTGCATAATAGTTTATACTTCATTCGATAAATATAAAATTTTAAAAATATCAAAATAGTTTATATTTTTTTTAAGAATAAAGTACTATTGTTTCCCTCAATGGTACAGCCTACTTCATGATTCTTCAAAGAAGTCCATGGAATCAAGTGAATACTTCTAACTGTGCAAGCGACAATGAAGGAACACATGAAAGAGGAACAACTGATATGTTGTGAGAGGTGACCTGAATAAACAGTGGGCTTACATGATCAAAGCCACGTTAAAATTGTCAAAAAGAAAAGCAGAATAGGTAGTGATACTCCTCAGAGTTCCATTCCAACAGATTGAAAAGTGTAGGAGCAGCAACAGGTTAGAGAGAATAGATGATAAATCATGCATTTATGATGCTGGGAAAAGCCATGAAATGTCAGCAGCTCATTGGAACGGGAAAGCTCTGGAAGGCAGGTCGATAAAAAAGTGAACCGATGATAAAAGATGTCACCGACTAGAAAAGGGAGGACAATCACATATCTATTTACATGATCCAATTTACAATTACCTCCAGCTGTACTAGAGAAAAGTACAGACAAGGAATGATACTATAAAACAAACTGTTTAATGGATACAAAAATGAACAAGCAAATACTTTCAGACAATTAGACACGCAGTCCAAGGATTCAGGATACGAGCACAAATACAGAGAGGAGAGGAGAGGAGCGAGAGAAATTTTTTAAAAAACAGGGCAGATAAATCATTTACGGCTTCCAATCAATGGGTATATAACAGAGGATGCATATGGGCAGATACTCCACAACACAAAAATGAAAAAAAAAAGAAGAAGAATAAAAGAAAAGAAAAAGAGCTGGGCAATGCGCCCTTTTCTTCAAAGAGTTTCTGCGGGATCCAATATTATAGTCAGATGTCCAATGAGTCCTACTGACTTTGAGGGAAGCCATCAATAATCTGTATCGGGTAGCGGTGGACGCAATCCTCCCACGGACTTCCAGGAGAGGGCTTAACGTTACGGAGGGCGTGCCAGACAACACTGTTGCACTTGAAGCCGCTGCCAAATGCAATCTGCCAGACTCGGTGACCACTGCGGATGCGCCCCTTGGCCTCGAGGTAGGCGAGTTCATACCAGATGGAGCTGGAGGATGTATTACCAAATCGGTGGAGAGTCATCCTTGATGCCTCGACGTGGGAGGGGAGCAGCTGAAGGTTGTTCTCAAGCTCGTCAATCACTGCTCTTCCCCCAGCATGGATGCAGAAGTGTTCAAAGGCGAGCTTGAAGTCGGGGATGTACGGTTTCATGACATTTACTGCGCTTTTCTTGAGGATCTTCCTGGCAACGAGGGAGGCGAAGAAGAGGAGCTGCTCGGATATGGGGAGGACGAGAGGCCCAAGGGTGGTGATGTTGGCCTTGAGCGCCTCCCCTGCGATGGCCATCAGGTCCTTGGAGAGGGAAACGCCGACCTTCCCCGCGTTGTCCTCCTCCTGGTACACGCACCTGAAAGCACGGTCATCAGCTCCCCGGTGCGTCCTCACCACGTGGGCAAGGCGATACTTGGCGCGGGACCGGTCAAAGCGACGGTTGGAGAGGAGAACCGCCGAACATCCGACACGAAAGAGACAGTTGGGGATGAGCATGGATTTGCGATTGCCAAAGTACCAGTTCTGGGTGATGTTTTCGGTGCTGACGACGACGGCGTAAGTAGATCGGTGGACCTGCAGGAGGTCACGGGCGAGGTCGAGGGAGATGACCCCGGCGCTGCAACCCATCCCGCCAAGGTTGAAGGTGCGTATGTTGCCGCGGAGGTGGTAGCGGTTGACGATCATGGCGGAGAGGGACGGGGTTGGGTTGAAGAGGCTGCAGTTGACGACGAGGATGCCGATGTCCCGGGGGTTGAGGGACGTGTTGCGGAAGAGAGAATCGAGGGCCCCGAACATGACGGCCTCGGCCTCCTCACGGGCGGCGGCCATGGAAGGTTTTGGGGGGAGGTTGTGGAGGGCGTCGGGCAGGTAGGTTTCCTCACCAAGGCCAGAGCGCTCGAGGATTCGCTCCTGGAACTGGAGGGACGACTCGTCGAACTTTTCGCAGAGGCGGGAGTGAGCCATGAAGCGGTCGGGTGGGGCGGAGAGGCGGTCAGGAGGGCGGTAGCACGCGAAGTCAACTAGGTATATGGGGCGGGGACGGGTGGACAGGTAAGCGGTGGAGGCGAAGACGAGGAAGGCGGAGGCAACGAGGACACTGACGAGGTGGTCCTGCTGGAGGGAGAGCCAGAGGCGTCTGAGGTCGTCGGGACTGGCGCGGGATGCCTCGATAAGAATGGCAGCTATGAGAGGGATGAGGAGAAGGGCCAGAATGTGGGATACCAAGTAGTGGTAACCCAATTTCACGTGCCTCAGGTTCACACTCTGCAGGAAGTCCGGCAGCACCCTGCGGCCCCTCCGCCGTTGCTGGTGGTGGTGGTGGCGGCGGTGGTTTCCACCCATATGAACACCTTGATCACCGCCGTTCGCAATTGTTCCTCCTCCTCCTCCTCCCCCCATGGTCGAATGGGCCTCACCCTCAGAACTCTAAAATTAATAATAATAATAAATAATAATTACTGATCGACTAGCAAGAGATCGAATCCACTCTTCCTCACCCCCTCTTCTTTTGCAGCGGGCGGGGGGAAAAAAGGATAAGGAAATCTATTTAATTAGCAGCCCGCCTCTTCACGTTCTTGTCGCCCCTCCATCTTCATCGGTCCGCGTTTGTTTCTTATTGTTTTTATTATAATATTCTTTTTATTGTCCAATACTTTACGGTGATGTTTTGTAAATAATATTATATATATTTATTTTCGAAATAGTAATAAGAGTCAAAACCAGAGCGCGCTCCCCTCTTCGTTTTTCTTGTATTAAGTCTCAACGTCACCAGTGACAGTAGTAGTCTAACCAAACTAGAAGAAAGAAGCTTCTACGATGCACCCTTTCACACGTTCTTCGTGTGTATCCAATAAAATAATATTACTTGTATGTTTTTTCAATCTTTGGCTGACGCGCATGGGAAAGGAAAGGAGGTGAAACACGTTACCAGACACTTGTTCGATACATTTTCTGATGTCTGCCCTTTCCCTAATATGATTAATTTTTTGGACTATCAATCTATATATCTATCTGCTGGAGGTGGGTAGGTGGCCTACTTCAGAAATCATCCATACATGCATCTATCACCCTCACGCCAAGACAATATATCGGATGAGATTTCTCCGCTTTATCCTCTATCGCAAGCAAAAGTTGACGTTTTGGTCGTCATTGGATGAGCAACCAGGGCGAGCCTGCGTCCGGTTCCACCACGTCACTACCTTTCGTTCTTTTTTTCTTTTCTTTAAAACAAGGACCCACACCGGAAGAACATGCAAAGATGCTGAATAAAAAACCACACCAAGAAACAGGCTAATATGGTCCATACGGCCAATAAGAAAAAAATAACATTACATTGTTTTTTTTTTATTGTTTGTTTTTTGTGTTTTTACATCATTTCAACGTTTCTATCCCCACTCGTATTTTTGGCATCATTTCTATATTTTGTAACTTCCTTTTTTATACAATATAAAAATGCAAACTCTATGGTCTAGTTTACACTATAAGAGATATGTCATTTATCAAGGAAATATTTCCTTGGTAAATGTCATAATTTCGTTGGTGAAAATGTTTACCAACAAAATATTTCCTTGTCAAATTCGTCACAGATACCCCGTCGGTAAATGTTTTTATCAAGGAAACCTCATTTTTCCTTGAAAAAACATCTCCAACAAACTGTTTCCTCGGTAATAATGACTTTTACTAGCGAAGTAATTTGTCGGTAGATAAAACATTTCGTGGCTAATTCTTAATTTCGTCGGTAAAATCTAAGTATTACCGACAAAATATTTCCTAGTAAAGGATCACAACATTTTCCTAAGGGCCCGTTTGGCTCGGCGGTGTGGACATCCGCTTTTGAAAAATCGGCTAGGTGGTGAAGAAGCGGTGTTTTAATGCGTTTCAAAAACCGAAAAAAATAGCCTTTCATCGCCACCACTTCCCTTAAAACGCAAAAGCTGAAATTCCGTTTGGATGGGAGGTAGAGTTTGATAGTTTTTTCAAACGCAAAAGCCAGCCTAACGCTGAGCCAAACGGGCCCTAAGTAAAAGTTAATATTTACCTAGGAAATATTTCCTTGGTAAAAGTTAAAGGTTTAATACTGAATTTGAATAAAATCAATAAATTAACTAAAGTTGTTCGGATACACCGTGTCAAAGATAAAATACATAGTTAAGAGAATCCAGTTCAACTTAATAAATTCATCTACACCACATCCATGATAAAATACAACTAATAAACTAAGTTAATTTTTTTCATCATTATATTATGAAAAAAAAAATCATCTACACCACATCCATGAGAAAATACATAATAATAAAAAAAATCATTTAGAGAAAACTAGAAATAAACTAAGATACGTCAACAATAATAATAACAATTTGCAATAATAAAATCATTCTCTTTCAACGTATATTGATATGCCTTGTATCTTCTTCCTGGAACTAACAGTTTGCAAGTTTCATCCAAGTTTTTCTGCAAATTTTTTTTGTGAATAAATATCAGTCTCATAAATCTTCAAAAACAAATGCAAAATGAAATGATCCAACCTCTGTGTTGTTAGTCTAATTCCCAAGTTCGATGGTTGGATCTGAGCATCTAATTTGGCTTGAAGTTCCTCAAATCGTTGTTAGTTATAGAAAAAAGGACACATAAGCTTAGGGTCCCAGTCACCCAAAGCAGCATTGCCTTGAGCCAACCCAAAAACAAAGTTATTTGAGCATCTAACATCAAAAGATAGATTAAATGCAGGAAGCCAAAAAAAAGAAAAAGCATCTAACATGTTAACTTGTACTCTGACTTTTAGTTTAAAAAAAAAGCTCAAAAGGATCTGATATGAGAAGGATCATTCTGACCAGGAATAAAAATGTGGGTACCAGAGCACAAATGTTAAATCTTCCTCTCACCCTCCTCTTGATAATAATGTTCTTTTGGAATGTAAACTCCACTTTTCCCACAAGCAGATACCTCTGGTTAAACAAGTATTTTTATTAGCGATGAGAACCAAAATGTATATGGGTGGTGTGATCAATTTTTCCAAGGAAAACCCTCTCAGAAAAGAAAGGGTGATGAAATCCAATATTACGATCATATACCTGCTTTCAGCCGATCAATTTCAGCATAGATGTCCTTTATCAATGTTGATTTCATCAACTTTTGACTCACCTAAGTATGTCAGTAAAAAAAAGTTTAAAGTCAAGCCTTATTGGCCATATATAGTATATCAGTAGTACCAATGAATCATAACTAATGCAAGCAATAATTAAAAGAATGTCATCACATCTCGATAATTAAAAAAGATGGCCAAGCATAGACAATATGCAGCAATAGAAATAGTCAGCAATAAGTAGTCCTGAATGCTGGGGAATGAAAAGCAGCATGACTTAACCTCTTGTCTAAATGCTTATTGAAAACTTGTCATTCTAGGAAACAAACAGAATGAAATACTCAAATGTAAAAACATATAGCAACATTCATCTCCAAATTTTCTAAGAAAAAAGGTAACAATAAGCTCAGTTTAGAAGACCACATCTGAACTTGATAAACAATAAGATAACATAAATTATAGGACATCAAACTTTATAGAATAATATGTATAACTATTATGAAAATAAAAGGGTGGAACAGGAAATACAAACTGCAGGCCCACTCTTTATGTTTTTTTCTGTGAGATAATCTGATGTACTAAGAGTCTCATCAAGACAGTGAACAGATGGTGAAACAGTAGCAATACATATAAGTCATTGTTTAACAAACATGTAATCAACAGATCATTTGGAGTCAAACCTATAGGGAATGAAAAAATAGAGATATGACAGTGAGCCTACAGTAAACAATTCTGCTCCAAGTATAAACAAACTGTATATCTTCCTACTGTCTATATAAAGACCCACTTCCATTTTCCAGCTATTTTATTGAATGATGGCTAAAAAGCTCTTCATCTGTGTCTGTTTTTTTTCACCCCCTCCATGAGATTCAAAGAATCAAACACCATCAACAAAACCAAAAGAAGACTCCACACAAAGCAACAACAACAAAACTTGAAAAAGAAGCCCCAAAATGCATTAAATCCAAAACAACAATATAAGACAATGTAATGATGGTGGTAAAAGAAGATGAGAAGTAACCTGTTGTATGTCGACGTAGAGGAAGACGGAGGCGGCCGTGATGGATCAACAGTGATGGACAATGGAGGTTGATGGCGTCGACAACCCTAAATTCTGAATCACCAAATCATCAAAATCATAAACCCTAAATGAGATCCACTGTCAAAGGAAGTAATCACGCACAGAGGGAGAGAGATAGAGAGATCTAAACCACCAAATCATCAAAATCATAAACCCTAAATGAGATCCACCGTCAACGAAAGTAATCACACACAGAGGGGGGAGAGGAGAGTCTGAACCACCAAATCATCAAAATCAGCAACCTTGAATGAGATCCACCATCAACGGAAGTAATCACACACAGAGGGAGAGAGAGTAATGACCAAGGTGATGACGATGACGCGAACTTCGGCGATCAGGCGGTCGGAGGCAAGCTTCGAAGATGATGGTGCCCGCCGTCCGTCAAGAGATAGTCGAAGGCGGGGCCAGTGATGGTGAGGGTGCCGACGACAACGATTTCACAGAGGAGAGCAATGATTCCGTGGAGGAGATGACATATATGGAGAAGGTGCAGACGTTCAATCGAGATCGTATTGCATTAAGGGTTGATGATTTGGGATTTCAGGAGAAAAGACGATTTAGGGTTTTTAAAGTGTTTAGATGATTTTGAGATTTCAGGAGAAGAAGACAATTTAAGGTTTAAAGTGGGTTTTGTATTTACCAAAGGTGGTCATGAAATTTACATATATGCCACAACATTTGCCGACTTTCCTCGGTAAAACTAAGTTCTTTTAAAATTGAATACAAAAACAAATGAATAAAATAAATGCATATTTATATATTTTGACTGAGAAAGACTTTCCTCAGTAAAACAATTTTTTTTTATGAACTGGTAGACAATTGCTACATCGATATATATATATAGAACGAGGTTACAACATCCAAAGCTTAAAGAAAAAAAAAACCTAGAAGCTTACTAGATAGGGAAAATAGATGAGATATCTACATCCACCCGATCAGAAGAAACTGATTAAATTACCTCAATCGCAGCGACGCACCCCCCTTTGTGTAATTCGATTGTACTAGCACCCACGATGAATTTACCCCAGTCCCTGATAAAGCCTGTCGTGGTATCCCAAAGGTTCTCCATGTAGAAACGTTGGCCTCGGAACACCACTGCATTCCTCGTGATCCAAATCGCCCATAGGCCAGCCGGAACCACCATCCGACGTATCTTGGCATCCACACTACGATCAGCCTTGTTGGTAAGCCTTCTCGTCGCTTCCCAGAACTCACCCCAAGAAAGACTGGACAGGCAATGGTTGCACATAGAGCTCAGCTTCGACCATTAACATCTAGCCACCACGCACTCTCGGAATAAATGATCTACATTTTCCTCGCCTCCGTTGCAGAGGACACATTGCGTAACTATGTTGGGGCACCACTCCGTGATGTCGATGAGTTTTCCAAATGTCGCAGCCAGCTCCGATGCGCACCCAGCGCCCATCCAGTGTAGGGGAAGTCCTGTAAGCTGAACTTTCCAATGGTGCACCGTGGCCGGCCTTCCCCCCATATTCGGACTCCATCCTGACAGGGAAAAGGACGCGATTCCATCAGACATGGCTCCGGCCTTCAGCATGTCTTCCCTCACCTCCGTGTTAGGGACACACACGATAAACGTGCCTTCCCCAACCCGACGTACCCGTGAGCAAGCGTCCGTACCCCAACGCGACCGCATTAAGTCCTTCACCACCGCCAGCGATGGTTGGCAACCCTGCGCTATTGTCAAGACGCAACCGTTCAGGAATCGTGCCGCCGCCGTTACCAGACGGGATTCCGACAGCCGCAAAAGCGGAACCGCCGATGTCGCACGCGGCGCCGTCTCCTTGCATACAAAGAGCGGGACTCTGGCAACCCGATACGACCCCGCGCGGTGTCCCACCTGCATGCAGTTCCAGCAGACGATGGGATCGCGGCAGTCTCTCCTCCAATGTCCCCTCCTCAGGCAACGAAAACATCGGAGAGAGGACTTCTCCCTGCCCGTGGAAATCCGCTGCTGCCGCCTTGGCCTAACAAGCCGCCAACCCCCGACCTCCTCCTGCTTCAAAGATTCTTTGTCCCCCACCGGAGCCTTCCCCTTGAGGTCGACCCATCCCGCCTCACCACTCGCCCCCTTGCGACACCATTCGTCCCCAGCAGCCAGCTTTTTCGCATTGGGAAAAAAAGTTATTTGCTTCTAAGACTCCTCAGTAAAACAATTAAAAAAAGAACAAAATATATATTTGAAAATTTTATACTTTTACCAAGGAATTATTTTCTCGGTAAAATTGTAATTCTCATTGAAGAAATTTCCTCAGTAAATTATTTATGACAACGTATACTTGTACCGAAGTAGCATGTCCTCGGTAAAAGTTGCACAAATGCGACGAAATATGTCGTTAATAAATAATGTGAAAAATATGAAGAAAATTTACATTTTTTCTGAGAATTAATTTCCTCGGGTAAATGTGGTATTTGCCGACAAATATATTCAGTGGCATAAAAATTACAAATTTTTTTTAGCAAAAACTAATCATACTTTTCCCGGGGAAAAGTTACCCCGATAATAGTGATATGAAAAAATATATTATTATTTTTAGTTTTATCGAGGAACAGATTCCTTTTTAAATGTCTATTTGATCGAGTTCTTCGACCCCCTAATAACCTACGAATTTGAGATTTTGTTGGTATAAGTACACAATTACCAAGGAACATATTTTCCTTGGTAAAAATTTCCTGGCTAAAAAGAATGTTTCTTGTAGTGTTAGTAAATGAATAAATATTTAAGATAAGTTAGTCTAATTTATGAGGATAAAAAGATCATTATTTTTATATATATTTACATTTGGTAATACATTTTGTTATCCTTATTTTTTTGTGTTCTTATTCTTAATTTTGCATTTGGATCACATGATGTAAAATATATGATAACTTCAATTTTTTTTTTAAAAATATGAAGTCTATCATTTCTATTAAAGATGCATTATTATTGTTTGTTTTGATTTTATGATTTTTTTTAGAATGGCAGTTATAAATGTTGTCAATGTTTTACAAAATTAGGTTAAAAAATAGAGATAAAGTCTATTACACCTTTTACCTGAAAACAAAATATCTCAACTTTTTCTCTTAAAATACGGACATTTGTTTATGCTTTATCATTTTATTTTCTTATACCATATGGGATAACATGTGATTTAACTAAATTATTTTCTTATCCCAATGTCAAACCAGGCATACATGCTGGTTTGATAAGAGATTAAGTGTTGGGATAAAGATTAATTATGAGAATAAGTGAGTGGGAGGACAACTTATCCCCGTTTGATATAAAAAATAATTGGGATAAACTACAGATAGTTATTCTTATTTTAAAATTTGAAAATGGAGATATTTTGTTGGATAACATTTATCTCCACTTTTTATCTCAAATTTGACAAATGTAAATATGAACAAAATTGATGGACTTTTTACCCCTAAAATTAGGACAACTTATCCTCAAAACCTTATTCCCTTGCTAAACCAGTCCTACATGTTTTATTTTTTTAAAATCATTTACATCATGTATTTAGGTTTTTTTTTGGTAAAATCTATTTAGGTATGTATTTTACAGGAGGTGAAACATATAGTCCAATGAATTAAATTATAACATTTATGAAAAATGTGAGAAATTTTAACAAGGTGTATACTTCGTCACAATAAGTGAAGGGCACTAACAAAGTATATAAAACTGTGTGGAATTGCAAAAGGATTGAGTGTAACAAATACTAATATTATTGGATAATGTTAAGGACAATCCTATGGACAATCTCACAATTTGCAGATATTTTATTTATTTGTTAAAATAATTAATCTCATCTAATTAGGTATATGACGCATATACCTCGTTGAACCTTTACTAGTGCAAATAAAATGGGTTTGGTATGTATTAATTAAACTGGGGAGGCCCACCATACAATACAATTTTGTTTTTGGTGAAAAGAAGCTCAAAGGGCATTCAGTGCATTATTTACAGTAGAGCTTTGCTACACAGGCCCTAACAAATAGGCCCCTCCCACAAGCCCCTTAATGTGTCAAAATCTAATTGGTTATTTTGACACTTTTTGCAAAAGGGCAAAATAGCTAAATACCTTATTGCCCCTAATTAAAACTCACCCCTCGTTTCACGTTTTACCTCTTTTTTTTTTTCCACTCACAACCATCTCTCTCTCCTATTAAAACACATTCCATCTAAATTTGGGTTTTGAAAAAAAAATTGAATCGAAAATCAGAGCCCAATAACTCCCTTTTGTTTACAACGATGAACAAATCCTGATATTTCCTTCAGAAACGATATAAAAACAAAAGAGTTCTTCCGGAGGATTCAACTACAACAAAAAATAGGTATGCTACCTTTTTTTTTGTATTTCTGAAAACGACTATGTTGTTTTTGAAGATCGTGTGATTAATTACTTTTTTTAAGGGGTTTTTTGGTTTTAATTCAAATAGATACAAAATAAACCTGATTTTTGTATGCAACCTTTTTTTGGTATTTCTGAAAACAACTCTGTTGTTTTTAAAGATCCTGTGATTATTTTTTTAGGGTTTTTTTAATTCAAATAGATGCAAAATGTAACTAATTTTTTATACAGAAAACTATAATGTATGGTTAACTTCTATTTATATTTGTTATTAAAATGTAGTTGACAAAAAGGATTACTGTAATTAGATTTCAGTTACATGTATTTTCATTTTTGCTTGGTAGTTGATATGAGCATTGTAAATATGTAACCAATGTAACTCACTTTAAGTAGTTTGTGGTGTATATAAGTGAACAACAAATGTAACTAACTATGTCAAACATATTGATCATGTAATTTTTTTTATCAATTTGTTTAATGTTACTATTATAATGAAGGTAACTGTATTTGCAATGTAATAAATTGAGATTAATCATTCAGCTAATGTAACTAACTATTAGAAAGAATTTTCTGTGTTGAGTTGTTCAATGATAATCTCAACTATTATGTATGTTCAGTGTTTTATGAAATTTACAGAAAATGTAACTTACTTTCAATGTAACTAATTTTGTGTATGCATAACAGAGCACTCATACATTAAGGTGTGTTATATGTTTACATTTGTATGAAATATAATACCAATTTCTTCAATCCAAAAAATTTGTGTAAAAAAAGTGGTTTATGTTGATTTTGAAGTATTATGGAATGTAACTATGTTTAAAGAAACATAATTATCTATTTACCGAAGGTGAACAAATACAAATAATGTATATTCATTCAATTTGTTTAGTTATTGATGTTATATGGAATGTAATTATGTTTAATTTGTAACTAACTTTCATTAACATAAGTAAATATAAACATTTATTTAAGTTCGTTTGTCATTATTTGTCTTTATATTATCATTATATGTTTTTTGATGTTACTGTTGTACTGAATGGAATTAATTTTTCTGAAATGTAACTAAATTCTTTCAACATGTGAGCTATTTTTTATTTTGATTGATCTGTAAATGCAGTAATTGTAACTAACTTCATACAATGTAACTAGGTTACATATGTGTATTCTATGATATGTAATCATTTATTCAGTATTATTGGAATGCATTATAGTGAATATATGTCTCAATACTGTAACTAACTTTGAGTCTTCAACTTTACTTTTCATTTTCTGTAACTTTACTTTTCATTCAAAATATAGTTTTCATGAATTATGCAGACATTGTGTCTGACATCATACAAATGTAACTTACATGTACTACACAGATCAGAATTAATGAAGTGCTTCGACTGGGTGAAACAATGCAACATCATATCTGTGAAGGACTCACCTCATCAACCCCAGTTTAGGTAAATATATTTTTCAGTAACACATATTACAGACAGAAATATAGTTGAAATAAATAAATAATGTATTTCATTTATTTTCTAAATGCAGTGTGGATTGCGGGACAATCATCATTGAAATTATGATATTGCATATTCATCAAGAAAAAATAACAGCAACCATGACTAGGAGTAAATTGAAGTACATAAGTTCTCACGCATAATCAAAATATTCCTCAATAACGGGCCCATAACATTCACTGAAGAGGACCACAGAGTTTCAACAATGCATTTTGATTACTGAACTGATGTTTTATCAATTTTGTGTGAATATGTTTTGTAACATGTGTTGGTGAAAAACAGAAACTAGTACAAATGTGTGATGATGTTTTTAACTGATATTTATTTTTATAATTTTGAAGAATGTGAAATCTAAAACATTGCTTCGTTATTCTTAATATGATATTTCTGGTTTAACGTTTGTGGTTTAGCACTTACTGTCAATATATGTAGCAATAGAAATATTTATACTGACAATGTAACTAAGTATTAGAAATAAGAATATGTATTTTCAGTATTCAAAGGAAGTTACATAATGTAGTTATCTTTGAATGTAACTTACTTTGTGTCTTCATATCTATGAACAAATATTTATATGAGGTTATGTATATGCAATCATACATTTCATTAGATTGACCAGTGTAACTTGATTTATAATGGAAATCAATTTAATAAGATAGTTACATTCGGAAGACGATGAAGCTAGTTACAATAAATATTACAAAACATCAATATAAAAGTTAGTTACATTTTCTGTAACATTCAAATCCAAGTTAGTTACTATACTGTAAAATGTAACTGAATAACACATTGCAAAAAAAAAGTTCACTAAGTTAAATAAACAAACTTATAATATCATGTCCATGGAACGATAAAATATAAAAATGGACAAAGGACAAAACAAGAAATCAAGAGGCAGCATGTCCAACATCTTCACCAGCATTCTGCATGTTACAACTTTCTGTATTCTTCACTTGCTTTTTTTTTTGCTTGAAAACCTTAGGTGTTTTCTCTCTGGAATATGTAGCTGAGTCCCCAATGTTTCCTACCAATTCAAAAAGATAGTTACAATAAAAAAAATGTAACTTAGATTATAATAGAAAATCTTAATAATAAGTTATTTACTTTCAGAAAACGATTAAGCTACTCACAAAAAAAAAATAAAACATCAATGTAATAATTTTTTCACAAACGAAGAAGCTAGTTACAAAAAATAATACATAAACAACAATATAATAGTTAGTTACATTATCTGTAACATGGTCTGTGTATGTAATTGACTTTTAAATGCCAAACATTTACAAACGAAGAAGTTAGTTACATAAAATAATACATAAACAGCAATATAATAGTTAGTTACATTTCTGTAACATGATATGTGTATGTAATTGACTTTAAAATGTCAAACAATAGATTAATCAATGTATTGAAAAAACACATTTGACAACATAAACAACCAAATTAACATAAAAAAATAGAAGAAAAAAACAATTAAAAACCTTAAATATAAACAAAAACCAAATTTGAAGCGGCAGACATTGACATAGTATCCAAAATATTCAAATTTTTTTCCAATAAGATCAGACGCTAAAAAGGTCATAATTTTCTGTCTCAAAAATTCAAACGAAAATGAAGAAGATGATTCAATTGAGATCAATTCAAAATGTGAGAAAAATAAAAAAAGGAAAAAAACACTAATTAATACTCCCAACGCACGGTTCTAAGAAAGGAAATATTAATGACTGCATTTATTTCGTTGAGTGGTTACAAAACACAAATAAGGGTATAAACGAGAATTCACACATTGCCATGTCATGGGACTTATTTGGGGCTTACGAATTGGGGCTTGTCAATCATTTTCCTTTAGAGTATCTCAAATGGGCATGTTAACTAATTAGTTAATGTCAGATTTTTATAAAACATGTAAAAATGTTGCTCCAATGAAAGTGTTAGAAGAAAGCTAAATGTGGGCCCCACCCGTCATATGTTATTTTTTAAGCTAACTGTAGTTAGTGTTTTAACCAACCAAATATAGACCCACCATTCAAAAGATTAAAAAAATATTATTTTGGGTGTGTGTAAAGGTTTGTGTGGGTGGAGAGATGAACTCAACTAGTTATTTAGCTAGTCCATTGAAGCAACAACAACCAACTAAATGATAGTGTGGTAAATAAATGTTTAATTGATGGATAAAGTGATGACATGACATTTTAATATTTTTGTTAGTTAACATGTCCATTGGAGTTGGAGATGCTCTTATATCACTTATACAACAGGCCTGTACATCAGCTTGGTAAGGCCCAAAAAACTCAGCCTTTACCTGTTGTATACGTAGTACAAAGTGTGAAAAAACTGGTGCCAGTAAATTTTTTCCCCAGTAATGCATCCGTAGGCATAGAACACTGTTGTCTTCGTGCTTTCCGCGCAATGCACTCCGGGCCACAAACATATTGCCGATCTAATTTAACGAAAATAGTGCTACATATTTGATTCCCAGTGGTACGAATTTGACTTATAAGATTGAAAAGCTGTAGAGGTCCCTTAACATTGCTATTTAAAATTTATACCATCTGCTATGAGTCAGAGCATACAATGACCTTTTGGTATTCCCTCACCATACAATACGATTTCATTTTTTATAGGTAGGTAAAAATTTTATTGCATGAAAAAAAGTTACAATTTTTTCTTTCTAGTTACAAGATGGATGACCCTGAATATTAGTTACACCATGGTCATGCTTGTTGCAGCCTAAATTTACAGATTATAGATATTTATAATCGATTATAACTTTTAGATTTTAGATTTAAACTTTTCTAATAATTAGTAGACATGTTTATTGTAACTAGATGAGATGTTTGTTAGAAAAAGTTGTAAATAATTTTTTGTTGTGTAATTATCAAAAATACCCCTTTTAAATTGTAACATTGAAAATTTGATTTATATTTGATAAAATAAATTGGTATTTATTTATATAATCAAATTTTCAAATATTAAAAGAAAATTAACCTATCTAGCCCACTGGACAAAACAACCTGGATGGACACAATACAAGGCTTACAAATTCACAAAAAAGAGGCCCACAAAGTGACAAAGGAGGAAGGCCCATTTTCTACGGGCTTATAAAAACTAGAGATGAGTGCTTGTCATGTAGGCTGGGCTGGGTGTTTAGTGCCTGATTTGGGTAACCTGTACGAAGGGGGTGAGCCGTGGGGAGCACCAATCCTATTAGCAAGGGGTACCATGTGCTCCTCAAGCAAGAAGGAGCCCCCTATCTTGAATTCCAAACCCAAGACAAACTCATGATGCATAGTGGAATAATGTGAATGGATGCTCATGAATGCCATGATTAGAAAGTTATAAGCCTTTGGAAAACCTGTGTTGGGGAACTTCATTTGCATCCTCATTGAGAAGGGTGACAATGGAGGCCGGGGGTGAGGTCCATATGGCCTTAGTTGGTTCAACAATGCCAAGGCAGTTCGGGCAGGATCTTTTTGGAAGGCAAAGATTCCTCTCAAGGTTAAATGTTTTTCGTGGCTTTTACTGCAGGAGCGCTTGGTCACGGGGTGTACCGCTCAAAATGGATGCCTGACGCCATGAGAGCATCCACACTTTGTCATGCCAGGGACGAGACGATTTTCCACTTATTTTGCGAATGCCCAGCGGTGGTGCGTTTGTGGGAGTTGGCGAGTAGGCTTGCGGAAAGGAGCTTACATTTTAGCACTATGGGGGATCTTTGGGTGACGGCATTGCGTATGAAAAAGAAGGGGGATAACAACAGAGCCGGGAAGGTTAGACTCTCTATTATCCCGGCCTGCACGTGGGCGATTTGGACAGAGCGTAACGATGTCATTTTTAGAGGGTCGAGTTTTTATTTTGATAACTTATGGGAGCGGACTCGGCGTTACATTATAGAGTGGGGCGTGGCGCTAGCGGAGGCTCCAGAGGTTAGAGTGGTAGATGATCATCTTTGAGTGATCGAATGATGAGTTTGGGTTGGGACTTGGTAAGGACTTGGTAGAAATCTTTTCTACATGGCCTTTGCCTGTCTCTTTTGTTTACTCTCTCTTTTTTTTCCTCATTTTCTTTGTCTCTTCTACTGTTTAGACATGCTCTATTTTATACTCTCTTATGAAATAGAAATGCCTGCATTCACTCAAAATAAATGCCAAGGTTGGCAAGCTTATCTGCCACCCTATTTCCTTCTCGAAAAATATGGGTAATGATCCAAAGGGAGAGGGAGCTAAGTTTCAATAGGATGAGGTGAACAAGGTGCTTGATTCTAGGGGTATCCTTTGCTTTGCCCAAAATAGTGTGAACAACTATGAGTGAGTTTGATTCAATCCACAGGGGGCCATTAAAGTGAGGGTGTGCTTCAAACCATATCATGAGCCCTCGATAAAGAGCATATAATCCAGCAAACATATTTGTATTACATGCAAAGCCAAGGAGAAAGAGACCACTGTGATCTCGGAAGGGCCACCCGCCCCGGAGGGGCCCAGGTTTCCCTTTAAGGCACCATCAATGTTACATTTAATCCAAGGGGGTTTGGGTTTAATCCATTTCACTTCAATGTGGGGTGTAGGTGGGGGCTTCGGATCGTCTGTGTTTTATCACAAGATTGTTTCCTGTAGCAATCAGTAGAAATATGTCACCTGTAATGAAAAAAGTGACAATCTTTCCTCACTCATACGTCACCCACAAATAACTGTCAACCCAAAAAAGTGATTACGTTCCAAAAATACCCCCAACGCAGATTTTCTCACCCCCAAAGAGTTTTTACTCTCAAAGTCACATCCCACAAAATTTGATCCTAAAATAAAAATATCCCACAAAATTTGAAACCAACAGCTTTACCAACTTTTCTTATGCCTCTCTTCATATGCTCATCAAAGAAAAACCACATATTTTAAAATTTTGATTTTTAGATGTATGTTTTAGTATCTAATATGCTATTGTAAGTTTTAATGTAAAATTTTAAAACTCTGTCCCATGTTAAATTTGTGCAAAACTGTTCATACATAATATAATAGTTAAAAAAAAAAAGACAATGCTTAAGCAATCATAACACTTGTTGATCTCATCTCCATACACAACTAAAAATGTGGATTTGTATTATCATTAAGTACATAATACCTGCCAATATATGATCTACTCACAAAAAGATACAATTTTGTTCACATAAGCAGAATTTACAAATTGTCCCACTATTGACACCAAAATCTAGTTTTATGATATTTTCTAAAACATATCTGTAAGCCACATATCAATTTATAAATATATGCCAAAAAATACCATATCCCATAGTTTAAGTGTTTGGAAATGAGGTGAAGTTTAACTCCTAGCTATAATATATGTAGACTTTTAATCACAACAAAATGTTAAATGTGCGCTCTATTGTCCTCCATTCATGTGTGTCGCATTAGTATTTGTCATATGGCTAAATTGAGTGGTAGCAACAAAAGCTTCTTGTTCCTGCATAGAAAATAAAATATAGTAGTGTAAACCGATCCAACGTTAGTTTATAAAAAAAACACCAAAACATGATACATCTGATAAAGTAGGTATTGGAATTTTTCAGTTGCTCCTACAGGTGAATTGGTCTCACATGCCTAAAAAACATTTTTTTTTGTCAATAGGTTAGCAATTGTTAAATAAATATCTGTGAGTTTCCAATTGTTGGTGTCAATAATGTGTGACAATCTTATCCATATGGATAGCTTTCAGGAAGATTGGATGGGTTGCTTATAGTTTGTAGAGGATTTTGAGTGTTCTTACTTCTCTTCTTAGTTGAACATTTTTCAAGTGGACCTTTCAGCCTTTTTGTTGGTTGAACATTATTCAAGTGGACCTTTGAGCCTTTCAACCTTCAAGTGGACAATCTAAACAATGACATTAATCTGGCTCACCATTGTTGTACCATTGATCCGTCTTCTCCTTGTCCAATGCCGTACCCAAAGAATGAAGAAATACTTCTTCAGTTGGTGGTGGAGCCCCATAGGGAAAAAAAAAAGATTTGGGAATTTTAGATGTTAGTGGGATATGATGGAGTACTTTGAGAAGCCGCGAGACGTGATTTTTCCGTAGGCTTAAGTCAGGGTTTTTGAGGTTCTTTTAGAATGTAATCAATTTTTTTGGGTTGATAGCTATATGTGGGTGACGTGTGAGTGAAGAAAGATTGTCACCTTTTTTCCATTACAAGTGGCAGATTTCTATTGGCTGCTACATGAAACAATCCTGTGGTAAAACACAGACGATCTGAAGCTGTAGGTGGGGATGGGGTGGAGGGTAGGCCAAGTAAGGTAATCAACTTGGCAGACTGTGGATCTAACTTCCATTTGGAACCATGTATGACAATTTGTAACTAGTTGAACATATTTTGTAACTGTACATAATGTAATTTTAAACTGAAAAAATAAGGTGGGATAGTTTAAGTATCAAAGTATGATGCTGCATTGGTTAGGGGTTAAAAAAAAGGACCAGAACGTAGTGGTAAAAAAAATAAAAAAAATTCAGGAACAAAAAAACATAAGACTGTTGATCCAAAGGCATTTGAGCAATTCACTTTAAAAAATTGGTGGTGTTGGTTGGATGGTTGAAAAAAGGGGTCATTTCTAGGGTGGGAGTATCATTTTCTCCTATCCCACATAAATCTAAAGTAAACGCCACAATTGTGATATCGTCAGTGACATCAGTATTTTTGCTTGTATGCATAAAAACAAGTACTAATGTCCAAATTATTTAATTTTATTGATCATACATTATGGTGACACATCGGGAAGAGCAATTATCCAAATTTAGATAGGGAAAAAGTTGTAATAATATTGTCATATATCTGCATTAAAAATAAGGGCCCAACTAAATACATCCTATTGGTGAGAATCTCACCCGAGAAAATAAAATAAAAAAAGGGGTAGGCCACTGCCTGAAAAAAAAGAGAGAGGGAAGGAAAGAAAGAGAGAAAGAAAGGGAGAGGGGCCTGAGAGGGAGATGGAGGACGTCACAACGGCAACGGTGGTGATCCACTGCCTCTCTTTCTCATTCTCTCTCTCTCTCTCCCTCCTCCTCCCCCTCTGACCACCCCCTCTGCCATTGTCATCCGGCCCCCCACCGCCGCTGTCCGCCTCCTGCGCTCCTCTCCTCCCTCTTTCCCCCTCTTTTCCCCATCCCCTACGTCGCCGGCACCTCCTCCGCTCTCTTCCGCCACTCTTCGGAACCCTTAGCCACCCCAACATGGCAACACCCCTTCTTTCTCCCTCTCTTCCTTTTGTTTTTAAATATGTAAACCTCACCCCCATAAAAGACAAATACGGGGTGGGGTTGCATGTTAAAGGTAGGGTTGCATATTAAAAGGTCATTTTTTTAACTCTCCCCTAAGAATAATCAAATGGTTCAGATATTACTGTACACTAATTGATGTAGCACGATCATGAATCATTCAATCAATGTTGAGAACCACTGAGGATTATGGATGATTTGTATTTATTAGTATTTTAATTTTATTTATTAGATTTATCATATCTTTTTTGGATAATTAAGATTATTTAATATTCAGATATTATTCAGATATGATTTTTTTAAATTTTAAGTTAGGATTTGAATTTGAATTTTGAATTTAAATTCAAATTTGAATATTAGTTAGGATTAAATAAAGATGTAATTGTTATTTTTGCAGATTTAGTTAATCTGTTAGGATCATAGTTTATAGTTTATAGATTTAGATAATTAGTTGAGATCCTAATCTGTTAATGATTCTCTATTCTATAAATAAACTTGTAAATCAATTGATTATTTAGAGATTTATTGATTATTTTGAGTTTATTTATTTTCTCTATTGTATTTTGTTAGGAGGACTAATATTTACATAGAACTTTCAATTATCTGGTATTTTGTTAGAAATCAACATATCTTTGAACCCCAACATCCCTCGCATTCTTATCTTGAAGAATCAACAACATTGTTGGAGCCTGCGAATTCGCATCTTCGATCGAATTAGCAGAAGAGCGTATTCGAACGCTTTACTAATCAAATGATTTCTAATTTGAGGAAGTCAATAACTCACCATCACCACCACCATCACCATCATCTTCCAATAAACTCCAAGGGAATGCACTTATTATAACAAAGATTATTAAAATACATGCATCTTCAAATAAAACCTGGAAATGAATATTTTAATGAATTCCCATGGTTTCTATTGACTAGCCTGAACCCTCCTCCAAACAACTGTTAAAATTAAAATAAATTATATCGACTCAGATCTCAAGTGGACATGAATATTAACACTACTAGTCTTTCCCACTCTGCCTTTAAAAAGTGTCCCATTTTCATCTCTGTTTCCCACTCTGCTTTACACCACCAAAGATGGGAGGAGCAACACAGTCCCTCCACGACTGCCAACCAAACCCATACACCTTTTTAAATCGCGCTCACATCCTTGTCTACAGTCTACACATGCGCCATCTCTGCCCTTCTCTTCCGCCAAACCCGCTCCCTCTTCAACTTTCCCACCTTCCTCTCAATCGCTCTCTTCATAGCTGATGTAATCTTCACCTTCATGTAGGTCACCGCCCAAACCTTCCGATGGCGCCCAATCCGCCGGACAACATACCCCGAAAACCTCGCTAACATTGTTTCAGAGGAAGAAGAGTTGCCGTTGTTGGACGCGTTTGTGTGCACGGCGGACCCTTACAAAGAACCTCCCATCAGTGTCGTGAACACTGCTTTATCGGTGATGACAGTGTTTGATTATCCGATGGAGAAGATGTCAGTCTACGTTTCGGACGACGGTGGTTCCGAGCTGACCCTCTTCGCTTTCATGGAGGCCACCAGGTTCGCGCGCCACTGGCTTCCCTTTTGTAGGGAGAACAAGATCCAAGAGAGATGTCCGGAGGCCTATTTCGGATCCTTGGATGGTGAGCAATCCAAAGGAATGAAGGTAAACAATGCAAACATGTGTTTGTACTTCTCCAAACAAGAGAATTTAGTTAAATCTTATGCATTTGTGCGCTGATACACTCGGTCCGTTTTGCAAAGGACTAGACACATCATTTCCCTGTGGTTATTGGATGATCAAGTGCATCCCGTCGGTTTTTCAACATTAAGAAATGAATTAATAAACGGGGATTCATTGTTTTTTTTAAAAAGTATTTTATGCAGTTCACTATATTAATTGATATATATGTCACCTAGGACTTGTACGAAGAAATGAAAGGGAAGATTGAAAGAGCTGTGATGCAAGGCCGTGTGACCGACGATCTGCTAGATGGTGAAGAGGCACGTATAGCTCTGGAGAAATATTGGACGGCTGAATTCACTCGTCGAGATCATCCGGCAGTGATCAAGGTCAAAGTTGGTCAAGTTTTTTAAGTGTCTCAATGTTTTCACCTTCTACTATTATTATTTGCGTACAAAGGATGATTTGTTTGTGCGGATCATTGTTGGTACTATAGGTTTTGTTGGAGACCAGTGTAGATGTGGACATCACAGGACATCCATTACCCAACCTTGTTTATATATCCAGGGAGAAGAAACGAGGGGTGGATCACCATTTCAAGGCCGGTGCCCTCAATGTTCTGGTACATTTAAAAAAAATCAATTCCATGACTTCAAGAGCTTATATTAATATCTAAAATGCTTTACCCCCCGTTTGGGGTGGAGAATAAAGGGTGGATAGGAGAGAATACAGTAGAGTAAGCCCCAAACACCTGTTTGTTTGACAAGAATAAACCTTGATAGTTATGTCTGGATAAGCTAGGATAAGGTTTGATAACTATTCTAAGAAAATGGTGGAATTGCTTATCAGGGCTTATCTATGTCAATGGATAAAAATACCCTTCTCTGTCATTTTAAAATATTTATCTCACCTAACACTCTCTGCACACATTCCAAAAACTGTCACATCTATCATATCACACTCATATCTCTTATACTTATTCCCAAACACAAATAATTTATACAGGGGTATAATTGTCATTTAAAAAGTCATAAACTTTATCCATCTCTTATCTACCACTTATCCTTATTTTATTCAAGGTGAACCAAACAACAAAAAGATCAATTTTACGTTTCCCAATGAGAATAACAAAAAAGACAACCAAACAAAAATTTACCTATTCAACATGGATTGTTATCTATCCCAGTATAGCTATCAATGTCGAATAACCTTATGTCACACCCCAAACAGGCCCTTAATATTTTTAATACAAATGAGAATCTTAACTTCTAAGAAAGTTAATTTGAAAACCATTTATCTTTAGAGGCTATATTTAATGTCTTTTGGTCTTGAACCATTTGGATGAAGTTTTGATTAAATGTAGATGAAATTTAAGAGTCTGAATCCAGTCAGGACTGACTTCAGTCAATCCTGTCAATACTAAATTATACAACCCACTAATTGAACTATACAGCCTATTAATCAAATTGCACAGTTAATTGTTAGGTATATGTCCACTGTCTTATTTGATACTAATGATACTTAGTAATTCATGCATGTTTTATTTAATAGTTGATTGGATCCAATAAGAGAGTGAAAAATAATTGATTGGACAATTCGATTAATAATTATATAGTTCGGTACAGAGAGATTTAATCGAAGCCAATCCAGGCTCGGAATCTAGTAGAGACTTATTAGTTGACTTACTTTTTCCATATGTACAAGTTACATGTAAACAATGTCACATGTCAACACGTGCTTACTTTTTCCATATATACAAGTTACATGTAAACAATGTCACATGTCAACAGGTGAGGCTGTGAGACAGGTGATAGACCCAACCTCCTTAGATGCCTCTTGGATAACTGGTGGGAAATTGTACATCACCACAAAACAAAAACAAAAAAATCTTTCCAGCTAAAGATAGTTTTGGAAGTTTGTTTGATAATAATACAAATTCTTCCGTCTGGAGTTGGACAACACATTGGCGGCCAAGAGCTAGTCTTACACTGTTATCGAAGTTTTTATGTTTATGTTTCATGATAATATTTTTAAATCCTCCGATCCAAATTATCTCATTGGTAAAAAATATAATTCATCTTATTGCATTTATTATGTAAAGAGGATAGACCCACTACCCGACTTGATCTTTTCCACCACCCAATATTATCAAAATGCCATTATTTATATTTTTTTGTCTCCCTTCCCACTACCTAGTTCGACAGTGTCCAATCGAAGTCTTCTTCACTGGACGACAGAAGTTTGTCGAACTGTCTGAATAAGTGTCGACAGAGGCCCAGTCGAAGTGTGTTTCACTAGGACGACAGAGATCTGTCGATCTGTCTGATCAATTGTCGACATGAATGTGTCGAACCCTTCAAAACAACAACTCTCTTATAAGAATCAATCACTTATACAATCATTTAAGTCCTTATGAAAAACAAAAATGTCATTTAAGTTATTTAAATCTTTTTGAAAATCATTCACATATATATTTATTTAAGTATAAGAAATAAAAATATCAAACAAAGAGTTATTTGAACTAAATAAACAGTAAACATTTAATATTGAAAAAAACATTATTTTCTTTTCTAAACAAGTGGAGTTTGTTTAGAAAAGACTCCACTTGTTTAGAAAAGAAAATAATGTTTTTTGTCTATATGAAATGTTTACTGTTTATTTGATCTAAATAACTATTTGTTTGATATTTTTGTTTCTTATATATATAAATGATTTTCAAAAAGACTTTAATTTAAATGACATTTTTATTTTTCATAAGGATTTAAATGATTGTATAATTGATTGATTCTTAGAAGAAAGTTGTTGTTTTGAAGGGTTCGACACATCCATGTCGACACTTGCTCAGACAGATCGACGGATCTCTGTCATCATAGTGAAACACACTTCGACTGGGCCTCTGTCGACACTTATTCAGACAGTTCGACGGACCTCTGTCGTCCCAGTGAAGAACACTTCGACTGAACGCTGTCGAACTGGGTAGTGGGAAAGGGAGACGAAAAAATGAAATAAATAATGGCATTTTCGTAATTTTGGATAGTGGGAAATAGTAATTCGGGTAGTGGGAATAGCTTTGCCCTAATGTTATATTAACCGTTCACTATTAGTTGGACCTTCTCTTCCTTTGATAAGGAACAATATTGTATTTGAGTTTTTGATTTTACGGCACATAAAATAATAGCATCTTCTATCAAATTTATCCCAAAATTGTTTGTATAGACCACATAACATTGCATTTTTGTCCATATATTCAAGGCACATCCATATTTCGTATGATGCATTTATGGAAGGGAACATAAGTACATACTCTATACAAAGGAAAATGTTGACTAAGCTTGTGTTTCTCTTGAGTAACAAATTTTTTTTCATGTGTTCATCATTGTTACTCAACAAAGATGAGGGTATCGGCGGCCATGACTAACGCTCCTGTTCTCCTAACATTGGACTGCGACATGATCTGCAATGATCCCCAAGCACTACAGAGAGCTTTATGTCACTTGTTGGACCCCCATGAAGAAGCCTCCCCAAAGATCGCCTTTGTTCAATTCCCACAGCGATTTCGTGGTGTCGACAAACATGACTATGCCAATGAATTCAGTAACATCTTCCGGATCAACCCCATGGGATTGGATGGGCTTGGCTGCACCAACCATGTTGGCACAGGGTGCTTCTTCCGCCGGCGTGCACTCCACGGCCCACCATCATCGGTCCCAATGCACACAAATAGTAATTGCAGTGAGAGATGTGGGAAGATGATTAATTCTGAGGCCATCTTGAGAATGGCTCGTGACGTCGCGAGTTGTGATTATGAGCATGGAACGAAGTGGGGATTGGAGGTGAGACATCAAACATTAATTGTAGCATACAATTAAGCATACAATTAACTAACAACTGATTTATATTTAGTGATTAACTAGCAATGAGATCTATTTCAATAAATTAGATGGTTGTGCATTACAATCAGTAAATCATTATGAAGCCATTCAATATATTTCAAGGAAAAATTCAAATAAACCCCTATAAACTCCTTGAGATCCATATAACCCCCTGAAAATACTTATATACATGTATATCCAAATAGCCTATTGAGTTAAACTATCATTGTCAGATGAGGAATACTCTGTTTGGCTAACCTGATTGAAAACACAGTATATCAAAACCCCTTACAATGTGTTAAAAATGCGAAAAAAATCTTTTATAAATGATGAGTTTACTATCTGAATAGATTATAAAACCCTATACAAAGAAGTAAAATCATCATCTATAAAGAATTTTTCGCATTTTTAATACATAGAGTTTTTTCGTATATTATGCTTTAAGTTAGGATTAACCAAACAAAATATTGCTCATCTATACATCAACTAAAATTTAACCCAGTGAGTTATTTGGATTTACATAAGTCTTTTCATAAGGTTATATAGAATTGAGAAAAAGTCATGGGGTTATATAGATTTCAGACAGTTTGAAATGGGTTGTATTGAATTTTTCCTTATACACGGAATTCAGAAAAAGTCAGATATTATAACCATTATATACAGTAAATCATCTACTTTCTATTTCTTATATATACAGTAAATCATCGGTTTTTTATTTCACTATCGGTTAACTTTCATTCAAATATGAAAAACAGATTGGTTTCCGGTATGGATCACTCGTGGAAGATCTCTATACAGGATACCAGCTGAACTGCGAAGGGTGGAAATCAGTTTTCTGCGACCCCGACGAACCGGCCTTCTTAGGGGATGTGCTGTCGAGGCTCAATGATGCACTAAGCCAAAACGAGTGGTGGATGATAGGACTCCTGGAGGTTGCATTTTCCAAGCACAATCCACTAGTTTACTTCATCAAAACAAATCCCGTCGCTGGCTTTGCATTCGCCCACTACGCCTTCTATCCTATCTGGGGAATTCCCATCATGGCCTATGCCTTCCTTCCACAGCTTGCGCTTTTCAATCAAATAAAGTTATTCCCCAAGGTTTTGGATCCTTGGTTCTTCTTGTACACATATATTTTCATTATGGCTTACTTGCACGACATGGTGGAGTTTGTGTCATTCAAAGAAGGAACGCTGATGAAGTGGTGGAACCATCAGCGAATGTGGATGATTAAGGGTGTCACTTGCTTTCCTATCGCGTTGTTGGTATTCTCCCTTCAGAAGATCGGGGTCTCGGCTGCCGCTTTTAATGTTACCAATAAATCACTTGATGATCCACAGAGCATGCGTTACGAGAAGGGGGTGTTCGACTTTGGTGTTTGGTCCCCGTTCTTCTTGTTGCTTGCGACGACGGCAGTGGTGAATTTGGTGGTGCTGGTCGTGAGTGTGGTGAGATGTGTGATGGAGGGGGGATTTGGGGAGGTGCTTGTGCAGGTGTTTTTATGTGGGGGTGTGGTGGTGAATTGTTTGCCTGTTTATGAGGCCATGATGTTCAGGAAAGATGGAGGGAGGTTACCTGGAGGAGTCACAGCTACAGCTCTGGTTTTAGCTTTGGGACTCTTGGTTGTTTCTCACTTCTGTTTCTGAGATCCAAAATGATTGAGGGGGCCTTGATTCGTATTTATTTGTAAGAAATTTATTAAGAACATACATGATTTTGGTCTCCAATAAAGTTAATGACCATGCTTAGATATTTAGTGAGATTCTCTGTTATTATGTTTCATCTCATTTAGAGGCAAATTCCCCTGCATCTTTTCTAGTCTCTTGTTGTCAGCAAAATGTAAATTAAAATTAGTCAATTTAGTTGATGGTATCATTGATTGAAAGAAAAAGATTCAAATTCTGGATAAATGTGAAGGAACAAAAAAAAGAAACAATAAATGAAGGCGATTGATGTGAGTACTGGTCATCTTACCCTTCAATTAATCACATAAATAAATAAAAAAAAAGGATTTTTTAGTTTTTATTTCTGTAAATAAATATGCCTATTTAGCGATTGATCCTGTCTTCATTTTTTTTGTCTCCAATTTCAACCACGTATTTCGTTTTTAGTCTTTTCGCTAAACATCCATTAGATTTTTAAATGTGATTTATTTTAAAATCTCTCTAAACTATATTATTTAATGATCAGTACCTCCTTTCTTCATATCTTATTTTAAATCCTCAATTTCAAATGCATTTTTCTTATTAGTCCATGGAGAAAATTCTGTATGATTTTGTAAGTATTTTAATATTTCAAACTTGTATACAAAATGTTTGATGAAATATCTAAATCAAAACTGTATTTGCATTGTTAGGTGTTCAATAAAAATTTAAATGTTATTCAATATTGGATATGCTTATCCAATCCGAGGTTACACTCTTTAAAATTCATAATATCTAGTTGGATTGATTACATAAATAGAAATTTTTTTATTACATAAGCAAATTTTGAGGATTTTTTATTATTAAATTTTGGTTTAAATAATTTTTTCTTGTTTAAAAACTGAGAAATATTAAATTAAATATTTTGAGTTTGTTTAAAATTTTTAATTTAAAACTTTTTATTTCATTAAGAAAATTTATCTGCAATCAATGAAAAATTCATTTTGCATGGTTCTAAAATTTTATTTATTTAGATAATAATTATTTTATGGGAATCTAACATATTTATTATATATATATATTTAACATTTAAGAAACTAAATTAATTTCACTAAACAACTATCAAAGCAAATTCAGTTTTGGTTTAGATATTTAACCAAACATTTTGTATATTAATTTCAAATCAAAATACTTACAAAATCATATAGACATTTTGTCCTTAGACAAAAATGAAAAAAAAATGTTCGAGTGGGGACTAAAAATGAAATATGAAGAATGGATGAATTGATTACTAAATAAAGTAGTTTACAAAGATTTAGAAATAAAAATCACATGTTAAAAACTAATGGTAGACGGAGAGACGTTTGGCGAAGGGATTAAAAATAAAATAGGCAGTTGAAATTAGGGAATTAAAAAAAATATGAAGAAGGGAGGGATTGTTCCCTAAATAGACATGTTTGCATGGACAAAAAACTCAAAATCCCATAAAAATGTAACCTCATGGTTTTGAAATTTTGTAAAAATAGCACTCCAATCAAATATTTTTTTATTTTTTATTCTTAAAAAAAAAACAAAATGGAGGCACTATATATATATATATATATATATATATACGGCTCTTCTTTCTTTTTACAAAAATTGGTGCCTCCCTTTATGTACTAAACATAAAGAACTCCGTTTCATAAAAGAAAAGGCATTGAATTTCCACCATTGAAATAAAAAAATCTCAGTCATTAATATTTAATCAATGAAGAAAAGGGTCTAGATCCTTTGATGTTTTTTTTTTTTGGTATGATCGTGCTTTGATTTTTGATGTAGCGCGATCATGGACCATTCAATCGATATTGAAGACTAACAAATAGATGATGATGATTGATTTACAATTTTCATAAATTTTGAGTTTGTTATGATTTCTTTTCTATTTTTAGAATTTGAATTTGAATTTAGTTTTGAATTTTTAAATTTAATTTCAAATTTGGATTTAGTTAGGATTTAGTTAAATTTATTTGTGATTTGAAATATTTAAATATTTTTTGAAATCCTAGTTTGTTAGGACTCTTTATTCTATAAATAGACTTTGTAATCACAAAATTAAGAAGAAGATTTGATTAATAGAATTTATTTATTTTTTCTATTGTATTTTGTTATCCTATAAGGATTAACAATTACATTGATTTTCCATCATTTCTTGTATTCTTAGGAATCAACAAACTCATTGAAGCCCATCGTCCTAGTATTCATCGCAAATCAACAACGTCGTTGGAGTTTGCAGATCTCACATCCCTAAAATTTATTCAGGTCAGCAGAAGTGTATAGTTCTACGCTGTACCAACTGTAGGAATACACTCTTTTGCTAACCCGATCAACCTTCAGAGATGAGAAATCTCGAGGCTCTAATGACGCTGTTGATTCACAAAGAATACCAGGACAATGGACTTCAACGAGTCTATTGATTCCTAAGAATATCATAAATGATGAAAAATCTATGTAGTTGTTAATCTTTCTAGGATAACAAAATACAATAGAGAAAATAAATAAATTCTATTAATAAAATCTTCTTCTTAATTTTGTGATTAGAAAGTTTATTTATAGAATAGAGAATCCTAACAAACTAAGATATCAACAAATCTCTAAATCTTTCAAGTCACAAATAAATCTAATTAAATCCAAATTTAAAATCAAATCTAAATTTAAATTCAGATTCTAAAAATAGAAAAGAAATCCTAACAAACTAAAAAATTATTAAAATTGTAAATCAATCATCACCATCCATCTGGTAGTCCACAATGTCTATCGATCGGTCCATGATCACGCTACATCATTCCCTCCCTCTTGAGAAAAACTCGTACTTGAGTTTGGTTGAAAAAGTTGGTGATGTAGTCTAAGCATTTGATGACATGATTTACTTATGAATTTTATGCAATTAAGGTCCATTATGGTCGAGTGGCTATGGTTAGTGCTCCTTGTAAGATTTTGATGATAATCCAAGAGTCATAACCATGATAAAAATGGATTCTCAAAATTATGGCAGCATGAGCGAAATGCTTCTTGTGATTACTTTTTAGATGATGAAGAGATATGAGAGAATTGAATGGGGTCAAATATTTGAGGGGAATTCTTAGGCTTAGTCTCCTCCATCTTTTCATCAAAGATTGGTGGAATGTCTTTTTTCTCATTTTCTTCATCAATGATTGGTGGAAAGTGGTCTGCCTCTTCAATCTCTTCACCGAAGATAAGATAGAAATTAAAGCTCGCCTCATCAATCTCTTTATCGAATATAGGTGGAAGCTTCACCTCCATCTGTTGTATCAGCGCATCGAACCGCTCATCCATTTGCATATTCATTGCTTTGGTGAATTGTTGAGCTTCCTCACGGTTGTAGGCTTCGCTAAATCGAATATCAATCTATATGATGATAACATGCCCATATGCTTCATACAAGATAGATTTTATAATCGTAAAATAACATGATGCCGAAATGTATACATATATTATGATTTTCAAATAATATTAAGACATCCACTCACCTCCAATCCACGTATTACAAATCGATACATGTGCATGAACGCTACACACTCCCACATGGATAACATAGCATAACAATTATACAATAATAAATCAGAAACAATTCAATTATGACTCAAACCACTGACAACCAACTTACAATAACACTAAGTCCAATAATTTCAATCCAATCAATTTACATACAAATAATAATAATATCCAATTAATATTCATTGATCACACTAAGCCAAATTAATTGATTTAAGATCCAATTTAAGTTGTCAAGATTAATAAAATTATAAAAACCCACAAATCAACTTATACTTCATTAATCATCAATTTGGGATTCCTTTAATCTTTAAAATTCATCAAACTTGGTCATCAAGCTAAATATTTGAATTTTAATAAACTGCACAAAAATCTTTAAAAAATCATAACTTTATATCCGTAATTCCGAATTGGGCAATTCATGATTCGTTGAAAGATCTTTTCAACACCTATTACTGTTTGTGAAATACAATTTTCCCAGAAATGACTCTATCATCATAAAAAATAACGTCCATACATATAATTAACCCGAAAATAACATTTAAATCCACAAAACCAATCAATCTATTTTGATCTTAAGAAATCCTCAATGATCCATTGAAATATAATCAAATAATCAACCAATTAAAATTGATCAAACCCTAACCCTAATCTATCAAACTTCTTCCCCAAACAATCGATTGACACAATCATCTCCTAACAAAAAATGAATTGAAACCCTAAACAATAAAATCAATAGAAGCATGATTTCTCACCTTAGATCTGGTTACACCACCTACCATCTTCATCTAGGGTTAGGTCATCACCACCCTTCATACATTCTGAGATTTGAATGAAACCCTAACCCAAACATGTTATTTAAAGGGGTTTACCAAAATTGTAAAATGACCCCTGAAGTGTTTCCGGTTTACAATTGGGTCCCAATCTAATTTATAAACAGATCCCTATCCGATTTACAAACAGATCCTTCGAGGCTATTCAAATACAATAATGATTTTTGGGCCCCAATTCATAAGCCCCATCTAAAGCCCCATGAGGTGGCAAAGATGAAATATCTAAATTACCCTTCATTCCCAAATTGTGTTTTCATATTGTAACCGATCCCACAATTAATGGCCCACAATCAATGTAGGTGGTTATGATATGTTTTCTTTTTTTTTGAAAATAAACAATTCAATTTAAAGAAACAAACAGAAAACCCTTACGATCTGTTTCGTCTATACATATTGTTTTTTCCACGATCTTTTGTTTCTTTTTTTTTCTTCTGAAAACAATCATATCAATCGAAAGAGATTGTGATCATGAAACACATATTGATTCATCTATTTTACAAAAATAGAAAATTCAATTCGATTGCAGTTTTGCGAAGATTTCGATTTTGATTTCGATTGCAACTTTTTTTTATCTTGTGTTCGGTTCGTGGAGCAAACATTGGTGATCCATTCAGGTATCTTGAATCTGTATCTGTTAATTCAAATCCAGATAAAACTGTATTCAATCCATTTTTTGAAGGTATTTGTTAATTCAAATCCAGATACACCTGTATCTGAATTTGAATCTCAGCCCATTCTTTGAAGGTATTTGTTAATTCAAATATAGATACACATGTATCTGAATTTGAATCCCAGCCCATTCTTTGAAGGTATTTGTTAATTCAAATCCAGATACACATGTATCTGGATTTGAATCCCAGCCCATTCTTTGAAGGTATTTGTTAATTCAAATCCAGATACACCTGTATCTGAATTTGAATCCCAGCCCATTCTTTGAAGGTATTTGTTAATTCAAATCTAGATATATCTGTATCTGAATTTGAATCCCAGCCCATTCTTTGAAGGTATTTGTTAATTCAAATCCAGATACACCTGTATCTGAATTTGAATCCTAGCCCATTCTTTGAAGGTATTTGTTAATTCAAATCCACAGATACATGTATCTGAATTTGAATTCTAGCCCATTTTTTGAAGGTATTTGTTCGTTCAAATCCAAATACAGTTGTATCTGAATTTGAATTCCAGCCCATTTTTTGAAGGTATTTGTTAATTCAAATCTAGATACACCTGTATTTAAATTTGAATTCTAATTATATTTTTATGGGAAGAAATATGTCATTTTTCGTTCATATGGTTTCACCCAAATCAAAATCCTAAAATTCAAAGTTTTTAGAAATATGTTAGGTCAGGGAGAGGATTTCATGATGCCACCTTTTGTGGGATTCAGTTATGAAGTTTACTTTGAATATTAGTTAGTTATAATTATTTTTAAAATTATAAGAATGGTAGTCTTGTCATTGTCATTTTGGTAGTTAGAAAAAGTCAAATAGGGAACCAATAG
Source organism: Acorus calamus (assembly GCA_030737845.1). Lineage (NCBI taxonomy): Eukaryota > Viridiplantae > Streptophyta > Magnoliopsida > Acorales > Acoraceae > Acorus > Acorus calamus. Next base: position 21,098 of record CM060869.1, on the reverse strand, counting down.
GAGAGTGCCACCTATTGGGCTCACAAATGAGGCTTAATTTCTAGGGCCTAGGTAACAACACCTTAAAAGGTATTCAGGATTCGCAACTATATCCATGGGCCGAATAATTTGACACTTATGCCTCAAAAGTAAATTTTTCGAACTTCGAATCTCACCAAATTTCAACTAAAGTATTTTGAGAATATAAAGATCTACAGAAAAATATAAAATGAGTATTTCAATATTAATTTATAATTATCATAATTATAAATCAAATTGGACCCATTAGGGCCCACCGCCAAATCTGAAAAATGAAATAATTAAATTTCAATTAAAATTTTCATTATATATTTAACACAAATATATAATACTGAAAAATACCGAAACATTACATATTCATACTCGTTACATTTTCATTTTATTATTAAATTAAATATGACAATCAAATTTTTAGATTTGTGGTTATATTACTTTACTTGCAATATGGCATCTCTAGTATGTTGTTCTCCAGTATTAGAAAAGAGGACTAAATTTTTGCTATTGACAGATTTCATAGCATTATGTCTTTTCAAATTAATTTTTTTTAATTTAATGTCTCCTTGCGTGGCACATTGAATGCGATTTTAAATGACAATTGTGCTTTTGATGCATGTTTCCATTCATCCTCTGACAATAGGAATTTATTTTAAAATAGATTTGAAGTTATGTATAATAGAATTGTCATATTGTTTACTGTGACAAATGTGTGGTGTTTGCTACTACGTTAGCATTTTATCTTATGAATTTTGATTTGTCTTTTGTCTTATAAATTTTGATATGCTTGATGATGGTGCTCCTTTGTTATTGAATATATTTTATTGAGTAAGTTATTATTTTTTGGTAGCTCTAATAATAAAATATAGGATTAAATGCATATAACTCCCTGAAAGTTAGCGTATATAAAAAAAAACCTCATTTTTTCGAATATCCATATAACCCCCTCAAAGTTATCGATTAATACAAATACCCCATACTATTATTTTGACAAGTAACTACAGTAGTTAAGTTAACTCAACATAATAAAATTACTAATACACCCCTCCCCCACTCTAACCTAACTTCTCTCCCTTCTCTCCCATCTCTCTCAAATCGAAAACCCCCTCCGTCGTCGCCAGTCCCATCCCTTCCTCCACGAACCCTGCCTCTGCTGCCTCATCTCCTCCTCCCCGCGCCACATTCTCCAAAGCACCCTCAAAGTCATCTAATCTACCTCCCCGACCTCCTCCCCTCCCGTCATCAGATGCATTTATATGTTTTATATGATCATCATTGGCTCACAATGATGTGAGGATCACTGGTTAAGAGAGAAAATAAAAGAACACTGCGGAAAGGGCAACCCTCAAACCAACTTGCCCCTTTGCTTTTTTCCCTTAAATCATCCCCACCCACAAATAAATGGCTACAAAAAAACCGATTGCCCAAAACAAAAATGATCGTCAAGGAAGAAGAAGAAGAATGGGTCCTTTTGTATTTTTTGTGTAAATAGGGGGTTATATGAATATGTAAAATCAGAAAATGGGTCACTTTGGATTTATGGCACAAATCAGGGGGTTATATGAATATGTAAATTAATAGCCGACATAATATTCTCAGAATATTTTTTTAACGGAAAGTTAACCATGGGATTAAATGCTTAACCATGTCAACTTTAAGGGGATTATATGGATATTCCAAGAAATGAGGGTTTTTTTTGGATATACGCTAACTTTCAGGGGGTTATATGCATTTAATCCTAAAATATACTATTTACCACTTAAGGGGACATTAAATTAATGAAAAATTATCTTGTGACCTTACAGTCATGAAATTTTTTATATTGTGTGTCTTTTGTGATATGTTTTAATAAGACCATAAATTCTCTATATCAATTCGTCTATATTTTATTTTAGGGATTTTTCGTTTTAAGTCTTCATAAATTATAGGATTTAGCTATCGATCCCTCACTGTTTCATATTTAGGTTTTAGTCCCTACATTTAAATGATATGTTTTTTTTTAATCCCTGGGAGGGACCTATTCCTAAATTATTTAGTTTTCTTTTTAGTCATTGAGAGGGACCTATTCCTAAATTATTATTTAAATGTAGGGACTAAAATCTAAATATGAAGAAGTGAGGGATCGATCGCTAAATCCTATAGTTTACGGGGACTTAAAACTAAAAATCCCTTTATTTTATATGCTTTGATTGCGGTGATCTATTTTATACTCTTGCGCATTTAATAATAAGTTTCAGTATAGATATTATGTGGCATAAAGACAGAGATAACATTTAAACAGAGATAATGTGTGTTTAATATATAATTACTTATATAATGACTGCATGCATTTAAATGTTTGATTTTGGTCGTGAATATGTGCCTGTTAATATGCTTTCCATTTTAATCGATTCAAAAGAACAAATCAATGGCTATTATTATTATTATTATTATTATTATTATTATTATTATTATTATTATTATTATTATTCTTGTTCTTTCCATTGTAGTCAAATTAAATAAATTATTATTATTTTGTGTCTGTAATAATGTTTTAATTTGTTATCAGAGCTTGGTTTTTTATTAGCATTCCAACGATTAGGTGAAAGAACATGGATATATACAATGCAATCAGATCTCTGAAAAAGATTATATCAATTTTTCAAGGGCAACAATATATGTTATATGAGACTATTGGAATCCTATTACATGAGGCTATTAGAATTTTCCTCTAGATATTATATATGGATTTATTATTATTCTGGATTTATTGGCATTCTAGATTCTTTTATATGAAGCAAGCGAATTACATATTCTTCTACGGATATTATATATGCTGGTTATCAATTCAAGAGAGAATATTATCTTATACTGGGACTTTTGATATTTCGATGCATATGGCATGAATGTTATCTTGCTTTCATATTTTATTGAATATTATATTCTGAATTTTGTACAAGAAGGAGCATGACATATAATCTGTTTAAGGTATGTGCAAACCTTTTGATCACATATTGCATACATTTGTTTTTGTATGGTAATCATGTTCGCATGCGAATAACTTTGGTCAAAGACATATTTTATATATTCATGTCAATGTGTGATTCTGTGTAACTCATATATTTATATGACAAATTAGACCAAGTTATGAGAATTAAAAGCATGTGGTGTGTAGAGAAAACTAAAAAATGTAAGTGGATTCTATTTATGTTTTATATGAAAAATAAATGATCATTTATGAGTAGAGATTTATTTCACAATTATCTCTTTATTAGAAATGCCATGCATTTATTCATAGAATAATTTGTGAATCCATATTAATGTGGGGATTATAAATATGACTAAGTTATGAGAATTTAAATTATGTCATTCGTGGAGTAAGCTTAGCATATAAAATTGTTGGCGTATATATGCTCTTTTTTTTTATTAGAGATATTTGTTTCATTATTAGTTTAAATTGAGAATTTGATGAATATATTCATGATATAATTTGTGGGGGACATATTTGAATATATGAAATAAATGAGCATGATGTTTACATCTTATAGCTAGAATGTTAATCAAGTTGATAAATTACGTATTAGAAAAAAACTTGATATATTATAATTATATATTCATCGGTGAATATTACACTTCATAAAGTATGCTATATCATTATTTGTGGGGGTTGTGAATAAATTCACATATATTATTATTATTATTATTATTATTATTATTATTATTATTATTATTATTATACTAGCGAGTAAGCTGGTTTAATTTTTCATCGAGGGGGATGAATACTTACTAATGATAAGTCACCTCAATTTTGTACCCAAGTTCTGTGATTAGAGATCCCATGAAGGAAGTTTAATGTGGATTACGAATTGGCGAGTGACTGGAGGAACACTGAATTTATTAGAGATTATTCTCTTAGTCCTTCCCTATGATGATCAGTGTTCAACTGTAATGGCGAAGACTGAGTTTATACTCTTAATGGGATCAAGGCCTAGAGTTATATACTCGAAGGCAACTCGGGTGAGCGTGTTAGGCGACCTTTGGCGCTCAAACCTTTTTTTCGCTTCACTTGTTACTAACTCGTTACGCTCGTTCTTAAAGGTACCCTTTGAGACCCACCTATGTGAGTTATGATCGTGGGGCCGCGATCTATGAGAACCAGGGTGATCCCTAGAGCACTCATGACACGAGATATCAGCGCACGGCTTATAGCGCTACCTTTAAGGAAAACTGAATCCTTATGTCGTGCTATGTTGTATGATTATTTGAAGATTGAACTAAAATAGCTTAGTACAAGGTAAAATATCCATTATGGTCCCTATCATTTTAAGGGCCCATTTGGTTGTGGGTGGCAAAACTCAGCATTTGTAAAACGCTGTGGTTGAGGATGACACGCTCACCCGAGCACGTAAAGCTAGCATTCAAGAGGAGAGTTTTGTTTGGCGAATATACTAGAGTTTGAGAAGCTGTAAGAGCATCTCCAAAAGCCTCCCCAATGTTTCCTTACATTGTTGGAAAAAAGGCTCCCTATGACATGTAGGGAGCCTTTTTTTATCATTCCAAAAGCCTCTTCATTCTTACCCTATCTTCAATCCAAATGACCCATTTACCCCAATTAACATCTATAAATTATAAAATTTAAACACTACAAGAAATTCGAGCATTAGCTGTGAAATGTTTCGTAGCAAAAACCCCATATTTCGTAGCTAATACCCTTTCTCGACGAAATATGTTCGTTGCAATTATCATTGCAAAAGCCTCGTATCAGAATACAATTTGCTACGACATTTTTATTTCGTAGCAAAAGGAGTTCTTTTGCTACGAATACCACATCGTAGCAAAATGTATTTGCTACAAATATATTTTGTATGGAAAGATGGTATTTGCTACAAAATGATTTCGTAGCAAAAAGAATAGTATTTCCTACGGCATTTATTTCGTAGCAATATATTACCATTTGCTACGAATTTATTCCGTAGCGAAAGGATTCTTTGCACTACGAAATCTTGTTCGTAGCAAAAAGTTTCTTTTAACTACGAAATAATGTTTGTAGCAAAAAAAAGTTTTAACTACGAAAACGTGTTATCGTAGCAAAATAGATGTTTTTGCTACGAAATTATTTCGCAGCTAAAAGTATATTAAATGAATAAAAAAAACAGAAAGACCTTTCCCTGCGAAATATTTCGCAGGAAAAGGTCAAATTTTCCAAAATCATTTTTTTATTTTTCAGCTAAAAGTATATAAGCTGCATTAAATAAACATCTAATTATGATAATAATAAAACCATCCAAGTTTTAATTAAAACTAATCATGTAAATTACAAAAAGTTCTAATATAAGTCAAAAGAAAATACAACAAAAGTAGACATCTCATAGACAAAGTTATAATACAAGTCAAAAGAAAATACAACAAAAGGAGACATCTCATAAACAAAGATATAATATAAGTCAAAAGAAAATACAACAAAAAGAGACATCTCATGGATCTGATGGGGGCAAGGGAGGATCTCCAGAAGACTCAGATGCTGTTGCTTCTAATCCAAGTTGCTGAGGAACTGTAGGCATCTGAGGTTGGGGACTGAGGTTGCTGAGGACGCCTAATTCAGGAAACTTTTGTAGCAACGCATTCAACACCGGTTGCATGGTAGATATGTACTCCTGCTGAGTCTCAAGCTGTACTCGCTGACTCTCCAACTGATCTCGCAACTTCTCCAACTCATCAGCCGCAGAGATACCTTGTTGGTTCCACTACACTGACCAAAAGTGGCAGGGCGTGGCCCCCAACCTAATCCACGTAGGTATCTGACCGATGCCCTAGGACCTGTTGTGTGATCTCCATCTCATCGAGTGATGTTGGCTCCCCCTCGACAGTAGACTGAGATTGTGATTGTCGCCGCTCCTCCATCTCTCGCTACAAAATAGAATTGAATCCAAAAAATATTTTAAATAGACACCTATAAAAGATCAGGTATGTTTTCTTCCTATTAAGAACTATGTATAAAAGGGTTAAGGTGGTAACGTGACATCGATGTCAAGGCTTCAGATTTGAGCCTCACGTATGGCTGCCACACATTGTTTTGATCAACTAGTCACACATTGTTTGGTCAAATAGGCTTTCATGCCCTTAAATTAATTGGTCATGCATGAAGAATCTGAACTGGAGGAACCAATAACTAAGGTAACTTTACATTGTTTATGAAATTCAATGCTTAGAATAGGATCACTTTATGTTAATCCTGGGCTAAAACTCTATATTCGTAAGTCACTGAATATGGAAAAACTTGAACTGACAGAATATGAAGAAGTGCTGGTGGCATGTCAGAGAAGAAGCTCATGAAAAAGGTCAATGTGAACTTGACAATGTAAGATGATTGTTTGTATTTTTGCTTTGTCTGTTGGTTTCTCTCTGTGATCTAACACTAACCTTTCATTTGATGTAGTTCGAAGCGCGAGTGAGAGAGACTTGTAGGGGGAGTGGTTTAGGAAGATATGGTGTTTAAATTCCAGTTGAGTGTTCAGCATGAACTGAGATTCTAGCTATCTACACTAACCTTTCATTTGATGTAGTTCAAAGCACGAGTGAGAGAGGCTTACAGGGGGAGTGGTTTAGGATGATATGGTGTTTAAATTCCAGTTGAGTGTAATGCAGGAACTGAGATTTTAGCTATCTACACTGGGTTGTTTTATATGTTTCTTTTCCTATTTATAACTTCTATTACTCTATAGTATACTTATTAACTACTACTCTTACCATGCTAACCACTTATCTCCTGTCACAGTTTGTTTGATTTGGCTCTCCCTCCCCTATCACATTAGATTCTAGTAGCTGATAACATGGACTATGTGTTTGAATGTCATGAGATGTTGTACCTAACATTTAGGCATAGAAGTCTCATCCACAATAACTGTGTATAATAGCTATGTAAATTTCTCATCCCCACAATTTGACAAAAAATTCTGTAGTCAAATATCAATTTCTAGAGACCAACAAAATTCAATGCATCATGCCTCCATAAAAATCTAGTCTACACTAACATCACGTGCATTCTTTGGTTTGGGATTGTAGGCTTTAAGGGCATGAAAGCATGTTTAACCAAACAATGTGTGTGACTAGTTGACCAAACAATTATTTAGAGTGCTGTTACACTTAGTTTGACCAAACAATGTCTATTTCTAGTTGACCAACAGTTTAGAGTCAGTGAGCAATGTCAAACATTAGAAAACTATGCAAATTAAAAATGGGTTGTTCAGTATCTGCGATACAGTGATTTTCACTAAACAAAGATTTTATTTTATTTTTGTTATCAGATCCAGATATCAGTTGAACAAAAAAAAAACTTGACACGCATAACATATTCAAGAAATCCATGAATGCAGTAGTGATGTTGAGAGAGGGTTTGAAGTTTGAATCCTTCCAGTTTAATTTGGCAACCTAATGTGTTGCTTAGGAGGGAAAACAACACCACTTTTTTTTCTTTTGAGAAACACAACTGTGTGTATATACACACACACATACACATATATAAATCAGAGGTAGATGGAAAGAAGACAAACCAATCCAAAACATACTAAGTCACACACTCCTCTCCAAAGTTTGTACTGTTTAAGTAATTTTCAGTACATAACATATATATTCATAAATAATACAAGTTATGTATGATAAAAATAATCATGTGATTGTGATAAATATATGAATATCCATACATTGAATATATGAAATGCAAAGTTCCATATATTAAAAAAATTTCTAAACCAATCAGATAAGTTGACCCCCAAATGTACATCAGATGCCTAAGAGATCATTACTACTTGCCCCAAAAATAATTATAGATGAACTGGAAATACTAATGGAGGCAACACTAACCCAGGTCTATCAAATGTGTTTGAATCACATATTGAACCCTACATGGCTACATTCAGAGGAGGTGATGTATTGATTAATTTAATATCCAAGAAAGGAATCAAGTGCTTACATGTTTGGCAGCTGCCTCATCGCTAATCCACCCCTTACTCTCACTGAAATGGGTGTCCTTGAACAAGTCCACCGGACCCTGTAGTAGCCCAAGCAATATTTATAATCAAATGAATTAACCTTAAATTGAGTACAATAACTTACAAAAAAATGTAAGTGGACATAAAAATATTTTTACCACTTCTTTCTGCTTTTGGTGCATCACAAAGGCCTTTGATCCCGCCCGATGACCATAAAGTTTCTTCTCTCGATTTGCCTTATTAGTTCTCGACCTTGCCTGCATAAAATAAAATACAGAGTATTATTTTCTTGACACTAAAATAGACCATATTATCAAATGAACTAATTACCTGATAAGTATCAGAGCGAATGAAGTCAACAATCCACCCCCAATCAGCCTGGGAGACTCCTGAAGCTGGGTGGGCCTGTGGATTACTACCCTTGGCTATGAGTTCATTTATCCTCTTCGCGTGATCGCACCGCTGCTGTCGCCAAACCTGACCCAATTGCTTATTGATAAATTCAGTAGCAACAGTGTCCGTCTCATCCCACTTAAACTTATCCTACACAGACAAATTAAGTATCATGATACATATTTTTTTTAATTGAAAGAAATTAATTAAATAAAAACTTCTATTCAAAGCCTAATTAGCACACCTGAAGACGCCTAATCAACTCTGCATAGCTAGTCGAGCTGATGTCCCCCCAACGGGAGAGTCGGAGCGGAGCATGATTGCGACATATCACACCGCACTCAGTGGTGAACATCTTGTTATGCTCAAGGTTATTGACCCTCCCTATCTCACGATCGAATGTCAATTGAATGGGACCATGCAGCTCCCTCACTAGCTTATTAGAGGCGATTCCCATAGACGGGCCCCGCGTCTTCTTCCTTGGCGGGGATGTGGGGGTCGATGGGACCGTGCTATTTGATGCCTGTGTATTTGATGCATGTGTATCTGCCAAAAATTAAAATTGCCCTAATAAATCGTAATTACAGTCATTTTTGAAGTAAATGGTTGATTTAATATCAAATAATTCTCTAAATAATCTTACCAGTGCTGCTCAAACGTGGGGAAGGCTCACCCTCTACCTGTGTAGGCTGAACTTGTGGAGGAGTGCTTTCTTGAACACCACTTGCCTGCGGGGTAATACTCCTTGTTGGGGTACTAACATTTCTTGAGTCAATACTAATCAAACCCCCTCGAGCTTGAGAACCTCGAGATCGTCCTTTGCCTCGCCTACCACAAGATGCCATCTGAAATGTAGAAAACATATACCCAAGTGATATTGTCATAACATAAGGAGGAACCAATAATACACAAATAAGTTAAAGCAATACTACACAAAACATCTAATTGAACATGTTATTTTCTGAAATACATGTAGTACTATCATAAATTCTAATAAAAGCAGCCAACACAAAATAGAATCTAGGTTCATGCTACAGCTCTCCATCAGTGTCATAGTCTTCCTCATCTTCGGTAGAGTATTCAACAAGCATGTCATTCTCCTGCTCTTCATCACATATGAAATCATCTAACAAAACAGTTTGATCATGTTGTGCTAACTCATCATCATGAATTATAGTTGGCTCAACATCTGTTCTGTGAAATTCTTCTGTATGGAAATCATGATGAACCGACCACTGAAGATCTGATGACTCATTCTGTTGGTATGCAACTTGAACAACTGGAGCATCCTCTTCTTCAATGACTTCTTTTTCAGGAATATCCCATAGGTGCCTATGTTGCACCCTCTGTACAACTTTCCAGTCTGATCCTAATTTTGGATCATCAATGTAATACACTTGTTGTGCTAGACTTGTAAGGAGGTACGGATCATTCTCATACCAGTATCGGGAAGTATTAATGCTTGTGAAATGGTAATCTGTTTGTGGCCTCCAACTCTTACTTGGATCTGTGTTATACCATTGACACTGAAATAACACAACTTCGTTGTTATTCATGTAATGGAGCACGACGACTTTCTTCAAATATCCATAGAAATCGATAATATCCTCACCATGCTCCTCCCCGAGTACAACCAAGCCATCATTCTGGGTTTTTCGATTATCTTTCCGATCTTTCACGTGAAAACGCACTCCATTTGCAATACAACCTGGATATTCTGTCACCCTAAGATCAGGTCCACATGCTAATGCATACAGTTGCTCAGATATTTCTTCCATTCCCTGATGATGTAGCCTCTTGATCTATAAATATAATAAATATTATCATTGTTAATTAACCAAGTGCATAACAATTCATGCAAAGACATATATAGTACATAGTTAAATGGATTAAAACTTACATGATTCTCAAACCATGTAGGAAATGTTTGTTGTTGTCTTTGTACAAGCAAGTCCGGGCTTTCTGCCATAAGTTGTGTCGTGTGTTCACTCCATTTTTAATTGACATAGTAAAGAAAAAATATTAATTTCAAATTTGAAGACTCCTTATCAAAACAAAAAAAAATAAATGTAACTTACTCAAAGTAGTGTCTTATCTCCTCACAATTATTCAACACATGCCAGTGAGCCTTCTGCTCGTCCTCCCTTGACAATGTAACTCCTTTGGCAGCACCAAAAGGTCTAGCCCTCTGTGAGAATACAAACAGCCCTTCCAAATCATCCACTTTATCATAATTTCTCTCAGGCCGGTTGAATTTGGTTTCAGTTCCACTAAGATACATCGAGCAAAAGGTCAAAGATTCATTTACAATGTACGCTTCTGCAATAGAACCCTCTGGCCTTGCTTTATTTCGAACGTATCCCTTATATGTGGCCAAATTCCTACAAAAAATAAATCCAACAATTAATATTGTGCATCAAAATTTAAGATTACAGAAATAAGTTTTAAGCATTTAAGTCTATAATTACCTTTCAATTGGATACATCCACCTAGGTCCAACAGGCCCGGCAAGTCTGGCTTCACGTGGTAAGTGTACAGCCAAATGAACCATCACATCAAAGAATGCAGGTGGGAAGATCCTTTCGAGTTTGCACAAGATCATCACTATGCCTTCTTCCAACTTGTCAAGATCAGACTTAAGCAATTTTTTTGCAGTCAATTGTTGAAGAAATTAGATAGCTCTACAAGTGTTGTACAAACATCTTTCTGCAGATATGGTCGAATTGCAATTGGAAGCAATCGCTGCAACATTACATGACAGTCATGACTCTTCAAACCAGTGATTTTACCACCTTGGATGTTTACACCCTTCGAGATATTCGCTGCGTACCCATCAGGGAATCTAACATGTGATAACCACTCCAGAAACTCCTTCCTCTCCATTGAAGTTAATGCAAAGCTCGCATGAGGTTTCACCATTCTTCCTCCATCCTCCTTGATCCAAAGCTCTTTCCGTATCTTCAGATTCTTTAAGTCTTGTCTGGCTTTGACAGTATCCTTTGTCCTTCCCTCAATGTTTAAAACAGTGTATAAAACATTGTCACAGATTTTTTTTTCAATGTGCATGACATCAAGGACGTGTCTTATCTTTAATTTTGACCAGTACGGTAACTCGAAAAATGGTCAGAGATGTTTTGTTATTGTTCACTATTACCCTGTTTGGTTCGGTGATTGAATAAGGCTGAATAGGAATTTCTATTCTAGTGGAATATGAAGGCCGTATCTTTCTCCATTTGGCTGTTTTATGGATGAGTGGAAGAATTTTTTTTCTTCAAAAGACAAAAACCATGTTAAAAAATGATTAAAATAGAAGCACTCTTACATTAGATGGATTTAGTTAGTATTAGGTCTTATTGAAACACTAGCTCAATGTTAATTTTATCATGGTTTTTTTATCGTTTGGAATTAAAATCAGTTGTTGTACAATTGCCATAGCTGATACAAGTGACATGCATCTCCAATCCAATTATTCCATTTTTATTTTATTTTCCACTTCAGTGCCTACCCCTTTATCTCAAAATCAATGTTCCCTATCCCACCTAAAATGAAATCAATGCCAACAAAACATAAAAATAGAACAATTTGAGAAACAGTAGCAAGAACAATAACAAAACTTAAAATTCAAATATACACATGCAGTTAACATAAACAAAGCCTATTTTAAGGAAATTTATTTAATGATCTTGTTGCAAGCTGCTGCTTCATGAGGATGCCTCTAGAGCTCTTCATTATTCAATTTGTTTCACTCAGAAACAGCTATCACCAATAAATATCTACAGATGTTTGGCCATAATAATAAATAAGCCTGAAGGACATTAAAAAAGATGGCCTATTCTATCCCTTAATTCAACAAAGTCAAGTTTTTCTCATTAATGAGTGGGGACAAATTATCAATTTTGCACTTTTGCTTAAGATATCAACATAGTTTTCTTTGTCAACAAAAACTTGAAAGCAACCAGTTCCAAATCAACTTCCTCCAACCCTTTTCTTCTGTTGGGATTAAATGGGAAAAGAATCACAATAATATGATGTGTAGTAGTGTTCAATGGATTTTTTTTTAATGATACATTGAATTTATAGGCTTTTGAAGAAAAGCATCACACGTAAAACATGAGCATCATGGATAAGAAGATAAACACTTTCATCATTTGGTGTGGTTCCGTTACATTCAATCATTCATGTAATCCTAACTCAGTATATAAATTCTATTATGTGAGCATATACCCTGTTACAGTAAATATTCAATTTATTTGAGAACATACTATATGTATATATATTATTAGATAAATATATATATTTCAAAAAAATATACAAATGTGTTGGAATTGCAAATAATGGTTACAGAAGTGATAAGAGTAACATTTTTCCTAATCTATATGTTGTTATATTAGACCAAACATTGAAGGCATACATAAAATTGAATTATCTATCACACAACACACATACACGATTTATGTTGGATCACAATGAGGAGATGAACCCTAATCATTAGTTGTGGTTTCATTACATGCACTCAATCATTCCTGCAATTTTAACTCACTGTATGAACTCTGTTATATGAGCAGTTACTCTATTAAGGAAACTATACAAAGGTAAATATTCAATTTATTTTAATTCCCAATTATTGAAATTCAAAATTCGCTCTCTAACCATTGGGTATGTCCAAAATACTATGGATTCTGTGATAGTGAAACAAGTCCTTGGGTTGACACCAGATGAACAACAGTCCACAAAAATACTTGAAGATTTTCTGAATTTCATGAAGGAATTTATTTCCTTCCCCTTATATATTCCAGGCACACCGTATCACAAGTTCTTTTTTTTAGGCTTGGTAATTGAGGACTTTATTAAAGTAGGGAAAGGATACATATGTACATCAAATCAAAAGAAAAAAATGCAAGGACTATAGAGGAAGTCCAGAGCTTACAATGATGCACAAGATTTTATCCCAACTTCTTGCTATAAAACCCCAAAAATTCGAGATCAAACCCTAAAAAAAAACTTAGATCAATAAACACCAAAAAAAAAATTCAGATCAATAACCAAACCCTAAAAAAAATCAGAAAAAAAAACACTAAAAAAATCCAACAGATCTAAAAAAACCTCAGATCAAAAATACAATCAAGGAAGAGAAAAAGTAGATATAGATCAAGAGAGAGAGAGAGAGAGAGAGAGAGAGAGAGAGACCTTTCAATGTAACCGTTCTTTTTGATAGTCCCCGCGGCGAGGTTGTTCGGCGAAGGTGGTGAGACAGAGGAACGGAGGCAGCGAGGCTGAGGCTTTAATCGGCGTGACTCCACTTGATGCAGTTTTTACGAGCTCTCCGGGTGAATGTTGTTTGGAGAGGCAGCGTCGCGGAGAGAGATTGTGCGGCGGGTTATTTGGGTGTGGCGGGTTATTTGGTTTTTGGGGATTTAGGGATTTCAAAACCAATGGGTCAGTTTATACTTTAAAAACATGTGGGTTTTGTTTTACATGGATTAGATTTTACTTAAAAGTTTGGTGACATTAAAAATATTTTACTAAAAATAATTTTTATTATTTGTTTCTCTAAAAATATGTACAATATTTATCAATGTTTAATACCAAAAATATTATTAATATATGCATATGATAATAACATGATATGAATACATAAAAAGTCATTTTTTTATCCCCTACGTTTATTGCTCTTTCTTGTTCTAAAGATATTTAAAATAAATTTAAATTGAAGATAAAATTTCAATTAAAGTATCAAAGATAAAAGAGATAAATTTAAAATAAAAAATAAATGGCATAAAAAAATAAAAATAAAAAGAATAGATAAGATAAAAGAGATGATTCTGGAAAACGGCATACCTACTCATTTTTCTGTTTCCATTTTCTAGATATAAGGGACGGTTATAAAAATGAGTTTCCTTTAACTACTCTTTTTTTCATGTTCCCAAACATCTATTTTGTAACTACGTTTATCGAAAACTGGCGCATATTAAGATTTTACTTCAAAACAAATGGACCCAATATGACACTGTGTTTGGGTTTTTTATTTCAGAACGAGTCAGGTTGGGTCACTAATGAGTCAGATTGGGTCTGTCATTTATTTTTATTTTTTAGAACTTCATTTTCAGTCTCAATTCTAATTTATATGTGTTGTAAATTTTTTTAAAATAATAGGCATAATGTAATGAGATATATTTATAAAAAAGGAATTGTATAGATGTATTTATAGAAAATGTAACAAAATTATATCGTAATATATACTTTATTAACATGAGCATATGCTATAATACGACATGCCCATCGCACTACGATCAATAGACCCCCACATAGGGTCCGTTTGCTTCGAAGTAATTTCAAATACTTAAGAATTTAGTTTACACGGATAAGCTTTTTCAAGAAAACAAAAACTAAATTGCATGTTCGGTGACAGTGAATTTATTTTACCAAAAATGATTTCCATTGTTTGTTTTTCAGGATAATATTTACATTATATATATCCTTTAAATCTAAACAAATTTTACAGGAATAACTTACAATGTTGTTTCATAAAGTCTACGTGTATGATATAAAAAATTTATTAAAAATGTCAATTATATATATGTTGTTTCATAAATAAGAGATATTAAAATTTATGCATATAATAATCAAATTTATGTAAATCATACAAACTAAAATGATAAAATATTTTAAAATCTACTGTTCGTTGTTTTATATGTTCATATCTATTTAATCTTTGTATCACTTTTATTATATCCTAAAAATTCTCCTATAAATAAGACAATATTCAAATTTAAATCTTTTGTGTGTTGTTTTATATGTTCATTATCTGCATAATCTATCTATCTCTTTCACCATATCCTAAAAAATCTAATAAGATAATATTCAAATTTTAAATCTTTTACATATTATTTTTAAATTTTCATAATCCTTTAATATACTTTATTATATCCTATAAAATCTCTTATAGATAAAGATAATATTCAAACTTAAATCTTATATATAGTTATATCCTATTTAACTTTTAGACCGTAGATTAAAATCGTTATTATAATATGTCCACATGTTCGTACGCCACTACGCCAATTTTCGGATTGTCTTAGGGGTCAAATCGAAAGTTATTTTTACTATTTTTTATAGTTTTGAGTTTATTAGGATTTTATGCATTTGTTAAGATTTTACTATATTTAGATTTGAATTTTAAATAATGATTTGAATTTGAATTTGAATATTAGTAAGGATTAGATAAGGACCTAATTGTTATTTTTAGTTTAATTAAATTGGAATAATCAATTAAGATCATAATTCTCTTCTACAAAATAGGCATGTAAAAGCATTTGATTATTCATATTATTGATTAATAGAATTTATTTATCTTCTCTACTGTGTTTGGTTATCCTAGGAGGATTATCAAATTCATAGAATTTCCAATTATCTGGAATTTTGGAGAAATCAACAGATTTTTGAAGCCTAACGTCCCTGGTATTCTACTTGAAGAATCAACAGCGTCGCTGAAGCCTATGAATTCGTACCTTTAGTAGAATTAGCAAAAGAGCGTATTCATACGCTGCATCATCATTTCCCCAATTAAAAAAATACAAATCACAATTACCAATAAATAAATAAAAATTTGGTTTGGGCTTTGGCTTTGGCTTTTATATGAATTTTTATTATATATTGTTTGTGCTTGCTCCTAATAGAACATTATATATATAATGATAATTAATATATCTAATGTGACAATATTGGGCTCATTAAATACAAGAATAAACGAATAGTATGTAATGTCAAAATGAATATATACTCAACTTTGACATCAACATACCTCAATCAATTACATAATGTCCTATAGAAAGGAGTTCATCAAGCACATGTGTGATCCAAATTAAAATGTTCTTTCAAATATTTAATTACAAATATAATTAATGTATCAAATCGTCTAATTTGATGATGGACTACTGTGAAAAATAACTATATATCTATAATATAGTAATTTTTATCCATTCTTTCTGCTTATACACACCTAAATAAAGAAAAATATATATGAAAAAATTACCACATTATTTGTTTAATATAATCAATAATGTTTTAATTTTATTATTTATGTTTGGAACCAAATTATAGAAAGAATTTATAGCCAAAAGAATCTTAGTTCAATAGTGATGCAATGTATTTCGATTTCATAACAAATTAAAGCTTTTGAAAATTATTAAATAATTTGCAATGAAATTCACTTTCGCAGCCAAAAGTAAATTTTTCGCAGCTAAAAATCTATCTTTTACTATGAAAAAATATACCGTAGTCAAAAGGTATACATTCATTTCGTAGCTAAAGGAGTGAATGTTTTGCTACAAAGTAAAATTTCGTAGCAAAAAATTATAAATATTGCTACAAAATCTCAAATCGTAGCTACAAAATCAAACATTTTGCTGCGAAGTAAACATTCGCAGCTAAAGGTTACATATTTTGCTACGCAAACGAAATTTCGCAGCTAAATGTTACAACATTTGCTACGAAAAATTAAAACTATTAGCTACGAATATTTATTTCGCAGGCAAAAGTTACTTTTAGCTATGAAATTTGATTTCGCAGCTAAAAATTCGTAGCTAATGATCAAATTTGTTGTAGTGAAAATCACATTATATAATTTATCAAACATTGACATGAAATAAAGATCATTTAAAAAATATAAAAAAAAATAAATAAAGATGCTGCTGTCCTGATAGCTTAATTATTGAATTAAGACCTCTAGCTTAATTACTGAATAATTCTAAAATGAAATTAAGACCTCTAAAAAAACCTACCCGAAGCACCTTATTTTGGAATTCTTAATTAGCAATTAATTATCAATGAATTAAGACCTCTAGCTTAATTATTTTTTCCTCTAAAAAAACCTACCCGAAACACCTCTTCAAACATTCAATAATTCTAAGAATTCCAAAAAAAACTTTCACGTAGAAAAATTCAAGTCACATAGTATGCCATCTAACTCAAAGAATACCAATTAGAAATCTATCTAAATCAAACAAAACACACAAAGCAATAGCTTAAATTTTCCACAACCCAAGTCCCCATTTTTAATTCCCATCACACAATAGGTTACTCAGGGTTTCTAGTATTTCAATTTTCTTCAGATACTTTAAGAGAAACAACATAAGAAAAGAATCACCTCATCCATAGAAACCAAAACCCCAAAATAGAAGAACACTTTCAATCCATTTTCAAACACAAAACGAGCTTAATTACAGAGAGAGAGAGAGAGAGAGATACCGGTGGACGGACGGCGGATGGGGCGGACGGGATAAGTTTTGATTTTTTTTTAGGGTTTTTAGGGTAGAGAGGAAGATGGGATACATTTGGGGGAGATGATTTAAAAAATGGGGAGAGAGAGTTGGTTGAAAAAAATGGGGTTTTGTTGAAAGGGGTAAAAACATCTTTTTGCATTGTAGTTTTCCCTACAAGGCTCCATACATGATAGGGAGGGGTGTATGGAGGCTTTTGGAGGTAGATTTTAAAGTTTTTGACTCCCTATATAGAGAAAAATGTGGTGTAGGGAGTCTTTTGGAAATGCTCTAAGTGCACATTACCTAAAATATCCCTTCACTTCCTTGAAGAAACCTAACTTCCCTGAATAGATGACAAGTGGGACCTCACATAACCCAAAAAAACTTGATAAAAGGCCAAAAATTAGTGAAATGGGAAAAATATTATGAGTATTCATAAACAGAAAACCCATATATTTACAAACAATCAACAATCGAATATTTTAGTTACAAATAATCACCTGAAACAAAAAAAAAATTGATTCAATCCTATATGACACCAGTTAAGCAAGAAGAAGATCACCTGAAGTGGAAGACAATGGCTGAAAACAAAATGATTTTCGGTTGAAGGAATGAAGGATGTGTGGTCACAATGCAAGGACGGTGAGAAAAACAAATGAAAAGGGGAAATGCAGAAATTAGGGTCTTCTCTCAGGTTCAGTTTTTTTTTTACGGTACATAAGTTAGAAAATATGGAAAAGAGGAAGGGCAGAGGAGTAAAAACATGTCTTTCTGAAGGAGAGTTGTGGACTGCGTTCCCTGAATCATTTTTTTCAGGCATTCGAAGGAGACAGAAATTTACAATGTAAACGCAGAAGGGAACGTTCGGTGTTACTGACGCGACGAGGTGTTTGGGAGAGGGTTTCAGTGGTTACCTGATTCGCAGCCGCAAACACACTCAAAACCCGCAACCAGGGGGCCCTAAGACTAATTTACAACATGTGGAAGTTCAAGTCCAAATGACACTTTTACTTATGACATAATATAATTGCCCAAATATCATCCCATTCCTCGATTATCTCTATTATGTGCTATAGCTAGATTTATTATGTATTTTGGTCATGTGGGGGATTGTTGGAGTTTTATGACCAAAATGCATAAATTGAATGTTTTGAACGTTTCACACGTTACATTGTATTATTAGCATGCATGAATTATTAATTAATTGCATGAATTACCATGGATTATTATAAATGTAGGCATTTCAATTCCATGGTGAACCGTTGCATATATCATTCAATTGTGTTGATTAATATTGTTGCCAATAAAAATACACCATGCATCAATTGATGATATATGGAGTGTAATAATCAATCCCTTCATCACCATCCCGCGAGTATGTAAAAGAGAGAAAAGTAAAATGAAGCACTCTTATCTATTCCCTCTAGAGCTTCAAATTCTATTATTCTTGATCAAGCCTTATCTATCTATTCCGCGCATCGAAAATATAAGGATTCGATTTGAGGACTCCACTTGATCGCACCACGGGGAGTCGGTGGAATCTTGTGAGTCGAGTTGTATCTCGGAAACGTTATATCGGTGAAACTCCGTGCGTATAGAGGATAGGGTTTTAGGTTTAGGGTTTAGGGTTTAGGGTATATGATTTAGGGGTTTAGGGTTTAGGGTTCAGGGGTTAGGGGTTTTGGGTTTTGGGTTCAGGGTTTATGGTTCAGGGTTTAGGGGTTTAGGGTTTAGGGTTTAGGATTTTTCTTGATCGGTAAGTGGAATATTTCATTGATAAGTAAAGAAAATTACAAGAGAGAGGCTAGTTACAAGTAAATGGGCCCCTATGCATTGGCCCAACAAGAACCACATGACCCTATTAGCTTATGATGAGATAAAATTTAGGGTTTAGGGTTTAGGGTTTAGGGTTTTAGGGTTTAGGGTTTAGGGTTTAGGGTTTAGGGTTTTTTTTTTTTTTTTTTTTTTTGATCGGTAAGTATGAAATTTTATTTCTGTGAGAATGAAAGTTTACAAAGAAAGAAGGAAATTACATTGTGCTCCAAGTTAGCCAATAGAAACCCAAAAAAGAAAACCTGTGGAACTAACAAAAGATTAGTGGAGCTTACTTACAACACATACAAAAGAACATCCATTGGGGCTAGTGGAGAATGTATCCAAGAGAAGCCCAACCTGAGAAGAAGATTGGGACAGCCTAAAGGGGGCACCCAAAATGGGCTGGACCAGCAGACAAGAAGGCCCACGGGCTTGCCAATGGCAGCATGAACCGAAGGGGAGAGCTTGGTGACCGTCCTGTAGGTTAGTCACTAATTCCCAAGTGTAATCCCCACAAATGAATAATAGTGATGGACTATATTCTCCAAGGGTAAATGATGTTATGAATGGCCAAAGGATGATATGCAAAATACAGCAATATGTAATCCAAAAAAGCCAAAAAACTGGGAGGTTAAGACTTAGGGAACCTATATTGTGGAACCTCATTAGCATCATCATTGAGATAGTGGGCCAAAGCATGAGGTGGGTTGTCAAAAATAGACTCTGAGGGCTCACTCAAGCCCAAGGAAGCAAGCTTATCTGCTGGCCTGTTCCCCTCTCTAAAAATGTGTGTGATTTTCCAACTAACAAGGAGGTTAAGCAAATTGTGTATATGGTTCACATAGGGAAGGATCTGAGCATTGGGAGCAAACTTACCATTGATTGTGTCAACAACAAGAGAGGAATCACTCTCAATCCAAATTGGGTCATGGTATTGTGGGTGAGACTCAAACCATATGGAAATACCTCTATACACCCCATAAAATTCAGCAAAGGAGTTGGTGTTGTGGAGAGTGTTGCAAGAGAAACCAAGCAAGAAAGTGGCTTGATGATCTCTAAACACTCCACCCGCTCCGGATGGACCAGGGTTTCCATGGGAAGCACCATCCACATTAAGTTTTATCCAGGGGGGATCCGGTTTCAACCAAATAACCTCAATGGGGGGCTTAGGGGGTGAAGGGTGAAAAGGGAGGCCAAGGGAGGAAATGAGTGAGGCCGTTGGGCCATCAAGCCTCCAATGAGAGCCTCGCGTAGCAATCGCATCACAAATGCCCTTTTTTACCTTGTTGGATATGAAAGAGGAGTTGGGGGCGGACCCATGGAATTTGGAATCATTTCTAGCATTCCAAAGTTCAAATAAACAGAAAATGAATAAAATTTTGCAAATGAGTTTCCCTTTCTTTGAAAGATTGATTGATCTCGTCCATTGGTGCAAGGCATCCAAGAGAGGGAGCTGCCTTGGAAGGCTAGCGTGAGTCCAACCAGCAAGGGTGGTCCAAACCTGGGTAATAGCCGAGCAAGAGAAGAAGATGTGAAGGGAAGATTCTTGGCTGTGGAGGCAAAGGGGGCACCTAGAGGCAAGGGAGAAACCACGACGGGTTGCCCAATCATCTGTGGGTGTGCGGTTGTGTACGGCTCTCCAAATGAAAAA